>JAPTMU010000179.1:80000-205000 GCA_028583405.1 Pogonophryne albipinna
ATGTAGTGTCTCTACTTTAAAGAGTCCTCTCCTGCTGATGTTCAGGTGTATATCAGTATGCAGTGTCTCTACTTTAAAGAGTCCTCTCCTGCTGATGTTCACGTGTATATCAGTATGTAGTGTCTCTACTTTAAAGAGTCCTCTCCTGCTGATGTTCAGGTGTATATCAGTATGTAGTGTATCTACTTTAAAGAGTCCTCTCCTGCTGATGTTCAGGTGTATATCAGTATGTAGTGCCTCTACTTTAAAGAGTCCTCTTCTGCTGATGTTCAGGTGTATATCAGTATGCAGTGTCTCTACTTTAAAGTGTCCTCTCCTGCTGATGTTCAGGTGTATATCAGTATGTAGTGTCTCTACTTTAAAGAGTCCTCTCCTGCTGATGTTCAGGTGTATATCAGTATGCAGTGTCTCTACTTTAAAGAGTCCTCTCCCGCTGATGTTCAGGTGTATATCAGTATGCAGTGTCTCTACTTTAAAGAGTCCTCTCCCGCTGATGTTCAGGTGTATATCAGTATGTAGTGTCTCTACTTTAAAGAGTCCTCTCCTGCTGATGTTCAGGTGTATATCAGTATGTAGTGTCTCTACTTTAAAGAGTCCTCTCCTGCTGATGTTCAGGTGTATATCAGTATGTAGTGTCTCTACTTTAAAGAGTCCTCTCCTGCTGATGTTCAGGTGTATATCAGTATGTAGTGTCTCTACTTTAAAGAGTCCTCTCCTGCTGATGTTCAGGTGTATATCAGTATGTAGTGTCTCTACTTTAAAGAGTCCTCTCCTGCTGATGTTCAGATGTATATCAGTATGTAGTGTCTCTACTTTAAAGAGTCCTCTCCTGCTGATGTTCAGGTGTATATCAGTATGTAGTGTCTCTACTTTAAAGAGTCCTCTCCTGCTGATGTTCAGATGTATATCAGTATGTAGTGTCTCTACTTTAAAGAGTCCTCTCCTGCTGATGTCCAGGTGTATATCAGTATGTAGTGTCTCTACTTTAAAGAGTCCTCTCCTGCTGATGTTCAGGTGTATATCAGTATGTAGTGTCTCTACTTTAAAGAGTCCTCTCCTGCTGATGTTCAGGTGTATATCAGTATGCAGTGTCTCTACTTTAAAGAGTCCTCTCCCGCTGATGTTCAGGTGTATATCAGTATGCAGTGTCTCTACTTTAAAGAGTCCTCTCCCGCTGATGTTCAGGTGTATATCAGTATGTAGTGTCTCTACTTTAAAGAGTCCTCTCCTGCTGATGTTCAGGTGTATATCAGTATGTAGTGTCTCTACTTTAAAGAGTCCTCTCCTGCTGATGTTCAGGTGTATATCAGTATGTAGTGTCTCTACTTTAAAGAGTCCTCTCCTGCTGATGTTCAGGTGTATATCAGTATGTAGTGTCTCTACTTTAAAGAGTCCTCTCCTGCTGATGTTCAGGTGTATATCAGTATGTAGTGTCTCTACTTTAAAGAGTCCTCTCCTGCTGATGTTCAGGTGTATATCAGTATGTAGTGTCTCTACTTTAAAGAGTCCTCTCCTGCTGATGTTCAGGTGTATATCAGTATGTAGTGTCTCTACTTTAAAGAGTCCTCTCCTGCTGATGTTCAGGTGTATATCAGTATGTAGTGCTGCAGCACCTTTTTTCACCCTCAAACCAGAGCTGTTCTGATTGGTTAGCTGGACGGCTGTGTTGTGATTGGTCAACCACTTAGAGATGTCCCGCCCCTTAGCCTATCACGTACAATGTGTTGGAGCGCTAGCCAATAGGAGTGTGAGTGATACATAGTGATGTCACTGTGTTCTTCACAGACCATTTACATGCACTAAAACCTATAGAACTACAGGAAAGGGAAAAACCCCAAAAGTCAGACAGAGTCAGTGTTTTTGCTGCAAACTTTGAGCTTTCTGAGAAAATGTTGGATGTATTTTTAGAAAATAAAA
Source organism: Pogonophryne albipinna (assembly GCA_028583405.1). Lineage (NCBI taxonomy): Eukaryota > Metazoa > Chordata > Actinopteri > Perciformes > Artedidraconidae > Pogonophryne > Pogonophryne albipinna. The sequence goes on from JAPTMU010000179.1 coordinate 81,918, forward strand.
AATGCAGCTGCTTTAAATCTTTCTGAAGTCGTTCTGATCCAGCTTTAATGAAGTTGACCTTTTGTTGCCCCGTATCAAGAGTCACTTTGCTTATAAAACAACCCAGTTTATGAGAATAAGAAACATATCCCTCACGGTAAAGTAAATATTATAATTTGTTTTGACAACTTTATGTACTGCTCGGTAGCCTGTGAGTTCTCCCTAGAGTGCAACACAGTTTATTTATTATTTGATGATCATTTATCATATTTTTAATCTGCAAAGTTAGTAGTAGTGGAGTAAAAAGGACATTATTTCTCTCTGAGATGTCGTGGAGTAGAAGTAGAAAGTAGCATTAAAGTCAAATACTCAAGAAGTACAACAAGTACCTTCAAAGTGTTTTTAAAAAGTAATTATACCGGAAGGGGGACAATGGAAAAGAGAGAAACAGACAGAGGGAGGGAAAGAGGGTGAGGTAAAGTGAGAGGGAGGTGCCAAAACGTCCCTCCCTTCCAACAATCTTTACTGAACTCTCCCTGTAAGGATGGGAGACAAACTTATGTTACTTCCTGCCATAATTAATATATTTTCTTTTGTATTACTCCTCCTCATTTATCGAATAAAAAATGGAGGAAGAGACGAAGGAGAGGAGAGTTTGGATCAAGTAAGGGTAGAAGAGAAATGTTTTAAGTCTAATAAAACACACTCTAACAACCTAAACCACACTTTTATATATACTTTTTATAATACTGACGACTCTAATATCTCTCTTACTTGACATCGGTGACGCAGTGTGTGCCGTTGTGCCGCACCGGGTCCAGGTCCCCGTGCGCAAACGCCACGAGCCACCAGCTCATGGCGAACAGCAGCCAGCTGCTAACGAAGGTGGTGGAGAAGATGACCAGCGTGAACCGCCACTTCAGGTCCACCAGCGTGGTGAACACGTCCTGCAGGAATCTCCCCTGCTCCCGGATGTTCTTGTGCGCCAAGTTGCACGATCCGTTTTTGGCGATGAAGCGCGCCTTGTTTACCCGGTCCCTGAACACCGGTTTTCGGGGCATCCGAGAGGCGAGACCCGGGAGTCCAAACTCCTCCGGGATGATGCTCTTTCTCGCCAACATCTCCTTGTTGAATGTGAGGGGTAAAAAGGGTGAAAAGTGTGTTTTAATCCGGGTTTTAGTGCGTAATTACGCGCGGATCCAGCATGTCCACCTGCAGGAAAAGCGCACAGAAAGACGCGCAAAGTCTGTTCCGTGTGTCCACATTTGGAGGAAGTTTCCTCTGAGGGAGGACGCGCTCCTCTCCTGTTGACGTAGGACAAACTTCCAGAGCCCCAGACCTGCTGCTGCCTTCAAGGACCGCTCGGTGACCCTCGGAAAACACGACGTTTAAAGCCAAACGAATAAAAACCTCCCTTGAAAATGACTCATGTATGTGTTTCAAAGAAAACGTGTTGGAATTGTTTGACAAAACAAACAATAGCACCAATAACATTTAAAGTCGTGCATTTAGTTAGGACATTACCTCATTTCCAAACTTTTTTTTATTGGTGCTAAAATAAAAAGGAAAGGAAATTTGGACTTTGAATCAGTATTTTAAAAAACAAGGAGAACTTTTTTACAACATTTAAAGTCCAGATTTCCTTTTTCTTTGAGCGTGTTGGACCTCGCTCACAAAAGCCCAATTAAAAAAACAAAACAGATTCATTGATCTTTTACAAAAAAAATCATTCGGAAATAGTCCTCAGTTATATTATACAATTATATATGTGGACTAAATGGATAGCTGTTAATAAATACAACCACACAGACTTGTGTGAATATGAATAATTACTAATAACTTGTAATTAAATGAAAACAGTCAGTGGGTGCCATTAGGACATGTTAAGAGTGTTTGCATTGTGATAATAAATATATATTAAATAGCCTTGAATACAGAAAACATATATAAATGTAATAGTCTAAACTATATATACATACATCTATTGTCTACAATATTGAAAAATAAATATACATTTAATGGCCTAAATTATAGAAATTAAATAAATATACATTAAAAGCCTAAAATATAGAAATAATTCATATATAATTAAACATGTAATAGCCTTAAATATAGGGAAATTAATATATAATTAATCTCTCTCTGACATACTTCTTGGCTGTCAGAAATCATTTTAATTATTTTAAAAAAGAGTAGAATTGATCTGTAGAGATGTGACGCTCAGCCACCAGGGGGCGCCCTTTAGCAACTTATTGTATGACAGAAAGAAACAAGAAGGCTTTCGTCACTCAAAACCCTTTATTATCATTTTAAGTGTAAAAAAAACTGAGGCACACATTATAATAATAATAATAATAATAATAATAATACTGAGCGGGATAAAAAGTATTGGATATACAGAATGTACACGTACATTTATAGTAAAAATGAAATCAAACGGTACTAAGATGCATTGTTATAACATTCAAATGTGCTTTTATGAGAGTGTTTATGTTACAATGAGCTGTCAAACATAAATAAACCCACACTTGTGATGCATTTTCTATAAAAAGAACAAACATGAGACATAAGATGTAAAGATGACGATTGATGCTTTCTTGTCAAAAAACCAAAATGAATGAAATTCTTGCAAAATAATGTATAGGCATTTCGTCTGTCATTTAAAACATGCCATTAGGAAGTGAGTATAATTCATCTCAGAAATACAAAAAGGGACAAAAGAACCTCACACGGGTTTAATGGAAGACTTTTGTGTCTGGATAAGGAAACAAATGTTGAATTAACTTAAAAAATATATTTATAATTATAATATTTAGTGAAAAAATCGTAATATTTAGCGGAAAAAATTGTAATATTTAGCGGAAAAAATTGTAATACTTATCGAATTTGTTTTTATATTTAGCAAAATGGGAAAATTCTAAATATTTTTCAAAAACAATTCTTAAGATTTTTGTTTTAATATTTTGTGAGAAATTATTAATATTTTGCGAAAAAAAATCGTTATATTTTTCGAACAATTTTTAATGTTTTGAGAACAATTTGTAATATTTAGATTTATAAAAGTCAGTATTTCCAGATACTTTGTGCAATATATTGACTTACTGAATCTTTTCTGGTAGAAATGGGCTTTATATTGTATGTAAATGTTGAATGCAGCATGAAAAGAGGATTGTAATTGAATAGCTTTTGAAATCACCATCAGTGCGCAGTAAATATATCAGGGGTTAATGAGAGTGAATGGGGAGTACATTTTGGGGTCTTTTGTCCCCACAGGATAATATTTGTTCAGCAAAGCACGACGCAGACAGACAGCGGGGTCTCAGACTGAGAGAGACCCTTCAGTGTTTCACTAGAGCTGCACAGAAATACAACTGATAGAGAAAAGATGGCAGTTAGGAGAAATAAAATACCCAACTTATGGAAATTAAATTGAAATTAAACTCGTGGTTCATGACCGGAGATATGGAGCCGAGGGGGGGAGGGTAACACAGGTTACAAAATGAAGTTCTCTGCCACACACACTCTCTCTCTCACTCACTCACTCACTCACTCACTCACTCACTCACTCACTCACTCACTCACTCACTCACTCACTCACTCACTCACTCACTCACTCACTCACTCACTCTCTCTCTCTCTCTCTCTCTCTCTCTCTCTCTCTCTCTCTCTCTCTCTCTCTCTCTCTCTCTCTCTCTCTCTCTCTCTCTCTCTCTCTCTCTCTCTCTCTCTCTCTCTCTCTCTCTCTCTCTCTCTCTCTCTCTCTCTCTCTCTCTCTCTCTCTCTCACACACACACACACACACACACACACACACACACACACACACACACACACACACACACACACACACACACACACACACACACACACACACACACACACACACACACACACACACACACACACACACACACACACACACACACACGAACAAACAAACAAACAAAAACAGCTTTGAACTCCTAGTTTCTTTTTGCCGTCAAAAATTGGAAAAATACAAATCCTTCAATGTTGATTTCCTTGAACACATTTCTGAAATGTGCCCCAAAAAGAGAGGTCAGTGTGTTGTCCTCAAACTCCTGATATGATGGGACAAATCTTCCAGGACATTTTGAATGTAGCTTCTATCAGTTTTACTTCTATGTCTATATAGCACACATCTAAAATATCAGATCATATTATTTAAAAACTGCACGATGCAGAAACAACTGGCCAGAGCCAACATTCAGATATTTAAAAATACAAGTTCCTCCCGTCCTTATTATTGTGCTCGAGAGTAATACCACTGACACGTGTTTAAAACTTTCCAATATACTGCAATGTGAATCCGTAATGACATACATTCTGCCTTGAAACACCTGAAATTGTAGAAATATCTCAATAGTTATTCCTTTTTATGAAGAAATGTATATTTGTCCACTAGTTTGCAGCCATATTTATCTCAAGTTATCTATTTTAAATCCAAATAAAGCCATTTATTTTACAATTATACATAAAAGTCCCCTAAAAAAATCCTAATTTCTACATTTTAATGTACCGAGAAACTCCTAGGATATGTGTTCTTTCTATTTTTAATATGGAAATTGGATAACCTGGTGATAAAAAGCAAATTGGATTATCGTTGAAATGATAAACAGGGTTTCTACAAGTCATTTCTGAATTAAAAAGGCAACAAGTACCATGTTCTGATCATGTTTCTGGATCTGAAGAAGCTTCTCGTTATCGTCGCACAGTACCGTCTTCACCACACTGTCGTAGAGTCACATTTTTATGAAGAAATGTATATTTGTCCACTAGTTTGCAGCCATATTTATCTCAAGTTATCTATTTTAAATCCAAATAAAGCCATTTATTTTACAATTATACATAAAAGTCCCCTAAAAAAATCCTAATTTCTACATTTTAATGTACCGAGAAACTCCTAGGATATGTGTTCTTTCTATTTTTAATATGGAAATTGGATAACCTGGTGATAAAAAGCAAATTGGATTATCGTTGAAATGATAAACAGGGTTTCTACAAGTCATTTCTGAATTAAAAAGGCAACAAGTACCATGTTCTGATCATGTTTCTGGATCTGAAGAAGCTTCTCGTTATCGTCGCACAGTACCGTCTTCACCACACTGTCGTAGAGTCACATTTTTATGAAGAAATGTATATTTGTCCACTAGTTTGCAGCCATATTTATCTCAAGTTATCTATTTTAAATCCAAATAAAGCCATTTATTTTACAATTATACATAAAAGTCCCCTAAAAAAATCCTAATTTCTACATTTTAATGTACCGAGAAACTCCTAGGATATGTGTTAATATGGAAATTGGATAACCTGGTGATAAAAAGCGAATTGGATTATCGTTGAAATGATAAACAGGGTTTCTACAAGTCATTTCTGAATTAAAAAGGCAACAAGTACCATGTTCTGATCATGTTTCTGGATCTGAAGAAGCTTCTCGCTATCGTCGCACAGTACCGTCTTCACCACACTGTCGTAGAGTCACATGGAAGTGTAGAAAACACCTTCAAAAAGTCAAAAGCAGTGGATGATGTCTGTGGAGAGTTTCTGCCCGACTCGAGTCTACATGTCGGCTCGGACGAAGGAGGCGAACATCCCGTCCTCTTGTTCCAGGAGAGTCTCCGGTTTGTCGTACTCCAAGATGTTCCCTCGCTTCATCACGATGACCAGGTCGGCCTCGAGGATGGTGTGGACACGGTGCTGCGGACGCAAAGCAATATATCAATCAATATGTGTACAGCCCGATATCACAAACATGTCTCCGTGGGCTTAAGATTAAAAACAACACCATTGGAGAGGCAGGTCAAATAACAAGGTTCTTCTCCCTGCTGCTTTCCACCATGCGCTGTGAAAACAACAACCAGTACAAGTGTACATGTCTTGTTTTAAAATAACTGCCAAGTGTGGAATAAACAAATACATAAATATGATGGAGTTATAGCAACATGAGAAGACAAGATGTGAGTGGAATGAATACCATCAAATGCCAGCTCTACGGTGGCTTTGAGTGGAAAAACAAACGTCCTAAATGCTTCTAAACTTGATTTAATGAGTAGTTTAAACCAAGTGGGATATTCTAGGGTGAGCTGCAGGTCTCCAAATACATGTTACCCCGAGAATTTGATATTAAGGACCAATCCCAAACCACTCCCTCGACACTACCCCTCCGTGATGGAGTGAACTCCGTCTGTAGCCACACTCGCAGCTCAACGAGGCTCCTCCTGTCAGATGGAGGGAGTAAATACAGAAGCAAGCTTTGGGACGGCCTCCCCTCTCTCTCCCCTCTCCCCTCTCTCTCCTCTCTCCCTTCTCTCCCCTCTCTCCCCTCTCTCTCCCCTCTCTCCCTTCTCTCCCCTCTCTCTCCCCTCTCTCCCTTCTCTCCCCTCTCTCTCCTCTCTCCCTTCTCTCTCCCTTCTCTCCCCTCTCCCTTCTCTCCCTCTCTCCCCCCTCTCTCTCCTCTCCCTTCTCTCCCCTCTCCCTTCTCTCCCCTCTCTCCTCTCTCCCCTCTCTCCCCCCTCTCTCTCCTCTCCCTTCTCTCCCCTCTCCCTTCTCTCCCCTCTCTCTCCTCTCTCCCCTCTCTCTCCTCTCTCCCCTCTCCCCTCTCTCCCTTCTCTCCCCTCTCTCTCCTCTCTCCCCTCTCCCTTCTCTCCCTTCTCTCTCCTCTCTCCCCTCTCTCTCCTCTCTCCCTTCTCTCCCCTCTCTCTCCCCTCTCTCCCCTCTCTCCCTTCTCTCCCCTCCCCCTCTCTCTCCTCTCTCCCCTCTCTCCCTTCTCTCCCCTCTCTCTCCTCTCTCCCCTCTCTCCCCTCTCTCCCCTCTCCCTTCTCTCCCCTCTCTCCCCTCTCTCTCCTCTCTCCCCTCTCTCCCCTCTCCCTTCTCTCCCCTCTCTCCCCTCTCTCCCCTCTAAAATGTATTATTATTATTATTATTATTAATAAATCCATGAAATGACCCACATATTTTGCACATTTCTGTTCAACACTATCCCTTTTAAAACCCTTTTATGGGATATGTTGACATCGATAAACACCCAGCTATGAACAAATCCTAGCTTGAATAGAAACGTCGATAAGTTTACGATGTATTTTCTAGGTTTGCTTTCACTTGTGTGATCTTCATTGTCTTTTTTCTACATGTTTTAAAAGCTTATTAAGATGATGGAGGGACTAAACTCAGGCCCAATCCCAAACCACGCCCTACACCCTACACCTCCGTGACGGAGTCAACTCAACGAGGCTCCTGTCAGATGGAGGGAGTAAATACAGCAGCAAGCTTTGGGACGGCCTCCCCTCTCTCCCCTCTCTCCCCTCTCTCCCTTCTCTCCCCTCTCTCCGGCAGAAACAGGAAGTGCCGTAACTGTATGTAACAACGGTTTCTAATCAGCATCTCTTAGACAACAAGTTTAAATGAATAACTCAAATAAAACTCCAAACATCTTTCATTGTGTTTCAAAGCTCTTTTAGTTTTAAACCTGATGTTTATAAGCTTCTTAGTTTTTGCAACGGTCTGTAAATATACACAACTGTATAATAAAATGCACACATTTAGCTTTTTCTAGACTAAACACAGGTTTGATCCTAAGTTAAAAACATATGAGGTTATCATGAGGTTGTTAACATCGCAGTTTATCAGAGGATGTTTGCTGGAACTACTTGTTAACAGCTTGTTTCCTGACGGACACACACAGCGTGACTCCGGTCAGGTAGAGACCGGTCTCAAGTCAGCACCGCTGCAGACTCGCTGTTTGAGGGCTTGATAGCCCACTCCCCCTCCACACTCGTTGCTTTGGAACAGCCCTCTATATGGCGGACCCTCCGCGTGAACGCGCAAACGGAGGGGTAGGGTGTAGGGGTAGGGTGTAGGGGTAGGGTGTAGGGGGTAGGGTGTAGGGGGTAGGGTGTAGGGGTAGGGTGTAGGGTGTAGGGGTAGGGTGTAGGGGTAGGGTGTAGGGGGCGGTTTGGGAATGGGCCAAAGTATGAATGCTTGTTGTTTGTATGTTTCCTGAATGTTGTCTCTTTGTTTGTCTGTATTCTTGATGGCACCTCATTCTATTCTAAACGACATCTGGACTTGTGTCTCTGGCATGACGATACAGACAAGAGTGAGCATGCATTACTTAATTCTACAAAGCGCTGAAGGTCGTTTTTAGATGTTGGTTCAAGGTCACCTATTCTGCAAAATCCACTTCTTCACGTCTCTTCTACATCAACATGTGTCCCCTCTTCTTCACGTCTCTTCTACATCAACATGTGTCCCCTCTTCTTCATGTCTCTTCTACATCAACATGTGTCCCCTCTTCTTCACGTCTCTTCTACATCAACATGTGTCCCCTCTTCTTCATGTCTCTTCTACATCAACATGTGTCCCCTCTTCTTCATGTCTCTTCTACATCAACATGTGTCCCCTCTTCTTCATGTCTCTTCTACATCAACATGTGTCCTCTCTTCTTCATGTCTCTTCTACATCAACATGTGTCCCCTCTTCTTCATGTCTCTTCTACATCAACATGTGTCTCCTCTTCTTCATGTTTCTTCTACATCAACATGTGTCTCCTCTTCTTCATGTTTCTTCTACATCAACATGTGTCCCCTCTTCTCCATGTCTCTTCTACATCAACATGTGTCCCCTCTTCTTCATGTCTCTTCTACATCAACATGTGTCCCCTCTTCTTCGTGTCTCTCCTACATCAACATGTGTCCCCTCTTCTCCATGTCTCTTCTACATCAACATGTGTCCCCTCTTCTTCATGTCTCTTCTACATCAACATGTGTCCCCTCTTCCTCATATCTCTTCTACATCAACATGTGTCCCCTCTTCTCCATGTCTCTTCTACATCAACATGTGTCCCCTCTTCTTCATGTCTCTTCTACATCAACATGTGTCCCCTCTTCTTCGTGTCTCTCCTACATCAACATGTGTCCCCTCTTCTTCGTGTCTCTTCTACATCAACATGTGTCCCCTCTTCTTCATGTCTCCTCTACATCAACATGTGTCCCCTCTTCCTCATGTCTCTTCTACATCAACATGTGTCCCCTCTTCTTCATGTCTCTTCTACATCAACATGTGTCCCCTCTTCTTCATGTCTCTTCTACATCAACATGTGTCCCCTCTTCTTCATGTCTCTTCTACATCAACATGTGTCCCCTCTTCTTCGTGTCTCTTCTACATCAACATGTGTCCCCTCTTCTTCATGTCTCCTCTACATCAACATGTGTCCCCTCTTCTTCATATCTCTTCAACATCAACATGTGTCCCCTCTTCTTCGTGTCTCTTCTACATCAACATGTGTCCCCTCTTCTTCATGTCTCCTCTACATCAACATGTGTCCCCTCTTCCTCATGTCTCTTCTACATCAACATGTGTCCCCTCTTCTTCATGTCTCTTCTACATCAACATGTGTCCCCTCTTCTTCATGTCTCTTCTACATCAACATGTGTCCCCTCTTCTTCATGTCTCTTCTACATCAACATGTGTCCCCTCTTCTTCATGTCTCTTCTACATCAACATGTGTCCCCTCTTCTTCATGTCTCTTCTACATCAACATGTGTCCCCTCTTCTTCATGTCTCTTCTTCATCAACATGTGTCCCCTCTTCTTCATGTCTCTTCCACATCAACATGTGTCCCCTCTTCTCCATGTCTCTTCTACATCAACATGTGTCCCCTCTTCTTCATGTCTCTTCTACATCAACATGTGTCCCCTCTTCTTCATGTCTCTTCTACATCAACATGTGTCCCCTCTTCCTCATGTCTCTTCTACATCAACATGTGTCCCCTCTTCTTCATGTCTCTTCTTCATCAACATGTGTCCCCTCTGTGGAAAGAGACTCTGAAAGTTTCAGGAACAAAGATTTTCTCTCTTTTTGATCCATTTCTATAAAAACCTGTCTGAAAATGAGCTGATCAGATTTCGGACACTTTATGATGTCATAACGATGTTTTGTCTTGTGTAACCATTAGCCAATCAGCAACCAAGGTAACCCCCCCCCCCCCCCCCCCCTTATCACCTGAATCTCCTCCTAGAGCACCATTGAGTTCTTTGTAACCAAATGTCTCTCAGAGGGGCGTGGGGAGGGGCTCCTTATTTTCATCTAAAGTAACAGACAGAGAATCAGCACTTTGGAAACAGGGCTGAAACAGAGGGGATTATGGGTAATGCTGCAATGATCTGTTTGGTGTTTCAGCCAATCAGAGACAGGCTCTCTATATATCTGAGACCTGTGATATATTGATGAAGAACAGTATACTAGGGGACCTTTAAATGACACCGCATGCTTATAAAACGTCCACAAAAGAGCATGCAGAAGTTTTGACGTGGTACCAACCAGACTGTCCCAGACTGCAGCTCAGCCAGGAGGACCAGTAGAAAACAGAGAAATTGAAGAAGAAGAGGAGGAGGAGGAAGAGGAGGGTCTACTTGTGAGTCCTCACTAACACACTGAAGAGACTTTCCTCCTGAGACAACAGGTTGGGACCAGAGTCACTTTCCACCAAGAGACCAGAAGAGAAGACGAACACCTGCTCTGAGTCCAAGATGGAGGACACACGGTGCTGAGGGGAGGAGGAGGAGGAGGAGGAGGAGGAGGAGGAGGAGGAAGAGGAGGAGGAGGAGGAAGAAGATGGGATAGAAGAAGGGAGGATGGGAGAAAGAAATGTGTAAAAGGACAGAAAAGTGCGACAAGACAGTATCACAGAAAGAGCAAAAAGTCAGCATTTAAGACCCTAAATGCATCTGGAATATCAACTTTTTTACATATTGAGTGGAGAAACAGAAAGTGAGAAAGGTTCAGGAAAAGGAAATGCATGAAGCATCTTTAAAGGGAATGTAATGCACATGGAGCTCAGAGAGAAAAGGAGCTACATATCTGCATCTATTGGACAAAACAAACCGTGAACCTCCAGAGAGTCCCACCGATCTGAAATACACTTGTGGTGGCGGGGGGGGTCGGACTGAGACAATAAGTCAGGGGTAACGTTTGTTTTGTATTTTGGAGTTGAATGCATCAATCTGGGGCACTTTGAGGGGCAAATAAAGAGACTAGATCCATGGGAACACCTTTATGAAACAGAACTGCATACATTTCAATAATCATAAAATCATGGCCTTAACAAATAACATACCATTTCCAATATGAAAAAACACTGACACTTGTTTATTTATTTATTTTTGGTTCATTTAAAGTTGTGAGTCTGTCTGTGCTCCTGAATCAGCCTCTCCTGTCTCTCCTGTCTCCCTCCTCTCCCTCCCTTTTTGTATTCATGCATTTTGACCAATCACTACCCCCTCAAATGGAAATATGTGTTTACATAAATGGTGACCAAACCGGTTGAGACCCACTGAGAACTGAGACTAAGTTAACTCTAAACACTCAGAGTCCTTCACCTCACCTGAGCTGAGGTTATCCCGAGCTTGAATGACACACGGAGACCAATCGAGGGCTTTGATTTATGATCTGTATGACAGTGGCCATGTCGGCAGGCCACATCATGTAGACAGCCAGCCCCCCTGTGTGAGGCAGACCACATCATGTAGACAGCCAGCCCCCCTGTGTGAGGCAGACCACATCATGTAGACAGCCAGTCACCCTGTGTGAGGCAGACCACATCATGTAGACAGCCAGCCCCCCTGTGTGAGGCAGACCACATCATGTAGACAGCCAGCCCCCCTGTGTGAGGCAGGCCACATCATGTAGACAGCCAGCCCCCCTGTGTGAGGCAGGCCACATCATGTAGACAGCCAGTCCCCCTGTGAGGCAGACCACATCATGTAGACAGCCAGTCCCCCTGTGTGAGGCAGACCACATCATGTAGACAGCCAGTCCCCCTGTGTGAGGCAGACCACATCATGTAGACAGCCAGTCACCCTGTGAGAGGCCACATCAGACCACATCATGTAGACAGCCAGTCCCCTGTGAGAGGCAGACCACATCATGTAGACAGCCAGTCCCCCTATGAGGCAGACCACATCATGTAGACAGCCAGTCACCCTGTGAGAGGCAGACCACATCATGTAGACAGCCAGTCCCCCTATGAGGCAGACCACATCATGTAGACAGCCAGTCACCCTGTGAGGCAGACCACATCATGTAGACAGCCAGTCACCCTGTGTGAGGCAGGCCACATCATGTAGACAGCCAGTCCCCCTATGAGGCAGACCATATCATGTGGACAGCCAGTCCCCCTGTGTGAGGCAGACCACATCATGTAGACAGCCAGTCACCCTATGAGGCAGACCACATCATGTAGACAGCCAGTCCCCCTATGAGGCAGACCACATCATGTAGACCAAGTAAAGTCTATGTGTGGGAAACACTGACCTCAGCACAATGAAACTGCTGGAAGTTGTTGAACTGGTTATAATAAATCTTGTGTTGTTATTGCTTTTTAATAACAACAACAACAACAACAACAACAACAACAATCAGTAGAAGAAGAGACAGAGAGACTTACTGCGATTGTGACGACGGTCCGGTCTGCAAACGCTGTCATCACGACTTTCTGTAAGATGTTTTCCTGCAAGAAGAAACATTTTTCACGTTAATTTCAGAGAATATCAACACACACACACACACACACACACACACACACACACACACACACACACACACACACACACACACACACACACACACACACACACACACACACACACACACACACACACACACACACACACACACACACACACACACACACACACACACACACACACACACACACACACACACACACACACCGTGGCCATGTCTATAGAGGCGGTGGCTTCGTCCATGATGAGGATGCTGCTCTTCCTCACGAAGGCCCGAGCCAGACAGAAGAGCTGCCTCTGACCCACGCTGAAGTTCTCCCCGGCTTCTGTCACCACCGCGTCTGGAAACACACACGTTACACTTTACAACGCATCACTTTAAAACTAGGGATGCAACGATACACTCAACTCACGATTCACGATTTTAAGTTCACGATTTTCTCATGTTTTTTTTAACAGAATGAACTTCGGACAAATTATGACACATGATTGGATTTTGAAAGCAAATCCCACATCAAAATAAAGTGCAGCTTGAAATGTATGCTCTGTACCGATTTCTAACCGGTTCACGATGCATCGTTACATCCCTATTTAAAACACATTTCTCATATGTAAAATATTCAGACTATCAACACGTGAGAAATGTACATATTAATTGACTTTTCAGTGTCTCACATGTGAAATCTAACATATACAAACATTGGAGATGATATATTATATGATTGTCTCACTTTTAAACTTCATGTCAATAACCTGCTTAAAAAGCTGAGGGTTAGGCGAGGTTTCTTCTACAGGAACAAGTCCTGTTTCTCGCTTGAGGCCAGGAAAAGGCTCTGTGACCTTTTGACCTGTGCTGGACTATGGTGATTTGATGTATATGAATGCACCTGCCCATTGCCTGGTCAAGTTAGATGCCGCGTATCACAGTGCACTGAGATTTGTGACAAACTGTAAAGCATTAACCCATCACTGTACCCTGTATGCAAGGGCTGGTTTGCCTTCACTAACTGTACGGAGGCTCAGTCACTGGTACATTTTCATCTACAAAGCCATGTTAGGGAAACTTCCATCTTATATCTGCTCCCTGATCTCACGGCGAATTGTAAGTGGCTCCTGCCTGAGATCGCATGCTGTGGTTTTATTAAATGTGCCAACTGCTAGGACTGTCTTAGGGAAGACAGCTTTTAGATGCGCAGCTCCACTGTCTTGGAACAGTCTGCAAATTAAATGGAAACTGAACAATCTGGTGCCACTAAATGTTTTTAAAGCTCGGTTGGATGCTACTCAATCGGAAGCTATTGGTACCTGTTTATGTGGATATGATGCTGTATGATGTCCTTTTGTTGTTCTATTTATGTTTTTATGTCTTCTTGTGGAACTACTTGAGCAGGTCTCCCTTGAAAAAGAGATCAATGATCTCAATGGGATTTATCAGTATAAATAAAGGTTTGAAATGAAATGAAATATTACACCAGTGGTTGCGTTAGACTTTTTCGTTGTCCATCATTTTGACGGACAGGATCGTAAAATTTCCGTCATAATCCATTATTACCCGTCATTTTATTTTTCATGTTTTAATGATGATCATGAGACATATTTAATATTTATGTTTGGGTACTGAGCAGCAAATGTTCATTCATTCATTTTTTTTATGGTTCATACAGAACTTTTAAGGGCATGGAGAGAAAAAAAGATGAACAGAGACACCGACCGTCACTTTTCATGTCAAAACGAATGATATATTTTTCCTTGCCACTTGCTTGCCCCTCTGCCGCTGGCTGAACGTTGTCAGTTTTAGTCTTACTGGCTTGTCCTTCATCCTCCACCGCATCAATCCCTCCTTTCACCTCGTTTATCCACACCATCACAATTACTGGGCTTATTCAAAAAGCTTCGGACACTCAGCTGCCGTGACATTTTGCGATTGCTAAAGCCGGTTAAACAACGAGGTAATCAACGAGAATCAACCGGACAGGGGTGTGAATTACTAAATAATAGTTAAAGTAGAGTACAGTAGATCGCCCTCAATCTACCTGGCCACTAAGGATGTAATATCATGTGGGCCGCTGGTGGACATTTTGCCGCTGTTACGAGTTGTGTTCTAATCTGTCAAAATGACGGACTGCTTTCAGATTTTTCCGCCATTCTTGGAAAAATATTCGGTTAACTCTGTATTACACTATATAAGGGGAGGCTGTGGCTCAGTGGGTAGTGCGCTGAACTTAGTGCTCTGAACTTTGAATCAGGGGATAGCAAGTTCGAGTCCCACTGCAGTCAGCATGTCATTGTTCACCCCAGATTGTGGGGATGTCCACAGTATTGAGTATGTAAGTCGCTTTGGATAAAAGCGTCTAACAAGTGATATAATATAATACAACAAACAAATGCATAAATTACACCTTAATTCAACATGAAAATCAACTCTTCCTGCAGGAGTTAAAAACATACTTTTTGGTGCTATAAAAAAGGTTTTAAGCGATTACCTAGCCCTCCAGGCAGCGTTTTGACCATGTTCTTCAACTGAGCGATCTCTAACGCCTCCCAGAGCCGATCATCACTGCACGTCCTCTCTGGATCCAGATTAAACCTGCAATTAAATGCAACATCTCTCAGTATTTGTACATATTTAATCAGTCAGAAGGCAATGGGAAGATGCATCCACTTGTTGTTGTGCACTACAGAAAGAAAGTTAACAATGTCTAAAGTAAGAGGTATTACCAGTGCCTACCTTTCATTTATTAATTGCTGATTTAATGTTTGCATTTTCATCAACTCACACAGATATGTTAGTTTTTGACCGTCACATTTTAACTGTAAAAATGCTTTGAAATTTGCACTAAAATAGTCAGAAAAGTTGAGAAAAAAGAGATTCTGGATAAAGACGCATGAAGATCTGTAACTTCATTATACTTTTTAAGATATGTATTTCTACTGTTTATGTATATATGTAGTGTTTATTCCCATCTACTCAATAGGCGCTTTCACACTGCAGTACTTTTCCCACTTTAGTTCCGAAATGTTGCGTTCACACCAAAAAAATCCGGAACTAAAATGAATTAATGAGAACCTTTCCTCCCCCTTTTCAGTCCCTGCTAGAGAGCAGGTACTTTCATGGGAGAAAAAGGTTCGCATTTCTGATTGGCTGGGCAGATTGCAAACCACGCCCAAGCCCCCAGGAAGTGCGCCGGACTCAGATGAAAATATTCGTGGTGGCCAAACGGCGGTACTACACTTCCGTATTGTTGCCAGGCCCGGAAACACTTTTTCCCATTGACTTACATGGGGAAAGAGTGGTCTGTAAATCGTTGGATAATTTTTTTTAAACTAAATATACTACCCAGTATGAACACTTGTATAGCCCTTATTAAAAACATTCGTTCCTCAAGTTGTAATAATGTGCTAATAACGTTATTCTGAGAGTTATTTCCCTCTGCATTATGAACGCGCATCTAACCCACGGGACCACGCCGCCCGGCACGTTCATGTTACGTGTCCCGACCAATCAGAGCACACTGTGCTCACAGGGAGGGTGGGGGCTGGAGCTACTGGAGCTACAACGAGCCGTTAAAGGCAGAGAGTGAAATTCAGTGAATACACGTAGTTTACAGAGATGCTGTTTGAGAAACCAATGTGAGTTGCGTTTATCTTTACCCATGGATGCACAATAAGCACGGACCCATATCTAGCCGCTAGCTGCTAACTGCCGCCTCGTTAATATCAAATCCATCATAATAACAAATCATTACCATGCTGCCATGAACGTGCGGTGCTGTTACGTGTACGCAAATTGACGTGCTTGATGTGAACGAGCATTTTGGTTAAAGTTGCGCATGCGCTATGAGCGCACATACGGGTACTTCTCAGGCATGCCGGGTAATCTGTTACGTTTCGCTCTCTCAAAAGTTGGGCCATTTTATCATCATGCGCCAATGAGCAACTCTCATAGGAATGAATGAGGCCCCGCCTCCCACGCTGTATCCAGTTCTTATTATACATCCATGACCACACCCCGTAAAACTCCCAAAAAGTTTTGTGAAGCCGCCATTTTATTATCCTTGCATTAGCATTATTAGCATTAGCATTAGCCCAGCGCAGAAACGGAGAGAGACTAACTTATGGCAACACAAAAGAAAACATGGGAGCGGTGGAGATGAGGAGGTGTCGGCGTTCTGGTGATTTACTCGGAAGGCTTCAGCTTACATGCCAACCTTTCCAAATCCAAAAGAGGTAGATTTGCGCACGGCAAATGTGCACGCCCAAATTAGGTAATCAGAAGAAATGGAACCCCAGTAATTATATGTATAAACCATGTATTTAACATATATTGCATCATTTTATGCATTTTTCAGAAAAAGTGGTAGTTTGGTAAACAGTGACATCAACGACATGTCTGGTCTGTAAAATGCCAGAAAAGTGAAAGAATGGGAGATAAATTTCCCCAAATCTCAAAATGGTATTGTATTTTTTGTGTGTTTGTGGTCCTTTTTCAGTTGAGACACTGTAGGTGAAGGATGCTTCAGGAAAAGACCAAACACTGGATGTCTTTCAGTCGCCAACATGTGTTTTTGAGACACTGATATTAACGGGGAAACCCTGCAGGACTCAAATGCCTCGTCTCTGTTCCCTTAAACTCATTTGGGAGTGATTACCCATCAGCCCGAAAGGCAGCGTTACCCCCGGTCTGCACGTTGTTTCTCGTTCAGAAACACAGAGGACTGTTTATGATGGGATTACTGACACGCTGCAAACGGTGTCCGCCAAATGTCGAGTCCAGCGTCTATTCTTTCACACACACATACGGGTATTGGGCCGAGGGCGACACCGTACTTCCGGTATCCGCCATTTTACGCGAGATGCAAGCAGGCCGAGGGTTTAGCCGTACACCGTCTAGGTGTTGCTAAGCTTCCTGTACTGAATATCATAGTCGATTGCCTTAATATCTAGTCAACTCTAAAATACCACATATATGCAATAGCATGATAATATTATTGTGACACGTGGGGTATTCACCTGGTGTTTCCAGAAATTAGACGTAGATGCAGCCAAAATCGACGAAGGCCACTTTCGAGGGTCGTTTTCCATACATCTGCAAGCAGTCTGTAAGGGCAATCCGACAACCCACACAGCTCTAGTTCACGCTGGTAACGACCTAGAGCACACCCCTCAAGTCCAGAGATGTAATCCGAAGACATGCAGCGATTTCTTCGGTCGTTAATTCAGAAAAAAAAAACAAGTGCGCTCTGCCTGGCTACGTTAGCTAGCTGTTTATATTAGCACCTCCAGGATATTTGCACCTCCAGGAAAATGGCGTATTTATATATATATATATATATATGGCGCGCGTTGCATTGTGGGTAGCTCGTGACGTCACTGTGTGTGAGTGTCATTTTTATTTGTTATAGTTTGGGATGATTGAAACTCGGTAGGGAAAGTCAGCTAAATCGGTAGGCGGTAGAAACATGTCAAAAGCGGTAGACTACCGCCCAAATCGGTAGGGTTGGCAGGTATGCTTCAGTAGAAGCTGCTGGGAGTCCCTGCAGCTTCTACTGAAGCCAGTCCCCAACTCCGGGGACTTTGGGTGTCAGTATACGCGGGGAAGTTGTTTGCGGCCTGCCAGTAAACCCAAAGCAGAAGAAGAAGAAGTGACGTCAGCGGCTTAATTTGCCTAATCCTCCCCCAGGGACTTATTCCGGTGTGAACACGATCTGTGTGGGAAAAGTACTGCGGTGTGAAAACGCCTAATGATGCAGTTTACCTTTATTATTTGGGAGAAATTACACTTACTTATTATACATGAAACTGAGTAAATGACTAAGTAGAGCTTTTTCTTTTCTTTAGATAAGACACTGAATGATGGACTTCACCTTACATACAGCACAAATACATAACATACATCTCTTTGTCACATTAGGTGATTGTTGTTAATGTTACACTCAATTAATTCCCTTGTTTATTCTCAATAGTTAAACTCCTCTAAATTCTCCGTGGTGGAGTCAGGACATCTCAGATAATAAAGAGAAACAGTTACTGTCAACCATTCACCCCGGGCTTATGTTCACATAAATGGGAGAAACGCCAAGACACACACATACACATTACACACACACACACACACTTTCTGTATCTCACACACTCTCTGTCTCTCTCACACACAGTTACGCAGAGTGCCATATCTGTCCAAACAAATAGCACATGCTCTTTGTCTTTTATAACAAACACAGAGTCAACATGTCTTCTACTAATACAAACAGAGAGGGAGGAGGAGGAGGAGGAGGAGGAGGAGGAGGAGGAGGAGGAGGAGGAGGAGGGGGGGGGGGAGGAAGACCTCCTCACGTTCTGCTGTCTGTGAAACACTCAGATTTCCAGCTGGTTTGACCTGCTGACCCCACAGCTGTGACTGTGTGTCATCATGTGACAAAAGTCTTCAGGACAAACACGTCTCACTCCTCTCTGTTAATGATTCACTGGTTGCTGCAGTTTCAGGCTTTGCTTGAAATGAAATGTCACTACTAAGGTTTTCTTTATTCTTCTTTAAGCTCTGATGTCATGGAGTAGAGCAGTTATGATGTATTTTTGTAGGAAGTTAGCATCTTCTTCCCTCGACAAGAAGTTTGAAATCAAATTTATATTTACACATTGTGTTCAACAGAATCATCTTCACATATCAACATCACTTTAAGATCTTTAGCATAGAAAGCTAACATTAGACTTTAAAGGAACTACAGCACGGTCACATGACTTCACGTCACCACCGCTAAGCTAAAGGTGGCTAATGTTGGGCTATAAAGGAACTAAAGCATGGTCACATGACTTCACGTCACCACCGCTAAGCTAAAGGCAGCTAATGTTGGGCTATAAAGGAACTACAGCACGGTCACATGACTTCACGTCACCACCGCTAAGCTAAAGGCAGCTAATGTTGGGCTATAAAGGAACTACAGCATGGGCACATGACTTCACGTCACCACCGCTAAGCTAAAGGTGGCTAATGTTGCGCTATAAAGGAACTACAGCACGGTCACATGACTTCACGTCACCACCGCTAAGCTAAAGACGGCTAATGTTGGGCTATAAAGGAACTACAGCGCGGTCACATGAATTCACGTCACCACCGCTAAGCTAAAGGAGGCTAATGTTGGCCTATAAAGGAACTACAGAACCGTCACATGACTTCACGTCACCACCGCTAAGCTAAAGGAGGCTAATGTTGGCCTATAAAGGAACTACAGAACCGTTACATGACTTCACGTCACCACCGCTAAGCTAAAGGAGGCTAATGTTGGCCTATAAAGGAACTACAGAACCGTCACATGACTTCACGTCACCACCGTTAAGCTAAAGGTGGCTAATGTTGGCCTATAAAGGAACTACAGAACCGTCACATGACTTCACGTCACCACCGCTAAGCTAAAGGAGGCTAACGTTGGGCTATAAAGGAACTACAGCACGGTCACATGACTTCACATCACCACCGCTAAGCTAAAGGCGGCTAACGTTGGGCGTGATGACGTTTAGTCGTCTCATTGAGACAACACCGTTTTAAAATTAACCAGTAGTGTATTTACTGGCGTATTTTATGTCATGGAAACACATTCATTTAGCTTGTGTTAACCACAGACCTTATTTCAGGCGTCTAACCAAAAACACTTTCAGCCACAGGAAGTGGTCAAATTACGACTTATTTCCAGGCTTTAGGACTCTTTCCTGCACTACCCTATATAACAACAGAAACACAAACAAGTCAACATAGCGCTAGACATTTGGACTATCATTGCTTACATGTCGTCTTTGTGTAGGTTTAGCATTCTCTTCAGCAGGAAAAACACAGATAGAAAACAGTTGAACAAATGTAATCCCATATTGAAAAACCGTTGTATAACTAATGATTATATCAACAATAATGTTTACTTTTATACTGACGTTATTCAAAAACGATATACTGAAGCTTTGTTTAAGTGTATGTGTGTGTGTGGCCTAGCATTACTATCCTTGTGGGGACCTACATCTGTTTACACAGTCACGTGTGGGGACCCATAAGGAGGTTATGGGGACATGATGGAGGTCCCCATGAGAGGAATCATTCATTTTAGGGTGAAGACTTGGTTAGGGTAACGGTAAAGGTTAGGGTTAGGCATGTGTTGGTTATGGTTAAGGTTAGGATAAGTCTCCAGGAAATGCATGTAAGTCAATGTAATGTCCCCTGAAGTGATGTATACATGGTCTGTCTGTCTGTCTGTCTGTCTGTCTGTCTGTCCGTCCGTCCGTCCGTCCGTCCGTCCGTCCGTCCGTCCGTCCGTCCGTCTGTCTGTGTGTGTGTGTGTGTGCGTCTGTACCGTATTGATCCACTGAACAGCACGGGGTCCTGCAGGATGATGGAGAGTCTCGACCTGAGCGTCTGCAGAGGAAGTTTACAGATGTCGATCCCATCGATGACGATCTTCCCTGCGAATAAATATAAATAAACATATGCTCTAATTACAGCCCATAAAAAAACATTTAGTACAACAATAAAACCAAATCTTCTTTGCCTCCTATAGTAAATGTGGCACTTGGAGTAGTTTAGCAAAT
The DNA here is from genome assembly GCA_028583405.1 of Pogonophryne albipinna. Taxonomy (NCBI): domain Eukaryota; kingdom Metazoa; phylum Chordata; class Actinopteri; order Perciformes; family Artedidraconidae; genus Pogonophryne; species Pogonophryne albipinna. Next base: position 103,004 of record JAPTMU010000179.1, read on the forward strand.
TTGATGAAGTTGATGTACTCCACGATTTAAAATGGTCCGATAGTTTAGCTTGTGAGGTTTAAAAACACATCCGATCAAGTCATTTAATTATATTTATTCTTACTTACACTTCTACGATTATATTAATATTTTTGTTTTCTTTTATTTCATTCTTAAATGGAGCAACTGTCACAAAAACCTGCACAAATAATGGCAATTTTTTCCTATATTGTCAAAAAATACTGCTTCTTTTTCTGGCATTTTTTAAACCAAAACAATCCAATTAAATCTGTATTTATTTATAATTTAAAACTCCTCTACTAGTTTGCCTTTCAATGCCTTACATAAATATTTTAGTTATGTTGCATGCAATGTGATATTTTTGGGCTCATGAACCCAGGATGTTCTGAGCAGAGAGGACGCTCTGCTTTTATTTCACTGCTTTATAAGGAAACGCTGCCGAAACACACGTCTTAATTTACTGTTTAATGAAATGTCTGCCCAGCTGTGTGTGTGTGTGTGTGTGTGTGTGTGTGTGTGTGTATATGTGTGTGTGTGTGTGTGTGTGTGTGTGTGTGTGTGTGTGTGTGTGTGTGTGTGTGTGTGTGTGTGTGTGTGTGTGTAATGGAAAAAGTGACTGTGTAATCTCGTTTTTGTCTGAATCATCGGTCAACGAGCAATGGTCTTTATCTAGAGTGAAAACAGAATGATACGATTACGATTTGCTTTTAAAAAAAACACAAAATTATGACTTTACGGGATTTTATTGCTTTTCAATGTCTGGAAATGACCGCAGGAAAATGTGCCACGTCTTTATCAACGTTCTTAATTTAATCTTCTTTTAAAAAGAGTCTACTTCAAGTCCTTTTATCAGGTATTTCAAAGTAAAATACAACACACTGAGGAACACAAAGAGAGACCTGCAGGAGAGTTTAAGAAGAGCCGAAATGAAGGTTAAATAAACATTTTCTCCAGCATAAACACACACCACTATAATAACAGTGGACGTTTGGACATCTGAGGGGAAACCAGTCGACTAATTAACGTCCAGTAATGCTTTAGTTTAACCAAAACCCATTTAGATATCTCATCTGTATTCACTAAAGCCCGCGTCACCAGATGGACACACCAGATGTTCAAATTCGGCTCTGATCGTACCAACATCGGGCCATTCGTGAGGGCATCTTAAGCCATCGTATGACCGACGGTGGAGATTCTCAGGCTCCGGCAGCAACTTCGTGAGCGGTGGCAAAATCTTTGGCATGCTAAAAAATTGCCGACAGACCTTGCGAAGGTTCATTTTCGTGTTGAATTTGTGTGTGTCCATTTTGCCCTTCGTAAGGCCATCGTGAGGGCATCTTGTCAAATCGTGTCATCTTCGTCTCTACTTCGTGTGATCATCGGTGCCATCGGGCATTTTTCGCCTCACGAAGACAATACGAAGGAAACAAGAAGCTGCCCGATTGTCTTAGGAAGGCAACACGACTACGTGAAGCCCTCGCAATGCCGTCGTGTAGCCATCGTATTATTAGTACAATTTGTGTTCTGTGAAACTGAAAATGATATTACATTGTTGTTGTTCCTTTCGTTGCAGTTGTATGTATGTCTTAAATGTAATTTAGGTTAACTTCCTGTTTTATTTAGACGCTTTTATTTTGAAGGTGAGTTTACGCTGTTGACAGGAAGTTGTTGTTGCTATGGAAACATGACGGAGTGTGTGGTTCGGCCTTCTGTAGGCATCGTACTTGCTTCGGCTGTTGCTTGGCTGTTGACCAAGTTCGGGGCCATCTTCGTGCGAAATTCACAATTCCATATTCGTGTGTCCATCTGGTGTCAATGTCGGGACAGTGTGACGCGGGCTTAAGGGTTATAACTGACTGTGTTTGGGTTTAACTCACATGTTAGATTGAGTTTAAATGTAATTCAATGGTTAGCGCCACCACATTTTCCTTTTAGCTCTTGATTCTTTCAAAATAAAGCTGATTTTAATATATATATTTCATCAAATCTCATTGAAAGACCTACTTTCTGTGGTGTTCAGCCCCAAGGGAATTGACACCAGCTGAAGTAACTGATATAATCTTGAAAGGAATACGGCTCAGATATTTTACATTTAATTTAGCTGCAATAAACCATAAAGAACAACAAGAAATGTGCAGATAAATTAGCTTTAAATAAGCCTTAATATAATAATAATCCATGGTGTTTCACTATTTTCTTTACACGAGGACAATGTTTTTCATACAGCCCTGATAGAATATGTAGAAATGATTCATAAGCTTTGCATCTGGTACATACACTTTGTTCCAGTCTTGTTTATTCTTCTTTAAAAGAATGAACAGACTCTGGTGTTTTGTGTCTTGTAATTGTGACTTTTCTGGTGGCTTTTTTTGATCCTAGTACAGTTCTGTATTGTTGCAAAGACTGGCAGGTGATCACTTGTGTCATTGATTAATATTCCACTTATTACTTTCCTATCCATAACATTTGTGAATATGTTGTCAATGAGTGTAGCACTGTGTGATGTTAAAGACTATGCTCTTTGTTGGAGCTATACATTACTTCATATCATTTAAAGGTCCCATGTCATGCGGTTCTGGTTATGACCCGTCTGCAGAGTCACAAACCCTCAAAGTACACCCTGTAGCGAGTACAACTCTAACACAGAGAAGACCTGTCTGTGCTGCCCCAGAACACCTCGTTGGGGATTTCTCTTCTTCCATTGTTTACTTCCTGGGTATAGTGACGTATTTCGGGTATAGTGACGTAACGTCCGCAGAGCCGTTACGTTTGGACCAATCCGTGGACTTCCACACACACACACACACACACACACACACACACACACACACACACACACACACACACACACACACACACACACACACACACACACACACACACACACACACACACACACACACACACACACACACACACACACACACACACACACACACACACACACACACACACACACACACACACACGGCGGGACGTTGTGAGGCTCGCTGCTGCGAGGAGCAGGACACTGTGAGCTGGCTCACTGGTGTGGGGTCTGCGAGACAGCGAGACACCGCGGAACTCAGCCTGAGCACACACACAAACTCCCAGCCAGGCTGCGGGTGTGTGTGTGTGTTTCGGGCTGTGTTTCGCTGTGTCTCGCTGTCTCGCAGACGGTCACTGGGCTCATAGGGAAGGGGGGGGGGGAGCAGGAGCTCCAACAAGCCGTTTAGGACAGAGAGTGAATACACAGACTATACAGAGATGCTGTTTGAGAAACAATGTGAGTTTGGAAAATTGCACAATATACATTTATTCTAGTAGACCTCAACAATGGAATTATGATCAGTAGAAATGGCGATGACACGGGACCTTTAATAGTTTAACATTTGTTTTCTTGTTGTTTCTGTGTATAGCAAATGTTTTATTATTAAATGTACACTGGGTTAATTGTATATATTGGTGACAAGTGGTGGTGGGAGCGCACCAGTATGGCATATGTTTATTTTATTTAATATCTGTTCATTATTCAATCGTTTGAGTTTAATCTTATTTCTTTATATTTTTATGTTGAATTTTTATTTATTTATCGTTTTTTTTTTAATTCAATTTATTATTTTATTTTACAGATGCAGTTTTATACAGCGAACTGTACACATACATAAATACAAAATACATACCACACACAATAGCTCAATATAACTCTTTAGAAGTAAAATGGAAACTACTACAAAGTTATTTTTATCCATCATATCACGATCTAAGTGCCGTCCTGTCCAACAGTGATTTATTTTGAAGTCTCTCCTTTTATCTTCAAACGGCTGAGGAGAAAGATGGGAGATTCAAGAGACCAATAGAGATGATTTCTGGGTAACTCAAGAGCTTCTCTGGATACAAAACCCTGAGGGAAACCTTTGGAAGTATTCCCAAAACATTATCTAAAGAACCTCTTACTTTAATGAAACGTAAACACACTTAGCTGAGACAGAAAGAAAGAGATTAAAGGAGGGGAAAACCACCGGGACCTTTCTCTGATTCTGTTAACAGGAGAGATGTCAAAAGTACACACATCCTTTACTCAAGTAGAAGTACAGATACTCGTGTTTAAAAATACTCTGGTAAAAGTAGAAGTACTGACTTTGAAATGTACTTCAGTAAAAAGTACCCATAACTAGCAGCTGTTTTAAAGAGTACCTGACCTCCCTTTATATTAATAGAACAATAATGTCATTGTTAGCTAATGAATGTTTCCATGCTGAACAACGGCAACATGACAACGTTTCCATTGGTCCCTCTTCTTTAGAGAAGACCAGGAAATGATGGATACACGGATCGTGTTCAAATCAATAGGCACGCAATGACTCTAAAGAATAATGATCACGCCACCAAACACACATTCAGACTAAAGGAACCAGCTGTTTGGGAAATGAGAGAAGTAGAAAGTACAGATATTTGGGTTCAACATGTAAGAAGTAGAAAGTACAGGTATTTGGGTTCAACATGTAAGAAGTAGAAAGTACAGGTATTTGAGTTCAACATGTAAGAAGTAGAAAGTACAGATATTTGGGTTCAACATGTAAGATGTAGAAAGTATTTGTGTTCAAAATGTGAGAAGTAGAAAGTACAGGTATTTGAGTTCAACATGTAAGAAGTAGAAAGTATTTGTGTTCAACATGTAAGAAGTAGAAAGTACAGGTATTTGTGTTCAACATGTAAGATGTAGAAAGTATTTGTGTTCAAAATGTGAGAAGTAGAAAGTACAGGTATTTGAGTTCAACATGTAAGAAGTAGAAAGTATTTGTGTTCAACATGTAAGAAGTAGAAAGTACAGGTATTTGTGTTCAACATGTAAGACGTAGAAAGTATTTGTGTTCAAAATGTGAGAAGTAGAAAGTACAGGTATTTGAGTTCAACATGTAAGAAGTAGAAAGTATTTGTGTTCAACATGTAAGAAGTAGAAAGTACAGGTATTTGTGTTCAACATGTAAGATGTAGAAAGTATTTGTGTTCAAAATGTGAGAAGTAGAAAGTACAGGTATTTGAGTTCAACATGTAAGAAGTAGAAAGTATTTGTGTTCAACATGTAAGAAGTAGAAAGTACAGGTATTTGTGTTCAACATGTAAGACGTAGAAAGTATTTGTGTTCAAAATGTGAGAAGTAGAAAGTACAGGTATTTGAGTTCAACATGTAAGAAGTAGAAAGTATTTGGGTTCAACATGTAAGAAGTAGAAAGTACAGGTATTTGAGTTCAACATGTAAGAAGTAGAAAGTACAGGTATTTGAGTTCAACATGTAAGAAGTAGAAAGTATTTGTGTTCAAAATGTGAGAAGTAGAAAGTACAGGTATTTGAGTTCAACATGTAAGAAGTAGAAAGTACAGGTATTTGAGTTCAACATGTAAGAAGTAGAAAGTATTTGTGTTAAAAATGTAAGAAGTAGAAAGTTCAGGTATTTGTGTTAAAAATGTAAGAAGTAGAAAGTACAGGTATTTGTGTTCAACATGTAAGAAGTAGAAAGTACAGGTATTTGTGTTCAACATGTAAGAAGTAGAAAGTACAGGTATTTGAGTTCAACATGTAAGAAGTAGAAAGTAAAAAGTCGTCAGTAAAGTAGTGAGACCAGAAAAATGTGCTTAAGTACAGTAACAAAGTATTTGTACTCCGCTACTTCACCACACCTACCTTCGAAGATATCCACCATGTTGAAGAAGGCCAGAGACAGAGAGGACTTCCCGCTGCCGGTGCGTCCGCAGATTCCCACCTGATGGAGAGAAGAGGGTCAGAGTGACACGTTGGTGAGAGTTCACACAGCGAGGTGACGGAGAGTGGCAGAGACGTGCCGAGTGTGGAGGGAGTGTCGTCTCCAGTTAATGAAACACACATGGCTGCGACTTCAGAGAAAAAGACCACGTTCAAAAGAAAATCTGGACTTCTTGCGAGCATTCGAGACAGAAGAGTATAAGGGCAAAGCATGAGGAGGACAATGAGAGGGAGGAAAATGTTTGTTGGATTTTCAGTATTAGGAATAACAACGAGGCACAGATTTATGAATCAACTATTTACCAGGGTTTTTTCTAGAAAGATATAGTATGAGGTGATACTGTGGCGCTGATCTTGTTTATAAGATATATCAATTCTCACTTCCACATGACGCCCGTTTACAAGATGTCTCCGCGGACGTAAACATTTTTGACGAACACAAATATTGTTTTCCGGTTTAGACAAAACCCTGATTTTATATTTTGAGAATAAATTCAAAATGTTGAGAATAACTGCACTTCCAATAATAGAGACAGGCATATAACACAATAAATCAGAAGGAGGAATTTATTTTCAAAATAATCGCACTTTCAGTCGAATACTTTTTATTCGACCTAAGGGGTCTGCTGGGTTCGTACCACTGAAGGAGGTCCTTGATATATTTGGGTCCTAGCCCGTTTAGTGATTTATATGTGTGCATTAAAATCTTAAAATCAATTCTCTCCTTAAAGCCCCTGTCACACTGTCCCGAAATTGACACCCGATGGACACACGATAAAGGAAATGTTCAAATTCGGCTCTGATCGTAGCAACATCGGGCCATTCGTGAGGGCATCTTAAGCGTATGACCGCCGGTGGAGTTTCTCAGGCTCCGGCAGCAACTTCGTGAGCGGCAACTTCGTAAGGCACTCGTGAGGGCATCTTGTCAAATCGTGTCATCTTCGTGTTATCAGCGGGCATTCGCCCTCACTCTGATCGGGGCGAATGCCCGATGGCACCGATGATAACAAGATGCCCTCACGATGGCCTTACGAAGGGCAAAATTGACACACGAATTCAACACGAAAATGAACCTTCACAAGGTCCTTCGGCTATTTTTTGGCATGTCAAAGATTTTGCCACCGCTCACGAAGTTGCTGCCGGAGCCTGAGAAACTCCACCGGCGGTCATACGAAGGCTTAAGATGCCCTCACGAATGGCCCGATGTTGTTACGATCACAGCCGAATTTGAACATTTCCTTTATCGTGTCCATCGGGTTGTTTTATTGCACAACAAAATCATGTAAACATATTATGTAAATAACCCAATTTGTGTTCTGTGAAACTGAAAAGGATATAATATATTATTTTGAAGGCGAGTTGACAGGAAGTTGTTGTTGCTATGGAAACAACAACATGACGGAGAAAACGTAATATCTTCTACATATAAAGACGGATAAAGTAAAGAACAAAGTCTGAAGATATCAGTACAGTATCAGCCAAGCCAATGCAGCGATCTCAGCACTGGAGTGATGTGATCTGTTTTCTTTGTCCGGGTTAAGATTCTGGCAGCAGCATTTTGAATTAGTTGGAGTTTACGGAGTGATGTTTTCGTGAGGCCTGTGAAGATAGTAGCGCAGTCGTCAAGCTTGCTAAAAACAAATGCATGGACAAGTTTTTCAAGGTCTTGCTTGGACATAAGGTCTTTAATACGCGAGATATTTTTTAGATGGTAGTAGGCTGATCTGTTGATTGCCCTGATGTGGCTGTTAAAATTGAGGTCAGAGTCTAAAATGATACCTAAGTTTCTTGCTTGACTTTTCGGTTCGAGTAATAGTGATTCTTGTGACTTTAATTCTTTCTTCTTTGGTTCCAAAAACAAGTACTTCGGTTTTTTTTGTGTTGAGCTGTAAGAAATTACGGCACATCCAGTCATGTATTTGTTTTAGACATGTGATCAATAAATCAGTAGGACCGTATTCATCTATGGAAAGTGATATGTAGATTTAAGACCAAATGTGGGAATAAAGTCGAGCTCTCATAATTAATGCTAAGCATAAAAATAAATAAATCAAGAAGTCTTTTTTTTATTGTATTCTAAAAATAAAAATATACTTTTGACAGTAAACTTGTCATTTTTTATTAATGCCCAACTTCTGATAATGAATTAATTACATCCACAGCCTTCACACACCCACGTAACACATTATACCCAAAAATGTGTCTTTATTCTCAAAGTAAAATCCTCCTCTCATGTTTCGCCCTCACATTCCAGCCTCTATGTGTTATCTTAAACAGTTTCCCCCGGTAGTGTGTGTGTGTGTGTGTGTGTGTGTGTGTGTGTGTGTGTGTGTGTGTGTGTGTGTGTGTATCTCCTCACAGCTCTGTGATAATTACCTTCTGGCCCGGCTCGATGTACATGTTGACGTGTTTGAGCACCGGCTTCAGCATCGGGTCGTAGCGCACACACAGATCCTGGATCTTTATCTCTCCGGTCTGAGGCCAGTTCTCCGGCACCTGAGAGGCGTCTGGGGGGGAGAAGGGGTTATTATTTTAAAGTAGAAGTACTCAGATCTTGTTCTTGAGTAAAAGTAGAAGTACTCAGATATTGTACTTCAGTAAAAGTAGAAGTACTCAGGTCTTGTGCTTGAGTAAAAGTAGAAGTACCAGATCTTGTTCTTGAGTAAAAGTAGAAGTACTCAGATCTTGTACTTAAGTAAAAGTAGAAGTACCAGATCTTGTTCTTGAGTAAAAGTAGAAGTACTCAGATCTAGTACTTGAGTACAAGTAGAAGTACTCAGATCTTGTACTTGAGTAAAAGTAGAAGTACTCAGATCTTGTTCTTGAGTAAAAGTAGAAGTACTCAGATCTTGTACTTGAGTAAAAGTAGAAGTACTCATATCTTGTTCTTGAGTAAAAGTAGAAGTACTCAGATCTTGTACTTGAGAAAAAGTAGAAGTACTCAGATATTGTTCTTGAGTAAAAGTAGAAATACTCAGATCTTGTACTTGAGTAAAAGTAGAAGTACTCAGATCTTGTACTTGAGTAAAAGTAGAAGTACTCAGATCTTGTACTTGAGTAAAAGTAGAAGTACTCAGTTCTTGTTCTTGAGTAAAAGTAGAAGTACTCAGATCTTGTACTTGAGTAAAAGTAGAAGTACTCTGATCTTGTACTTGAGTAAAAGTAGAAGTACTCAGATCTTGTACTTGAGTAAAAACAGAAGTACTCAGATCTTGTACTTGAGTAAAAGTAGAAGTACTCAGATTGTGTACTTGAGTAAAAGTAGAAGTACTCAGATCTTGTACTTGAGTAAAAGTAGAAGTACTCAGATCTGGTACTTGAGTAAAAGTAGAAGTACCAGAGTGTAGGAATACTCTGTTACAGTAAAAGTCCTGCATTCAAAATGTTCCTCAAGTAAAAGTAGAAAAGTATTCTCATCAAAATATAGTGAAAGTACCAAAAGTAAAAGTACATAATGAGGGAATGTAATGCATTATTATGAAGGGATTTGAATTGAAATGATATCAACAAGTTTAAACGTTGGTTAAATCAGTGTATTGTGGTTGGAAAAACGTATTTTCTCACCTAGAAGGAATAAATAAAGCAACATTTTCACAATTATTGTCATTCTAAGTGCATATTGAGGGACATTAGAGATGTAGTTTTAAAGGGATTTGTTTTGAAATGATATTCAGCTGTTTAAAAGTCATCAAAATTAGAGTATTGTGATTTAAATAACGTTTATTTCGTACCTAGACGTAACTGTCAATAACGGTTAGAGGTGGGAGAAGTATAAGTAGAAAAGTATTCTCATCAAAATATAGTGAAAGACAGTAAAAGTATTCGTTGTGCAGATTGGTCCATTTCAGAATAATATATATGATATGTTTTATAATGATTGATCATGAAAGTGTTCTCAAAGCTGGTAAAGGTGCAGCTAGTCTGAATGACTTTGTAGACTGCAGGGTAGCTGGTGGATTTACTCCAGGTGGAACTAAAGTCTGATTCAACACTTGATTAGATTTAACATCATTCATCCACATCTGTGAAGTAACTAAAGGTATTAAATACATGTAGTGGAGTACAAGTACACAGTAGCATAAAATGAAAATACTCAAGTACAAGTACCTCAAAATTGTACAGTACTTGAGTAAATGTACTTAGATACTTTACACCTCTGGTAATTATACAAACATCACTTTTTAAGGTCTTTTTAACTCAAATGTACCTTATATTTTTAACCTCAGTAGCGGTTTCATGTGTTTATGGGATGTGTTGTTGCTATGGTGAAATATAAATGCTGCTGGATTTTGTTTCTTGGTATGATAGTTAAAAAAACAGAGAGACTTAATTCTTTCAGAGTGGTGCCGATGAGATAACTAATATCTAACTGAACTTGCCACATCTCGTAGAAAAACAGAAACGTTTTTAGTGAATCTGCCAAAGGACTTTTAACAAAGACAGAGCGGCTATTTCTGGAAACTTAGACAAACAATTCTTGAGTTTGACGAATTGCTGGAAAAAAACAAAGACACTTAAAAGTTAAAGAAGGTTTTCCATCTCTGGATCTCAAACAGTATAAAGGTCATTTCTCTAATTGACTATTCCTCTGATGTCTTACAGTAAATTATCACAAACCCTGACTCACCGAGCAGAGAACCATTCCTCCTCTCTGACATCATTTAGGCAGAATTGATAAAGCTGAAACTCCAGAATTAGGAAAGAAGAAAGCAGATAAAGCCTGACGCAGAACTGTGAGAATCCTATCTTGTCAGAACAGTAAAATAGGACTGAGAGATAAGATCAGGAACATTAACATGCCTTAAAATAAGTTATCAGGCTTTTTTTTATCAACTAAGATTTGTTAGAAAATGTTCTCAACGTGAATTGACTGGATTTATTTGAAAAGAGGGCTAACTGCTGTGTAAAATATGTTTACATATGTATTTAAAGGTCACCTATCATGCTGTTTCTAGGCAACAGCATAGGTCTCAGATATATACAAATATATTAAAAACATGTCTATGAAGTGTTTTGCTCCAAATACCAAACAGATCATTCTAGCCATGCCTCATATCCCTCTATTTCACTTCCTGTTTCTAAAGTGCTGATTTGGGGATAAAGCTTTAAAGAGGAGGGTCTGAGCTCATGCGGGACCCGGCAGCTACTGTCTAAACTAAATGCTGCCGTGATGAAACGCCATATCATGGATTATCAAGGATCTGAAACAGTTTGGAGCTCAAAGGCTTTCTCTCTTGCCGGTTATACCACAAGGTGAGTTCCTTTTTACTTCCTGCTTCTTCACACACATGCTCTCCAGTACAGGTTAGCTCTGAGTGTTAGCAATGCTAATGTAAACACCGACCATATTACGTCCAAAACAGTCGGGCATTGTTTCTGATAGCAACGTTTCTGATAGCGCCGTGGGTCCACATTTCAGATATTACGTCATATCGGACGCAAATCTGGATCAGCTCCGTTGTTCCCCATTTTTAGAGATTTGGGTACGGAGGAAAAGAGAGAGGGTTTTATTTTCTGACGCTGCGTGAGTTCCCCGACGCACCGGGGACACATGTTGATGTAGAGAAGACATCAGAAAGGGCATTTTGCATGATAGGCCCCCTTTAAGAAGTACAATAAAATAAAAGCTAGAGTTTAATGTGTGAGCCATACTCCATTACACTTTTTTGAATTTGCAAAGGGCCAATTCAAAGTGGACAAAGGGCCACAGTTAGCCCCTGGGGCCATAGTTTGGACACCCCTGCCTTTAAAACATGTTGTTCATGGATACTCTGGACGCTTAATTATGGTATGTTTAAAAGTTCCTCCCCTGGCATTGATTAGACTCCTCATTTATTATCATCAAAATCACAAATGTAAAGACTGAAAATGCTTTGAAATGGCTCGGAGTTAACTCTATACATTTGAATCATTTAATAACTGTTTTTCTAGGAAAGTGGAAATTATCACTCACTCACTCACTCACTGTGTCGCTACGATAAAGCGTTGGGCTTTAATGTAAATTTTGTGATAAAAAAGCCCCTCCGTTTTGGAGTAATATTAGAAACCGACCGGACTACTTTCTGCAGATTGATATCACTGCACATAGTCCTCCTTAGCAACGGTATTTTCTCCTTAGTGACGGTCTGTTAGTGAGACTTAACAATCTCTGGAATGTCCACATTGACCAATCACAATCGAGTTTTCAACTTAGGCGTGTAATAATATAAAATACAGAATCAAACAGCGAATATACACACAGTATCAACAGTAGAGGATAAATATCTCTGGGTATGGACAGAATAGGGAAGAATACACTGTAATAGACCGACTTATGACTAATAAAAATGTATAAACACATAGGATACTATATAAACACACATTATATAAGTCAGTGGGGAGTCTCAGCAGCTCTTTAACAGTAACACTTCCCTTCTGTATATGATCCGTGTTATGATCCAACACATGATCTGTATGCTGCTGTTTACACCAGACTCACTGTAGCATAGACACTGGGAGGCTGTTTTACTTTTACAGCAATTGTCTTCTCTCAGAAATAACCAGTGGTGAAAGTAACTAAGTAGTTGTACTCAAGTACTGCACTTAAGTACAATGTTGAGGCACTTGTACTTTACCTGAGTATGTCACTGTGTTTTGTCCACTACAGTTTCAGAGGTAAATGGTGTACTTTTACTCCATGTATTTAATCCCTTTAGTGACTTTACAGATTTAGATGAATGATGTGAAATATCAAGTCTTAAATCAGACTTTAGTTCCACCTGGAGTAAATCTTTTGGGGAAATGGTTTTAAAGTCCAAATATGTAATAATTTGTGTTACTGTATTGATGTTTAGTCCGATAAGAAGAACTCAGTTACCCATGGACCCCTCGTAGTTCTCCGACTCGGTTCCCAGGAAGCTGTTGACCTTCTTCACGGCGGCCATTTGCACCTCGAGGTCCGCCAGGTTCCTCACCACCCAGTTCAGATAGTTAGTGACCTGAGGAAGACAAGAAGGACGCATTGTTATTAACTAGTGCTGTCAAAATTATCGCGTTAACGGCGGTAATTAATTTTTTGAATTAATTGCGTTAAAATATTTAACGCATTTAACGCATGCGCAGAATGGCCCGTCCCATACGTGCCACCAGTGGCAGCGCCAGGGTATGGCTGGGGTAGGCTACACCCATACCAAGAAATGGCTTAGCCCCACCATGAAAAATTATGTTAAAGTAAGCAAAATAAAGTCCGCCAACTCGCGCGGAGTAAATTGCACAGACAGCAGTTAGTCAGATTGATTTCAGCAGCCACTTGTCTGGAAATACCGAAGACTAGAAACGGTTTTGAAAACTTTTGTCACGTAGTGATCGTCTTCTCAATAGAACATCTTTGATAATGTCGGTGTTGTTGCAGGAAGTCCCGACGGAGAATACTTTTGCTGTAGTACAGGGGTGCACATAACTGGTACGCAGGTTATGTGCGTAATCTGAAACTTGTGTCACAAAGCGCATTTGCGTACCGACGTACTTGTGAAGCTTTTCCAGAAGGCGGTTAGATCACCGGACGACAGAGTCGGTCTCCGTGTGCACAGACAGGGCTGCTGTTAACGTCGGTCTGTACAACGGAACTTGTGCCAAAACTACGCCAACCGGCTGCGGAGGGAGACTCCCCCCCCCCCTTCACTGGAGAACTGCGCTAAAACAGCTGATCACAACGTTCGCACTCTGTGGTCACGAAGTACTCCACTAGCCCCCCCCACCCCCCCCTCTGTCGACTTTCCTGAAGTACTCCCCCGTTGATAGAAATCAACACGTAATGAATTAAGACCCCACGGTTTGATGATTGATAGGTGTGTGGGTTGTCTTTCATTTTGACACGCAGACAAATGTTATAATAAACATAGATACTGTGTTAAATGGATATATCCGCCTTCTTTCATTTATCTTTCCATTCCCACAATATACATAAAGAAATGGCATATTTTGGACATAGTTCGAATGGTGATTAATCATGATTAATTAATTTTTAAGCTGTGATTAATCTGATTAAAAATTGTAATCGTTTGACAGCCCTATTATTAACAAAGTGTTTATTATACAGCCCACACACAGCAGCTCGACATTTACAGCCTTCAAACCAACCAGAAGTGCTCTATGATACCTGTGTTAACACCCCATTTAAATGCATCTTACATTTAGACTTTAGACCAGGCTTACAAATGTTGGGGTTGTGTCCAAACTACAAATAGATTTATTAAGTGGCTGCAGGTTCATGTGAGTATGTCTCTGGTGCAGCATGCACAATATTAGCACTAGTATAAGCTGAACTTAAAAAGATCTTTAAAACGGTAAAGTCTTTCTTAGTGTTGTTTTGAATTTGTACGGTGCACACAACGTGAATCGGTTGCTGCCTTGAAGATAATAAGATAAGATAAGATGTACTTTATTGATCCCAAATTGTGACATGTTTGCGTTGTCAGCAGCATCAAAAAACAATGCATTCCAGATAAGTAGAAATTAAAAGAGTAGAAATAAACAATTCTAAACTGTAAACATCTCAAAATAGAATAAAAAATCATTACAAAAGTAGAAAATATGCAAGTTGACCGTGAAGATAAAGAAATTGATAAAAACCTGACAAATAGAACAATATTGAAGGGTTGATTTTCAGTTAACACAATCATTTATTCGACGTGCGAAAGCACAAAAGAAATCTAGGAGAAATGACGCTGCTTTTTATGCTTTTGTTTCCGAGTGTAATATTTGCGTTATTCTACGTGAAGTAATCACAACAGTTCGCAAAACATATTTGATGTGCAAAACAATCACACGGTAAATATGACCCTGGTGTGATACGGTCTTTTGAGTTAAAGGTGACATGTCATGCTTTTCCGGTTAGTACCCGTCCCCTTGTTGTTATGAAGGTTTTTATGCATGTAAATGGTGTGCAGAGTCAAAACCCTCAAAGTACACCATGTAGCGTGTAAAACTCTAACACAGAAAATACCTCCCCAAAACGCCCTCGTTGGAGATACGTCACTGTCCATTTGATTCTTCCGGGTACATCATGATGTCATGTCGTCCCCGGAACGAAATGAACCAATCCGTGGAGCCGTTACGTTACGTCCGCGGAGCCTTTACGTTAAGCCCCCGCTGATTGGTCCAAATTGACCAATCCACGGACTTCCTCACACACTCAGTGCAGGCAGCTCTGCTGATCTCTCCTCCCTGGCTGCAGGCTGATAACAGACAGTTGGGATCGCGGCGAAATTCTCTCTGCAGACCCATTCTCACAGCGTTTATCAACCTTTTTCTTACTCAATATCAAGCCACACTTATTGTGTTTACTTCGGCTGTGACTTTGTGTGTGCTCAGGTTGAGTTTGGCTGTGTTTCGCTGTGTATCGCTAAACAAGGATATCACACCTCCACGGAGCTCAGCGTGATTCACAACGTCCCGACTGGTCCCGACCAATCGGAGCACACTGGGGTCACAGATAGAGAACTATTTTAAGGAAACTATAATAACATTAAAAAGAACTGTATAAGCATATTGGATCCTGCTATGAAAACAACGATGAGTATACATAAAAAGAGGACAAAACTGCACAGACTGAAGGAGGTCAGGTGCTTTGATAGATTGAATAAAGGAGAGGACTCACAGTGAGGGCGTAGGTGAGTCCGAGGCCAACGAGGGCCCCGTGTTCGTGGCTGTTCTGAAAACTCCAGATCGAAGCTCCTGCAGCCGTCAGAACGATCACCGCTCCGAGGTAATCCTGAACAAGAGAAGGAATGAAACCTCAGAGAAATATAATAACTCAAAATCTAAATCTAAAGTGCAAGAGGGACGAAAACATCACAGCACGAGTTAGCGTCTTCCTATTCGTCCAGCCAATATGAATATCAAACAGTAGTGACTTACTGTGTGAAAGTAAGGTAAGGAACATATGAATTCAAGTCTCCTCACCGTGCGGACCTCCAGCCAGCGGTTGGCGGCGGACAGAAACAAGTAGCGGTGTTGTTGGTGTCTGTCAGCTCCAACATACGCTGCTTAAAACGAGCCTCGTGCCTGAAATAAACAACATTTGCATCAGAACTAAATATATAAGACTCCATCTTATAATCAGCTAAATGAAAAGTCGTTTCTGTTGCTTTTGGCCGAGCTTTCTCTTGATTGCTAACTTACAGCATCCTTTGTTAATGTAGTCTTAAACTAAACTTGAACAAAAAGTTCAACGGTGCATTCAAGTGCACCTTGTAAGGGTCTTATTTAGATATTCTTCCTTATTCAGTGTGTTCAACAGAGTAGTGGAGTACAAATACTTCGTTACTGCACTTAAGTACATGTTTCTGGTATCAGTACTTTACTCCACTACTTATTTTTCTGACGACTTTTTTACTTTGACTTCTTACATGTTGAACACAAATACCTGAACTTTCTACTTCTTACATGTTGAACCCAAATACCTGTACTTTCTACTTCTTACATGTTGAACCCAAATACCTGTACTTTCTACTTCTTACATGTTGAACCCAAATACCTGTACTTTCTACTTCTTACATGTTGAACTCAAATACCTGTACTTTCTACTTCTTACATGTTGAACACAAATACCTGTACTTTCTACTTCTTACATGTTGAACTCAAATACCTGTACTTTCTACTTCTTACATGTTGAACCCAAATACCTGTACTTTCTACTTCTTACATGTTGAACCCAAATACCTGTACTTTCTACTTCTTACATGTTGAACCCAAATACCTGTACTTTCTACTTCTTACATGTTGAACCCAAATACCTGTACTTTCTACTTCTTACATGTTGAACACAAAATACCTGTACTTTCTACTTCTTACATGTTGAACACAAATACCTGTACTTTCTACCTTCTTACATGTGAACTCAAATACCTGTACTTTTCTACTTCTTACATGTTGAACCCAAATACCTGTACTTTCTACTTCTTACATGTTGAACCCAAATACCTGTACTTTCTACTTCTTACATGTTGAACCCAAATACCTGTTACTTTCTACTTCTTACATGTTGAACCCAAATACCGGAACTTTCTACTTCTTACATGTTGAACCCAATACCTGTACTTTCTACTTCTTACATGTTGAACTCAAATACCTGTACTTTCTAATTCTTACATGTGAACTCAAATACCTGTACTTTCTACTTCTCTCATTCCCAAACAGCTGGTCCTTAGTCTGAATGTGTGTTTGGTGGCGTGATCATTATTCTTTAGAGTCATTGCGTGCCTATTGATTTGAACACGATCCGTGTATCCATCATTCCTGGTCTTCTCTAAAGAAGAGGGACCAATGGAAACGTTTGTCATGTTGCCGTTGTTCAGCATGGAAACATTCATTAGTCTAACAATGACATTATTGTTCTATTAATATAAAGGGAGGTCAGGTACTCTTTAAAACAGCTGCTAGCTATGGGTACTTTTTACTGAAGTACATTTCAATGTTTACTTTTACTTGAGTAAAGAAGTTTAGTCAGTACTTCTACTTTCACCAGAGTATTTTTAAACACAAGTACTTCTACTTGAGTAAAGGATGTGTGTACTTTCTGGTGTTCAAGAGCTAAACATTTTTATGCGAATATGGACACTGGAAAGAGGATCACAAATGTCACTTTGGTCCACTACATGTCTGCGTAATATATATATATCGTCAACTAGTAAATACACATTTTTGTTGATTTTCCAAGTGTTTTTTCAGGGGTGCTCACAAGACTTTTGGGAAGTTGTTTTCTCCAGTTATTCCTACACCACATGAATGCAGCCAGATGCCCAACCGTCCACCAAATAGTGCGTAACGGCTTTAATAGTTTCTACATCCTTTCACCAAGCTTTATGAAAACCGTGCCAGTACTCTTTCCGTGATCGTGCCAACAAACAAACCACAGCTAAAAACACGACCTTCTTTTCATGTTGGGAATAGAAGTAGCATCGTATCTTCAGGTTTTATTATTGCCTGCCATCCTGCGGTCATAAATCACCGTCGTAACCCAGACTGGCTTTGGAGGCGAACCAGAGGATAATGATGATATTTCCCATGATTGCGCCAAGGAACTGTCCCAACACCAGAATCATTGTTTCTCTGTCTGTGTGTGTGTTTGTGTGTTTGTACAGTATGTGTGTGTGTGTGTGGTGGGGGGGGGGGGTAGTCTTAAGGGAGTAGAGAGGAGAAAGCAGCGTGAGAGCTGTTTAATGTTGGATTACACCGACGATGGGAAAGAGGGTGAAGACAGAAATACAAAGAGATACAGCTGCTGAAATAAAATAAAACTAAATATACTTGATATACAGCTACTTGGAGAAGTACTGCTCATGTTTTTTAAATCTATACTCATGCTTGTATCACTTAGACATGGCTTATTATGTATTATTCATCTTTTATTATGGGCTGCATATCCTCCCCAAAGTGCTTTAAAGAGCCATGTAGTGTAAGGTGTGTCTGACCAATCAACATCAATCAGTCCATGGACACTTTGAAGTGTGGAGATAAGGAGCGTGGGGTTTGAACCAACAACAATTATTACTGGGTTTAGTCTGTAAGGATCTTTATCTATCCGTCAACATTGTCGCGGACTTTAGCTGGACACTTGTGTAATGTACATAGTGTCCTATATTTATATTTAGTGGAGTAGTTCTGGGATATAATAGTGTATTCTAATGTATTCTCTATACTCAATAAGATCTATATCTTTCTATGGTAGATATGTATATATTTTACTCAATGCCGGGTTACCTGCTCTGCTGGGCTTGTAAACCAAAAAAATCCATAATTTTGGATCAAAAAAGTACATCTATCTACATATATGACAGAAAGTTTAGGCACCTGGTATGTTGGAACAAAAAGGATTAAAAATACTGTGTTTTGCATTTACGCACAAAAAAAAGTGTCTACAGCTGAAGTGCATCCAGGATGTTATTAATGAAGGGTGTGGAGCTAAAGGAGGCTAATGTTGGGCTATAAAGGCTACAGCACGGTCACATGACTTCACGTCACCACCGCTAAGCTAAAGGAGGCTAATGTTGGGCTATAAAGGAACTACAGCACGGTCACATGACTTCAGGTCACCACCGCTAAGCTAAAGGAGGCTAATGTTGGGCTATAAAGAAACTACAGCACGGTCACATGACTTCAGGTCACCACCGCTAAGCTAAAGGGCTAATGTGGGCTATAAAGGAACTACAGCACGGTCACATGACTTCAGGTCACCACCGCTAAGCTAAAGGAGGCTAATGTTGGGCTATAAAGGAACTACAGCACGGTCACATGACTTCAGTCACCACGCTAAGCTAAAGGTGGCTAATGTTGGGCTATAAAGGAACTACAGCACGGTCACATGACTTCAGGTCACCACGCTAAGCTAAAGGTGGCTAATGTTGGGCTATAAAGGAACTACAGCACGGTCACATGACTTCAGGTCACCACCGCTAAGCTAAAGGAGGCTAATGTTGGGCGTGACGACGTTTAGTCAACACCGTTTTAAAATTAACCAGTGGTGTATTTACTGGCGTATTTTATGTCATGGAAAAATATTAATTTAGCTTGTGTTAACCACAGACCTTATTTCAGGCGTCTGACCAAAAACACTTTCAGCCACAGGAAGTGGTCAAATTACGACTTATTTCCAGGCTTTAGGACTCTTTCCTGCACTACCCTAACAGACACACAAACAAGTCAACATAGCGCTAGACATTTGGACTATCATTGCTTACATGTCGTCTTTGTGTAGGTTTAGCATTCTCTTCAGCAGGAAAAACACAGACGGAAAACAGTTGAACAAATGTAATCCCATATTGAAAAACCGTTAGGTTGTATAACTAATGCTTATATCAACAGTAATGTTTACTTTTATACTGACGTTATTCAAAAACGATATACTGAAGCTTTGTTTAAATGTATGTGTGTGGGTGTGTGTGCGCGTGCGTGTGTGTGTGTGTGTGTGTGTGTGTGTGTGTGTGTGTGTGTGTGTGTGTGTGTGTGTGTGTGTACCTGAATGCTCTAATGGTAGTCAGACCCTCAGCGGTCTCAGAGAAGTGGCAGAGCAGAGGGAGCTGAGTGGAGTCATCGAGGTCCTGGAGGTCTCTGAGAGAGAGATAAACAATATGTTTATCAGGTTATATTGACATGATTTTTAGGAATAAATGACAATGTTATTTATGTATGAATGCACATGCAATAACTCTCTGACGTCCTTTACACACACTAACATACACAGAACAGTGCCACAATCATGCCACACACATGTCTTATTGATTCATTTGCAAGAAGATAATCATAATAATAATATATTTCATTTATATAGCACACTTTAAAAACAACGTTATCTCAAGGTGCCTTTCACTGCATGTCACTGAAATCTAAAAGTGGTTCGAGTATATAAACTAAATGCACTTTTAATCCACACTCACTTGGAGGCCACCCTGAAGTACTTCTGGATGAAGTAGAAGGCGACGGCCAGAGGAACGAGAGCGATGAGGAAGGCTGGAGTGATGGAGGAAATCACGCCGATGGCCGACAGTAAGAGCAGCGTGGATCTCGTTAAAGACTCCAGGGTGGGAGGAATG
Organism: Pogonophryne albipinna; assembly: GCA_028583405.1. NCBI lineage: Eukaryota > Metazoa > Chordata > Actinopteri > Perciformes > Artedidraconidae > Pogonophryne > Pogonophryne albipinna. Next base: position 123,316 of record JAPTMU010000179.1, read on the forward strand.
TGCTGAGAAGAATAAAACACGTGGACAAAGTGAGAGGGAATTCAGGAAGTCTGGAAGAAGTCGAAGTATCTCAAACCGTACCTGATCTATGATGTTGGTGTCGGCGGAGAATCTGTTGATGATCAGCCCCAGAGGAGTGATGTCAAAGAACCTGAAGGGAAAGGTGTTGAAATCATCCGTCAGTATAAGCGCCATTGAAGGTAAACATTTTTAATTATGGAGCTGGAAATGCGAGGAACATTTGAAGAAAAGCAACAAATTAAAACTCTATAAAAGCTGTCAACAAAGACAATACACTTGTGTGATTTTATTCTCTGAGAAATACAAGATTTCTTTCCATAAATTCAAGAGTTTTTCACTTTCATTTGAAAGAATATCCGTGTTTCTTTTTTGTAAATATGGGATTTCAATCTATGTATTTTGTTTAGTTGGATTGTTTTTAAATACACATTTTAAGGTTTTAACGGCCATTTAAAAAAAAAAAATACCTTTATACATGGAGAGACAGAGACATAGTTATAGTGATAATAAATACAAGGTATAATAACAATTAAAAATATACAAGAAGAAGCTAAATCAAATAAAGAAAATATATATTTTTTAGGTTTTTAATAAAATGTTCTGACCAAGTTATATCTAGTTCTGCTGAGCGTCTGGACTTGTAGATTGTGTACTTATGTGATTGTGTGTGTGTAAATGCCCACCTTTATACATGGAGACGTAGAGACATAGTTATAGTGATAATAAATATTAGGTAAAATTAAAAAGATTAAAAAAACAGGCAAAAACAAATAAAGAAAAATTCACTTTTTTAAGTTTTTAATAAAATATTTTTGACCAAGTTGTATCTAGTTTTGCTAAGCGTCTGGACTTGTAGATGTGTGTGTGTGTGTGTGTGTGTGTGTGTGTGTGTGTGTGTGTGGTGTCACCTGATGGGAGCGGGGATGATCTTGTTCAGCAGGTTGTGGTGCAGGTTGGTGGCCGCAGATGACACCGAGGAACTCAACGGTGAGAGACGTGATGAGACACAGAGTGATGCCGGCCGCACACAAGGATGACGAACACAGGCAGGTAGTACGGAGTCGATCTAACACACACACACAGAGAGAGAGAGACACACACACAGACACACACACATTATACAATCTGAGGTCATACATTAAGAGAAGAGCAGGGGACATGTTCTCATGACCTGTACACCATCGGAGGTAAAAAACCAGAGAAACGTAGGAACGCAATGGGAGAAACACACACACAAACACACACACACTACACACACACACACTTTTAAAAAGGTCTCTAATTCACATTTTCACAAAGAAAACGAATTATTTGCTCAAAATGTGTTGAATTTGATCGCTTTGAAAGATGTTCCTCGATCTAGTCTTATATTAAAACATCCTAGACTCATATTAAAACTGTACTCTGCAACCTAATAGGAGAATAGGTGATACCGCATGATATTTTACCACATGTCTGATGTATAATATGCAGGTTATGATAGAGTTTAACTGCTCGAAGACAAGCACAGCTCATAGTATACCTTGTGTAGGTAAATAGAGCATATATTGAATATTGCCTTTTCATAAGAGATATTGTGAATGTGTGATTTATTGTGATATTTTGATTTGCTTTCTCTAAAACTGTTATAATAGATAGTTTTTAGTTAGGGGCACCCTATTGTGGAAAATGTATCTTGCATGCATGTACACTTGGCTCCTCTCGTTTATCCTCTTATCTGCAATTAAACCCCACAAGCATACGACCTAAATTGGCGATTTGAACCCACAAATATTGACTCTAAACTTTAAAAAGTACCCCAGAGTGTGGGTCTGCAGGTCTGGCGCTGTTTGTGAAGTTGTTGTTGCTGCTGAAAGCGTCCGTGATGTTGGTCTCATTCACGGCGTTTGTTCCCGATACGGACGTGGCGTTGGTTTTAGAAGAAGTCCAGATGGCCAGCCAGTAATCGATGGCCACGATGACGGAGTGTTTGAGGAGTTTAGAGGAAACCATGAGGAAGACCATGAAGAAACCTCCAGAGGAAAGGTAGGCACCAGCACACCTGAGGGGAGGAAGATCAATGGGAGGATTCTAAACAATGGATATATCTAAGAGGCAGAAATGCTGTCCTTGCAGATTAACCATGCAGATTATTGCCCTACTTGTTTGTTTGTTTGTTTGTTTGTTTGTTTGTTTACAGCATGTAAAGCAGCCTTGGGTCCCTTGAAAGGCGTGTTGGCAAGTTGTACCAATATTATTACTATCATCTTAGTGACAATTTATCGACCAAACTATCAACTTTTTAATTGATAAAGCAATCAATGGACTGATTAATAATGAGGATAATTGTCGTTATCGCCCAACTCTCTGTAATAAGATAAGGATAAGATAAGATGTACTTATTGCTCCCAAATTGGGACATGTTTGCGTAGCAGCAGCATAAAAAACAAGATGAAAATGTAAACATCTCAAAACAGATATTTTTTCAAATGTTGAACATTTTTCGGGACAAAGTATTCTCTTTTAAGAATAAAATAATACTATCTTATCTTCTTGCTTTTCTATCGTAACACCAGCATGACTTGTGTGATATTAGCCTATATGTTGTCGTTAGGGATGGGTATCGTTAAGGTTTTAACGGTACTACTACTTTGATCAATACCGCTTATCGGTCCGGTCTTTTAACGGTACTCTTATCGGTTCTTTTGGAGAAAAAAAGAAGGTAAACTAACTAAACGAATTGTGAACAAAACTAACATTGCTTTTTATTTAAATTAAATACATAATATTTCACATCAAAAGAAACAACAACGTTTTAACAAATGGTATTAAATAATCTGATAACTGAACTGTAAACAGAATAGCTGAAACTTTAACAAACTAAATAACTCAGTTTCCTCTAATCATTAACCCATGTTTGTATCATTGAGTTAACTCCGTGTGTTGCTGCTAGCATACAGAACACCTGACGTGGAAACGTTGCTCGTGGATGGGGCTACAGCGCTGCTAGAAAGACAGTGGAACCCGGTGCATTCCTCCGTCTGGATGTGGAGCACTTTTGATAAATGTTTAGACAAATTGCTCGTGTTACCGCCCTTACATGCTAAACTCTGATTGCACTTTTGGCAACGAGCATCATCCACATCGAGACGGGTAAAGTTTAACCACCTCGGAGCGCGTTCTCTCCGCCATCTCCGCAGTGTGTGTGTGTTGCTGCATGTAGCAGAGTGTGTGTGTGTGTGTGTGTTGCTGCATGTAGCAGCTGCGTGTGTGTAAACTGCCCCGCCCCCTCGCACACAGGCGGGAGAGAGATCTCTCGTCTGGATTGGAAAGATCGAAAATACAAAAAATAATCAGACGCATTTTGCAGTCTTTTTGCGTATTAGAAACGGAGTTGGCGAAACTAAAACTGCAATATAATGTTTGTGTAGCAATAATACATATGATATATGTGTTTTACATGTCTCCAGTACCGATAACAAGACCGATGACGTCGGAGCTTAACGGCACCACGCTCTTTAATAATTCAGCCCCGGGGCCCCTTTAATACCGGGGCTCGGTACCCATCCCTAGTTGTCGTACATGTGACCAAGACAAGTGTGCAAATGAGAAAGTATGCATAAATAAAGACCACATTGTATTGGTAATGTTAGGTCACTAAAGCCTAATAAAAAAGGGTATAATATCTTAGTCTTACTACTTAGTAAACCAGCTGGATCAGGTAGTGTTAGTCGTGTCCTTTGTGATATTAAATGATGATGATAGGTGTTATGTGTTGTCTAAATATCATTTTTGGAGACAGGTTTTGCAGCAGTACGGATGAATTACCCTCCATGGGACCTTTGATCTTCTGTTGGTGGTTGTAGACATGTTGTCATCATCTTCCTCCTCCTCTTCCTCCTCTGAAAGCACGAGGAAAGTGGAATACCATATGACATATGAGTCAATTAAAAAAACAAAACTTAATATCACTATTATCCAATTAAACACTTAATCTTTGTCTTTTTTACAAGTTTAAACTCTTAAGTAACATTTAATTTCGTGTCTTTTGTACAAGAAGAGTAGAAATGTACATAATTAAAAAGTGGTTACCTTCGTCTTCATCGTCCATTTGGTTCTTGGTCTCTCTGGGGTAGAAAGCCCTTCTCAGAGTTTTCCTCTCCAGCGTTGTTTGACTGTCTTGCTGGATGTCCTACATATGAAGACACAACATACAATATATAACATTAAAAAGATAATAAAGCTTTAACTGCTAGACTGTCTGCATCATTGAAAAGACTTAATGCTGCTGCTTTCATTCTGATAATGCCTCTAGTTTGAATGCACGTTTTGGAGGAGATGAGGTTTGTTAAAGTTAAGGTAAAAACGTAGGCTCCTCCAACAGAGCAACATGAATATAGGACATAAAACAAATACAACAGATAAAATAGTGCAAGAAGAGTCTATATACATGAGAGTAACACCTACGTCACTTAGTTACGGCCCCGCCCACTTTTGGGGGAAAACAACGCTGTCATTTGAATGGCGGTCAATACACATTCTAAAGTTTTTGCCAATCCGATCAGAAATGTAAGAAAACCGTGGATTTGTGGATCTTCAAAGAACCCGGTTACGATGGCCAGTCAGGCAAACAGTTACATTCAATCATTGGAAATCGGCAAGCGGGCTCGATATATGGTTAAATTAAAATCAGTAGGCGAGACCGTCATTTCGCCAGCTGTTGAAAATAATAGTTGTATCATGCCAACAAGCTGCTGTGTCGTTTATTGCACCTCAAACATTAAAACAAATCCAGAGTTCAGTGTTTCTGTACTTCCTCTAAGAAGAAAGGACAGTAACAGAAGAGCTCTGTGGCTTCAGGCTCGATCGCCGTTCAAATGACAGCGTTGTTTCCCACAAAGAGGGCGGGGCCATAAAGTGACGTAAATGTTACTCTCATCTATTGACATCGATCGCCTACTGCTATATTTAACCATATATCGAGCCCGCTTGTCGATTTCCAATGATTTAATGTAACTGTTTGCCTGACTGGCCATCGTAACGGGGCTCTTTGAAGATCCACAAATCCACGGTTTTCTTAAATTTCTGATCGGATTGGCAAAAACTTCAGAATTTGAATTGACCGCCATTCAAATGACAGCTTTGTTTTCCCCTAAAAGTGGGCGGGGCCGTAACTAAGTGACGCATGTGTTACTCTCATGTATACAAGTACATGGAATGATATAAACAACAAACAGAAGGTTTTGATCTGTGGAATAACTGTAATGATGAGCTGAAATACTGTGCAACTTTATCTAAACTAAAACTATTATTTAGAAGCCAAATCATTAAAACTGGAACTGCTACCTCCGCGACCCGACCACGGATGAGCGGGAGAACATGGATGGATCATTAGAAGTTATGAGCCGGACCTGTGAACTCATGCTTGCTATTTCTTGTCGTTGTAAAAGTTATTTCTTTTTGGTTGTTTTGTACAAAGAAATGATTTGTTTAAAACAATGAATGAAATATATCACAGATGCTGATGACGATGACCTAATCTTTTATTTTCATGAACAATATATGCTAGAGGAGGACCAGAAACGTTTGTAAGCTTCTTCTTGCCCCTTTTGAACATGAAGGAAGCTATTTGAGAATTTTAATTTTTTTATACCTTGAAAGTTTTTTTTATTTTGCTTCTCTTCGTTATAATTATTTGTATTATTATAACTATTGTTTGTTTTGTTTCTAACATGTTCAATGAATTATATAATATGTACTAGCAAGTTGCAACCATGGATATATAATAAGAACTGGATACAGCGTGGGAGGCGGGGTCTCGTTCTTTCCTATGAGAGCTGCTCATTGGCTCATGATGACCAAATGGCCCAACTTTTGAGAGAGCGAAACGTCACAGATTACCCAGCATGCCTAGCTTTCAGAGCAGAAGAACCCGTATGTTCGCTCACAGATTATGCGCCCCTTAAGCCCCGCCCCCGAGCTCCCACTCTCGGCTCAGTAGAATGAATGGAGACAGAAAATAAATCTAGATTCGGCTTTTAGTGCATTTTACAACTTTAAGGACCTAATGATTTTAATAAGGGCTGTAACATAGTTCATACTTGGCAGTTTATTTAGTTTAAAAAAAAGTATCCGCTGATTTACAGACGTCTCTTTCCCAATGTTAGTCAATGGGGAAAAGTCTTGGGCCGGGTGACGTCACGGACTGATACGGAAGTTGTAGTACCGCCGTTTGGACACAACGAATATTTCCATCGGAGTCCGGCGCACTTCCTGGGGGCTTGGATGCAACAGATGTTTATGGATGTTCTTTAAAAAGTTATGGCCTGTGGGATGAATGAATAAAGTGTATTATTTGTGTCAGGTGACCTTCTCCAGGCCGTGGTCCTGGCGGTTCATCAGCGTCTTCCAGTGTTCGTAGAGCTCGATGTCGTGCGTCTGGATGTCCTTCAGAGTTCCTTCTCTCAGCACCGAGCCGTCCTTCATCGCTATGATCTGGAGAAAAGACACATTAGATATTAATGGCTTTCATTTAATAGATATTACTCACTGAAAGGTGCATACAAAAAAAACGTGGGTTTGGACCGCTGATTAGGTTCAGGTTCTTTATTTGTACCCGTAGGTAGATTTAGTTTGCAGAGAAAAAGACAAGGGATCCATCCTGACACTAAAAACAAACACAAACAACAGAAACATCTCTAATAAAAGGACTAGTAAAAAGTACAAGTACACTCTTAATTGCACATCATTTGCATCATATACTCACACAAAATGTATTGCGCGTATGATATGTAGTGTTGGGAATAACGCGTTACAAACTAATGCGTTACTGTAACGCAACTACCTTTTGCGGTAACTAATAACGTTACTAGTTACCTATTCCCATTCAGTAACGCCGTTATAGTTACTGTGATTTAAATGGGTGCGTTACTGCGTTATGTGATGGAACTGAACCGAATCTCCCTGCGGATGTAGCTTACAGGCAAATACAGCGATGTCCTCTCACAGTACCATGGACAAGTGAAAGTAACCAGAGAGGAGTGATGATTGGTTAACGCGGGGTAACATTTCAGGGTAAGCCAATCAGAGACAGAGTTGGGCGGGTCTTGCCTTATGGGGAAAATACACACGAACACTTGCTAACACACACATACACGGCAACACCCACCACCAGCACACACACACACTATGGCAGATGCAAGTATCAGCGAGAGCAGCAGCGCATTTACAACTTGGAGATATAACAACTATTTTCAATTACGGTCAAATGTAAACTGTGTGCAGGACAGAAAGCATTGTCCACTTGATTGTTGAGGCTACAATAAAGATGCCTGTCAAAATGTCTAAACATATCTTTTGTGTTTTATTGTTCCACTACATTTCATAATGATAATTGCTACAATGATGGGGAGTTGTCTTTTCTCTTACGGTGCCACAGAACAACACAAAAACTTGTATTTTTATTGTTATTCTTTTCAAAGTAAAGTAACTAGTTACTTTTATACTTTAGTAACTAATAGAGTAACTAGTTACTTTTTTGAGAGCAGTAACTATAACTATTACTAGTTACTTTTTAAAAGTAACTTGCCCAACACTGATGATATGTAAGTTTCCACGTACAAAATAACTTGTGTTGAGAAATAGGGTGCAAAGAAGATACAATAACCAGCATAATTGTTCTATATTTGCAAGAAAAACATGCAGAAGATAATATTCGTACCCAGTCGGCGTGTATGAGGTACTGCAGTTTGTGGGTGACCAGGACCACGGTGCGTTTATCGTCCTGCAGGAACTTCAGGATGCCCTCCTGCATCAAGTGATCGCTGAGGTGGATATCCAGAGCTGAGAAGGGATCGTCCTGCGAGACAAAAGAAGTACACACATCCTTTACTCAAGTAGAAGTACAGATACTCGTGTTTAAAAATACTCTGGTGAAAGTAGAAGTACTGACTAAACTTCTTTACTCAAGTCAAAGTACTGACTTTGAAATGTACTTCAGTAAAAAGTACCCATAACTAGCAGCTGTTTTAAAGAGTACCTGACCTCCCTTTATATTAATAGAACAATAATGTCATTGTTAGCTAATGAATGTTTCCATGCTGAACAACGACAACATGACAACGTTTCCATTGGTCCCTCTTCTTTAGAGAAGACCAGGAAATGATGGATACACGGATCGTGTTCAAATCAATAGGCACACAATGACTCTAAAGAATAATGATCACGCCACCAGACACACATTCAGACTAAAGGAACCAGCTGTTTGGGAAATGAGAGAAGTAGAAAGTACAGGTATTTGTGTTCAACATGTAAGAAGTAGAAAGTACAGGTATTTGAGTTCAACATGTAAGAAGTAGAAAGTACAGGTATTTGGGTTCAACATGTAAGAAGTAGAAAGTACAGGTATTTGGGTTCAACATGTAAGAAGTAGAAAGTTCAGGTATTTGAGTTCAACATGTAAGAAGTAGAAAGTACAGGTATTTGTGTTCAACATGTAAGAAGTAGAAAGTACAGGTATTTGAGTTCAACATGTAAGAAGTAGAAAGTACAGGTATTTGGGTTCAACATGTAAGAAGTAGAAAGTACAGGTATTTGTGTTCAACATGTAAGAAGTAGAAAGTACAGGTATTTGTGTTCAACATGTAAGAAGTAGAAAGTACAGGTATTTGTGTTCAACATGTAAGAAGTAGAAAGTACAGGTATTTGAGTTCAACATGTAAGAAGTAGAAAGTACAGGTATTTGGGTTCAACATGTAAGAAGTAGAAAGTACAGGTATTTGTGTTCAACATGTAAGAAGTAGAAAGTACAGGTATTTGTGTTCAACATGTAAGAAGTAGAAAGTACAGGTATTTGTGTTCAACATGTAAGAAGTAGAAAGTACAGGTATTTGAGTTCAACATGTAAGAAGTAGAAAGTACAGGTATTTGGGTTCAACATGTAAGAAGTAGAAAGTACAGGTATTTGAGTTCAACATGTAAGAAGTAGAAAGTACAGGTATTTGAGTTCAACATGTAAGAAGTAGAAAGTACAGGTATTTGGGTTCAACATGTAAGAAGTAGAAAGTACAGGTATTTGTGTTCAACATGTAAGAAGTAGAAAGTACAGGTATTTGTGTTCAACATGTAAGAAGTAGAAAGTACAGGTATTTGTGTTCAACATGTAAGAAGTAGAAAGTACAGGTATTTGAGTTCAACATGTAAGAAGTAGAAAGTACAGGTATTTGGGTTCAACATGTAAGAAGTAGAAAGTACAGGTATTTGTGTTCAACATGTAAGAAGTAGAAAGTACAGGTATTTGTGTTCAACATGTAAGAAGTAGAAAGTACAGGTATTTGTGTTCAACATGTAAGAAGTAGAAAGTACAGGTATTTGGGTTCAACATGTAAGATGTAAAAAGCCATCAGAAAAATAAATAGTGGAGTAAATTACTGATACCAGAAAAATGTACTTAAGTACATTAACGTATTTGTACTCCACACAGTGCTTTAGATAAAAAAATAACGTTTATTAACCCTCCTGTTGTCTTCGGGTCAAATCTGACCGATTTACTACTTTCATCAATCATAACTTTTTTGTTTTACATTCGATTGCATTAAGGCTTCATGATATCCTTCACAGTGGACCTTTGAACAATTAGTAACCATCCGGATCAGATAAAACACACACACACACACACACACACACACACACACACACACACACACACACACACACACACACACACACACACACACACACACACACACACACACACACACACACACACACACACACACACACACACACACACACACACACACACACACACACACACACACACACACACACACACACACACACACACACACACACACACACACACACACACACACACACACACACACACACACTCTAGATGTGTCCCCCCCTTATGTGCCCAACCCCCCCATGTGAATCACACCTGGCACACACACAGAACAATTTGACACATTTCCCGCTCTTATGTGCCCATCCCCCCACATGGATCACACGCAATACATGTTCAGTGTCTATTCTTTGTATATTTACTGCAGTTCTTCATGTATACCAGTAGTCTGATACAATATGTACAGTTTGAAAGGGTGTTAAATTACATGTGGTGATGATTAATGTTTTTTGTGTTATGTCATAGCAGTTAAAACAGGACCGGTCACATTTCACCGCGAACACCAAAGTGAGGGGGGAACGAAGACAATAGGAGGGGTAAAGTGTGGTAATGGAGTTTGAACCCTGAGATATGAGAAGCACTCCCTCCTCCTCATTATACGTTTAACAAGTAATCGCTGTAGACATTACACAGAGTGATGTGTGTGTTGAAGAATTACTCTGAGAGCTTTTTTTAATGGGAAGTATGCCTGATAACAAATTAAAGCTGGAGGTGGCAACAGGAAATAATCTGGAAGACAAACACATGACGGCAGGACACCTCCTCATCCCAGAGGACGATGTGTTTTATCGTAGAAATAATCATAAAGACATGTAGGATAAAGACGTGAAGACAGGGCGTTACTGTGGCTACATTGATCTAATTAAACGTGCGGTAATGCATCAGAAATAACAATAATAGGTGATACAAATCAGAACATACAGTGGAGGTATATGTCATGTTTTGTGCATTTTTTCGGGGGTTTTTCTCACCAAGAAGACGATGTTGGTGTTCTGGTAGAGCGCTCTGGCCACGCAGATCCTCTGTCTCTGACCTCCACTCAGGTTGATGCCCTGAATCACAGCAGAACACACACAATATCAGCTTATTTTCAAAATAAAGTAACATTGAATGAGTCGGGGAAGATACCAAACCATTCTGTTGCAAAATATTTTAAAACAATCACTTCTCTAAGGGTTCATTTAAATAATACTACACATGTAACTAGAATATTCACCTACATAACATTTGATGCAAAGAAGGTGACAGTAGTAGCTGTTTTGTTGCTTTCTGGGGCTTTTACTTTGAAAAACAATACTTTTCCTGAGCCTTCAGTAAGGATACGGTAACTCTATAGGGGTTTTACTTTGAAAAACAATACTTTTCCTGAGCTTTCAGTAAGGATACGGTAACTCTATAGGGCTTTTATTTTGAAAAACAATACTTTTCCTGAGCCTTCAGTAAGGATACGGTAACTCTATAGGGCTTTTATTTTGAAAAACAATACTTTTCCTGAGCCTTCAGTAAGGATACGGAACTCTATAGGGCTTTTATTTTGAAAAACATTACTTTTTTTGAGCCTTCAGTAAGGATACGGTAACTCTATAGGGCTTTTATTTTGAAAAACAATACTTTTCCTGAGCTTTCAGTAACAAATACGGTAACTCTATAGGGCTTTTATTTTGAAAAACAATACTTTTTTTGAGCCTTCAGTAAGGATACGGTAACTCTATAGGGCTTTTACTATTACAAAGTTGACTAAATCATCCAAAATGCAATGAAAGTGGTGATCAGCCATTGTATATGTTCAAATGTCTACTGTGAAGGATATCATGAAGCCTTAATGCAATCGAATGTAAAACAAAAAAGTTATGATTGATGAAAGTAGTAAATCGGTCAGATTTGACCCGAAGACAACAGGAGGGTGTATGCTCTTAATATCTTTCATTTTTGTAAAGCACTTTGAATTGCCTTGTGTTGAAAGGTGCTATATAAAGACAATACTTTTCCTGAGCCTTCAGTAAGGATACGGTAACTCTATAGGGCTTTTATTTTGAAAAACAATACTTTTTTTGAGCCTTCAGTAAGGATACGGTAACTCTATGGGGCTTTTATTTTGAAAATCAACACTTTTCCTGAGCTTTTAGTAAGGATACGGTAACTCTATAGGGCTTTTACTTTGAAAAACCAAACTTTTCCTGAGCTTTCAGTAAGGATACGGTAACTCTATAGGGCTTTTACTTTGAAAAACAATACCTTTCCTGAGCCTTCAGTAAGGATACAGTGACTCTATAGGGCTTTTACTTTGAAAAACAACACTTTTCCTGAGCCTTCAGTAAGGATACGGTAACTCTATCGGGCTTTTATTTTGGTAAAACAGCCTCGCCTGGAGCTTCTTGTTTGTGCACAGTACCTCTATGGGGCTTTTATTTTGAAAAACAATACTTTTCCTGAGCCTTCAGTAAGGATACAGTAACTATATGAAGCTTTTATGTGGAAAACCAAGCAAAACCTGAGCTTCCTGCAACAATTAAATTACTTTCTGGGCTTTCATTTTGAAATTAGCTTCCTGTTAGTGTACAGTAACTCTATGGGGCTTTTATTTTGAAAAAGGTGAGCTGTTTGGTGTCATTATGGGAGGTTATTCCATAAAAAAGGGGGTGTTAAAATATGCCTACCCTCTCTCCAATCTCAGTTTGGTCTCCAAAAGGCAGCAGGTCGATATCAGGCTGCAGAGAACAAGCGTCTATCACCGTCTTGTACCTGAAAAACACATCAAACACCATCAGAGATGAACATTAAGTGGTCATTTAAGGAAGTTACAATGTCATTTTCTAACATTACAAAGTGATAAAAGCACCAAAGAATTAATTAACTTCAATCTGTGTCTCTTGTTTTTACCTCTGTTTGTTGAAAGGACTTCCGAAGGTGATGTTTTCTTCCACCGTGGCGTTGAGCAGCCAGGACTTCTGGGTAGCGTAGGCCACAGAGTACCTGTTCTTGCTAGGTGCATCATGGGAAACAGAGGCGAAGAGACAAGTTAGAACTACAAGTCATGTGTTCATAAAGCCTTAAAGAGCACGAGTACTGATCTGGGTTCAATGATTTTAAGGTGGCTCACTTAATACATAATTAAAACTACATATATGTGGCAAAAGCTAACCAATACATTACTGATAAAATGTTGAATAATTTCCTACCAGTGTTTTCTTCACTATTTACTACATTTGCATTACATCAAATTCATATGTCAGCATTTCTACCAGTCACACTTTTATATCCATCTCTTGCTTAAAAATGTTTCGTTAAATGTATTTAAAAGGTGAAGCTGTTCTCAGATCAGTTCTCCTGTTCTCCGCAGCTTTATAGAAGCGACACCAAACACAGAAAAGGGAACGAGAGGAAGGATCAAACTGCACCGCAACATGAGGATGTTTTGTCAGAAAGGAGAGATAAATATGGATCGGGTTAATGATGAGCTGCAAACCACCTCCAGCCTGATCAACAACAACAACATCAACAACAACATCAACACGACAGAGATACAACAACAAGAAACTGAAGCGTTGTGCTGGGAGTCTGCTGAGGTTTTTCATTCGACCTTTAAAAACAAACTTATATTCACGTCGTTTTTTAGGATCCTGTCTTAGGACATTTCCCCTTAGAATGAAGTTACACGATATTTTGTAGTATGACGTGTTGTCCTTGTTAATTAAAGTATTATTCTACATTTTAGACAACTACAAACATGTAGAAAGGCAAATGTTTGCATGAGGAGTATGCAACGGTATTGTGTGAATCAGAATCGGTTTTATTTTCCAAGTAGGTTTACACATACGAGGAAGTTGCTTTTGCATAAGTGGTGCATAAAGAGAGCCAGAAAGTAGAACATGTAAGCAAAAAACAAGATCAAAAAGTACACAATTCTAAAAGCTAAGACTAGAAGAAAAACAAAAGACAATATTTACACAACACATAGTTATGTAGGAAACTGAGAGCAGTTAAAATGTAATAAAATAAGACTGAATTATATTCAAAGTGGAGAGCTATGCTGATTTAAAAAAGAGGGTGTGCAGGATTTAAAATATTTTATCTCTCATATATTGCAGAAAATCTCTTATGGCGCATTTCCACGGCTTAGTACGGTAATGCTAGGCCTTGGTAGGCGTCCACACAGCAGCGTGCGTTGACGCTTGGAGGTGGGCGTGTCTGAAGCTTGGGGATTTTTTGCGACCAACAACCAATCACATGAATCTCCCGCCCCCGACATACAAAGCAATAGCAATGTTAAAACGAAGTAAACTGGATATAAAATCCCCAAACAGGCGAAAACCTACCAGTTTCACCCACTGTCTCTGTCACCTCCCTCCATGCCTCGCTCCTCCGGTTTGTATCCCGGTAGATGAACAGAGACTGATCATTCAGCACCGGGTGATTCACTACCGCTATAATGAAGTTTCCCTCCATTTTTTGGAATATGAGGAAATGACCTGCGTAGTCTCTCCCAGTATACACGCGGTTTGATTGGCTAGCGCTTGTACTGGCAGATTTGCATAAACGGGATTTCATTGGCTGACGCTTCTGCCGAGGCGCCAAAAGTTGAACATTGCTCAACTTTTGAAGCCAGTAACGCTCCACGTCGCTTCCCAAAATGCAGTTCGGCTAAAAGTGACGTCACCCCATTCAAAGTGAATGGGCAGAAGCGTTGGAAGCTTCAACGCACGCCGCTGTGTGGACGGGCCGTTATGCTGCGTTTCCATTACAGTTTAGTTGCTGGGGCAGTAACTATAGTAACGCAGTGTAGGCGGAGCCGTGACGTCATCTTCAATGAGAACCACAAAACCAAAACACAGCCGTTAGCTGTTAGCACTCAGAGCTCACAGCTCCTCATATCTGTTCAGAAACTAGACAGAAGTGAAACAAGTACAAACCACAGACTGTCTGTGTCATGGAGAATACAGTCGCTGGTTTATTTATGTCTGTATATAGGCTGTTGTTGTGAGTGTGGACGGTCGGAGCATATACTGCGTTAGCTTAGCCAAGCTCCATTCAGACAACACGCATTTTAAAAGGTGTTTCTCTGCCGTCTGTCTGCAGACTTGTCAAAGCATTAATTCATGGTTCTTACTAACCGGTATCAGTATGTTGTTACTTCGGCATCATTTTGAAACGTGTATTACAATTAACTCACGGTCAAATATGTTCATGTTGTTGTAGTTGCCAGCGATTCTCTCTCTAGTTTAGCATACTCAGCCCGGTTGTTGGCCCGGAAAGAACCTCGATTTTGGAGAGCCAGAAAAACTGTGAAAAAGTACCCGTTAGCCGGAACTACGCCGAGTGGAAACGCAACCAAAAACGGGCCGGGTTTGGCACGGCACGCTTAAACCGTGCTACGCGCTGCAGTGGAAATTTGCCATAAGTGTGATACGTGTTATAATAAAAAATGTTTACAGTATTTACGTGTCTTGTGCTGAATTATTAGAGCATTAATGAAGAGACACATTAGTTTGAAGGTCAAAAATCATTATAGAACTAACTTTATGCATGTGCAGAAATGTGCATTAATATTACTATTAATTAAATATTACATGTCACTTGTTAGATACATACTCAATACTGTGGGTAATCCCCACAGGAGCCATTTGGGGTGAAGTGTCTCAGGGACACAACGACATGCTGACTGCAGTGGGGTTTGAACCTGTGCTCCCCTGATCCCAACACCAACGCACAATCCACTGCGCCACACGCCTCCCTAATAAAGCATCTTGTCGGTTTGTTTGTTTGTTTGTTTGTTTGATTAAAGACTATGACTCCCAGCATTAAAAGCACAAACCACACTGGGAACAGAGATCCTCTCAGAGGAGGAAGAGCAACACAACGAGGAGAAGAAGACGGTTCTTAAAGTCTAAAGGCTGAAGCAGCTGATCCTGAACACACACATATGAACATAATGCTGGGAGATCTAAAGTCATTTAAAGAATATTTTATGAGATATGTGTTCAATTCAAGAAACAAATTGATATTATTATCGCTATTACAAAGGTATGAAAAGCTACTTCTTATCGATAAAAAGTAATAATTGCACGTAAAAGGATAAAAAAGAAAACTGGGATATTCTCTAAGAATGATCAGACATATATTAAATGACTATAAGTATTACAAAGGTAGAAAAAGCTACTTCTTATTGATACTAAAATTAAATAATAGCAAGTAAAATTATTTTACATTTACCATTATATTTATGCAGTATAATGCACCGTGAAATACATTAACATAAAAACTAATACGGTCCATATGTGTGTGTGCATGAACAACATCGCCATAAATACTACAGGACTAACTTTGAGTGCAGCGGTATCAGTACTTTCTCCTGAGAGAGGTGAAGGGTAAGGATGGAGAATGAAGTGAAATCACAGACAGAAAAACAAAAAGGAGGTGAACGAGGGGTCAGAGGTCACTTCAGATCTGAAACAGGAACAGGAAGGTCTACCTCCGGACGTCTTCATCTCTCTCCTCTGCCCCTGACCAACTGTCAAAGTCACGTCATTGAGTTAGAGCGACATCTAATGAGTGTGTGTAAAAAAAGTCCTAGAAAGACAAGGTAAACTTAACTAATGTGCATTTAAAAGAAAACAAATAAGAGGAATGAAAACTAAAAAAGGTATCATGGGGTCAGATTAGAACTTTCCAGAGGGACGTTCGTTTAGCATGAAACACTTGAAATAACTAAAGGATAAGTTAACAAAGAAAGTAGAAAGAAAGTGAGGTCAAAGAAAACTATTTCTGCTAAAAAGAGAGTCAGAGCTGTATCTCACACTCCACTGTAACTTTAATTCAAGTTCCTTTGCTTTTAAATGAGTGTTTTAAATGCCTTTTTAGAATATGTTTCTTATCCCTCCTATTGTCTTCGTGGTCCCCCCCCCTCACTTTGGTGTGCAAGGTCAAATGTGACCGGTCCTGTTTTAACTGCTATTACATTAACACAAAGAACATTAATCATCACCACATTTCATTGAACACCCTTTCAAACTGTACATATTGTATCAGACTACTGGTACACATGAAGAACTGCAGTTAATATACAAAGAACAGACACTGAACATGTATTGCGTGTGCCAGGTGTGATCCATGTGGGGGGAGGGGCACATAAGAGCGGGAAATGTGTCAAATTGTTCTGTGTGTGTGTGTGTGTGTTTGCCAGGTGTGATTCACATGGGGGGATGGGCACATAAGGGTGGGGGAACCATAGGGGGGAACACATCTAGAGTGTGTGTGTGTGTGCGTGTGTGTGTGTGTGTGTGTGTGTGTGTGTGTGTGTGTGTGTGTGTGTGTGTTTGTGTGTGTGTGTGTGTGTGTGTGTGTGTGTGATCTGATCCCGATGGTTACTAATTCCTTTTCTTCATGGCGGTCATGTTTGACCAGGAACACCATGGGAGTTACAAAGTTGACTAAATCATCCAAAATCCAATGAAAGTGGTGATCAGCCATTGTATATGTTCAAATGTCTACTGTGAAGGATATCATGAAGCCTTAATGCAATCGAATGTAAAACAAAAAAGTTATGATTGATGAAAGTAGTAAATCGGTCAGATTTGACCCGAAGACAACAGGAGGGTGTATGCTCTTAATATCTTTCATTTTTGTAAAGCACTTTGAATTGCCTTGTGTTGAAAGGTGCTATATAAAGACAATACTTTTCCTGAGCCTTCAGTAAGGATACGGTAACTCTATAGGGCTTTTATTTTGAAAATCAACACTTTTCCTGAGCCTTCAGTAAGGATACGGTAACTCTATGGGGCTTTTACTTTGAAAAACAATAATTTTCCTGAGCCTTCAGTAAGGATACGGGAACTCTATAGGGCTTTTATTTTGAAAATCAACACTTTTCCTGAGCCTTCAGTAAGGATACGGTGACTCTATAGGGCTTTTACTTTGAAAAACATTACTTTTCCTGAGCCTTCAGTAAGGATACGGTAACTCTATGGGGCTTTTACTTTGAAAAACATTACTTTTCCTGAGCCTTCAGTAAGGATACGGTAACTCTATAGGGCTTTTATTTTGAAAATCAACACTTTTCCTGAGCCTTCAGTAAGGATACAGTAACTCTATAGGGCTTTTACTTTGAAAAACATTACTTTTCCTGAGCCTTCAGTAAGGATACGGTAACTCTATAGGGCTTTTATTTTGAAAATCAACACTTTTCCTGAGCCTTCAGTAAGGATACAGTAACTCTATAGGGCTTTTACTTTGAAAAACAATACTTTTCCTGAGCCTTCAGTAAGGATACGGTAACTCTATGGGGCTTTTACTTTGAAAAACATTACTTTTCCTGAGCCTTCAGTAAGGATACGGTAACTCTATGGGGCTTTTACTTTGAAAAACAGTACTTTTCCTGAGCCTTCAGTAAGGATACGGTAACTCTATAGGGCTTTTACTTTGAAAAACAATACTTTTCCTGAGCCTTCAGTAAGGATACGGTGACTTTATGAAGCTTTTATGTAGAAAACCAAGCGAAACCTGAGCTTCCTGCAACAATTAAGTTACTTTCTGGGCTTTCATTTTGAAATTAGCTTCCTGTTAGTGTACAGTAACTCTATGGGGCTTTTATTTTGAAAAGGTGAACTGTTCGGTGTCCTTATGAGAGGTTATTCCATAAAAAGACAATCTCAGTTTGGTCTCCAACTGAGATTGGGGAGATAAATAAATAAACTTGCCTTTTCCAAAATATCATATCTACCTTAAATAATAAAACAGCTTGTATAGCAGGAAAGTTAACTTTAATATCTTATGATTTTAAGAATAGAAGATATTTTTTATATGTGTGAAACTTGTGTCAAAAGTTTGTCAAAATAGAAAAATCTAATTATAAAAATATGTCATTTAAAAAATAAAAAGTCACATCATTGAGTTAGAGCGAGATCTAATGAGTGTGTACTTGTGTTTGTGAGTGTAAATATGGCAATACAAAAGACAGAGGAGACAGCTGAGAGGAACAAACAAACATCTGTTAATAACAAGAAGAAGAGAGAGGACAGAGGGAGGGAAGGAGAACGTGGCGGACGTGTTTTCCCACCAGATAATGAAGACATGATGTCGACGGCCAAATGTTAAACGGATTAAACTTCCCACCCCGAGGAGGAGAAGAAGAGGAGTGGAAGTGATGCGGTCACTGTCTGTCGGCCATTATTGGGTTTGTGGCTTCTTCTGAAATGTCTCATATTCTCTGACTGTGAGGGTGTGTGTGATAATTAAAGGGTTATTCAGTGGGTCTTCACAGAACGAGGCCAAGGCAGGTTTTTTTAACATCTCTAACCTGTAGGTTTTAGTGGAAATGTTTTAATAAAAGTGACCAGAAAATGACTATCCCAGCCTTTAAGCGCAAAGGTGATTAGCAGGTGAAAAGAGGTCTAGACGCTCAGGTTAAAAACTGGACTTAATTTGTGATTTTCAGATATTTTAACAATTTTTTAAACGTGTAATTAATGATGTGTGTTGTATATTTTAAGTAGGTTGTGTTTTTAAATGTTTTTATGAATTTTATCCTGTATGTAAAGCGACTTTGAGTAGCTAGAAAAGCACTCTATGAATAAAATGTATTATTACTAATTCATTGTATTATTTAAATTATTATTTTCATTTTTGTATTATTATAATTTTTTTTAAATTATTTTATATAAAAATATATAAATGAAATGGATAATAACTACTAAATATTTGTTTTAATTATTATATATATATATTTTGTTACTGTCAATTATTTTTTCTGTAAATCAACCAATTCGTCAACTAATCATTGCAGCTCTAGTTTTTCTAAAGTGTTCCTCAGGTTCATGGACGCCGGAAGGGGGGGTGCTGAGGGGGCACCCCCATCTGCGAGGCTCCACTAGCACCCGCAACCCCCCCGCACCCCCAAACGCGGCGCACCTACAGTGTAAGCGCTGTTAGGGAATAACTTGCTTAGGTATTCAACCTTCGACACAGTTCATCGTTTTCTCCTCTCACTGTCTCCTTTCCCACGGCATAGGTCTACGGCCTTGGGTATCGCTGCTATCTCTCTTAAGGCGGAGCAGCTTGGGCGCATTGTTGTTGCCAGTCTATGACGGAGCACAAGCCGCCATGAGGTAGTTTACTGTTCAGGGACGTAGGTTCCCTGGCGCACGTTCTTTCCTATGGACGAGAGCTCTATAGATTCAGGGTCCATAATTGTTTAGTCTCACTGATAAAGAATGTTGATTATTACACTCCGAACTAATTAAAACCTCGAGCTGCAGAAAGAGTTCTTCAGAATTGGTTTGGCAGCCGCTGTGTCAACTCGTTACACACCACCTGTCTTGTGAATTCTCCGGCCGAAAATAAACCGTCAGTGTTTGCCATCAAAGCTCCAGCTCTCCTCGTGCCTCTCTGAGTCCTGACTCTCCATTGCTCCAGAAGTTTCCCCCACAAGCGCGCCACAGTTTCCACTAGCCCCCCCCCCCCCAGGTTGTCACAGTGTCGCCGCTGCGAGGCGCTACTAGCCCCCCCCGCGCCGCACCCCCAACTCTGACTGACTTCCCGCATCCCTGATCTGCCGCTACTCAATTATTTTGACATTTTCTCAGATCTTTTGTCGGGGGTATTTTTGACTATTAAAATGTCTTTAAGTGACAATAAAACCCTCAACAGTTTGTTTTTTCTTCATCTGTATTAGGATGATCATACTGCTTGCAATTAAGTTGATTTAAGCTTCTTACACGTTACATAAATCACCGTAAACTGGACGAATGGATGGAGATTAAATATGAGTGTTTAAAGACAGAGTGAGGGATTGTGTTTCGGGAAGAAGGGACCGGAGAGAAAGTACCTGATGTTCCCCTCGTGAGCCATCTCATTATCAGACTGCCTGATATGGCAAGAGAGCAGGAGGTGAAGAGAAAGAAACACACACACACACACACAATACAATACACACACACACACAATACAATACACACACACACACACACACACACACACACCCAGACAAAGGTTAGTGTGCAGCCCTTGAAGCTACAGATTCTCCTTTATCGTGCATATACTTCAAAATATGTTATATAAGACGTGCTTGGATGTGTGTTGCATGTACTAAAGTGGATCCTTGTATACCAGGGGTTCTCAAAGTTTTGATGAGTGAGGGCCAATTTAGGTACCCAATATTGGATTGCGGGCCGCCCAAGAAAAAACGGAACACAAAATAATTCCAAAACAAATCCTTTCTTTATTGTACTAACCAATTACCGCAACTCGCGAGATGCCTAGTTGCCATGCAACCAGTAGTCTAGCAAACTTTCCACAAGCTATCATTCATAATTTAGGAATGACAACCCAAGGGGCGCAGTTTTACCATTCTTACATTCCATTCTAATTCTTACTAGATACAACCATGGAGGATTAAAATATAACGCATGCATTTCAGCGTGTCGCATTAACTATCGCGGGCCGCCAGAAACATTTCCGAGGGCCTGCCATTGGCCCGCGGGCCGCACTTTGAGAACCCCTGTTGTATACACTAAAATAGGAAATAAATGAAATGCATGTTGTTATGCTGCATCATGCACGGTACTCTACAGATATAGACCTGTAGATATATAGGTAGACATTTGAAAGAAAGAAGAAGAAGTAATGGCATCAAAGAAACAAGAAAGATATAGAAGTATCACTGGAAACACACACAGCTTGACGAGCGCTGAATAGGAAAATACATTTAAAAAATTCGACTTGGACACATTATAAGGTATATTAACTGTGAGTTAAATCTAAATGGCTACAGATGTCAGTTTACAACATGTTTGAGTCGCTGGGAATGGAAATGGTAAAAGTCATAGTACTCTTTTCAAGAAAGCATTCAAATATAACTGGATAAAAGACACTGAAATATAAAAAATACACCTTCTTCAATCTCTAAAAGTGAACAAACTCCTGCATAAGACATGAGATTCTTCCACTGCTCCTTTCTCCCCATGACACAGACCCCACACGGCATCTTAGAGATACAAAATAATCTTTGTTTGCTTGTAAGAAAATCTAAAAAGACACTATTTCATAATTGTCTTACTTGCTCCAGTAGACCCTCCCATCGATGGTCTGCATCTCCCCGAGCATGGCCAGCAGCAGAGAGGATTTCCCACAACCCACCTGGCCCACAATCATGGTCAGCTGACCTGAAGAGGCAGGAAACAAGTGGTGGAGAAAGTTAGTATTGGTGTTTTCCTAGGATAATACAGTGTAGTATGTATTTAAAAACGTATGTAAATCCCACCTGTGGGGATGCAGATGTTGATGTCTGACAGCGTGGACAGGTTGCTTCCCCAGGTGAAGAATCCATTGCTCACCTGAAGACAATCAATGCAAAACGAACAGAACAGTATTTATCCCACCGTAGATATTGAAGAAGATTCAACTTATTGTCATTACGTAGTACAGGTACTATGTAACGAAACGGTTTCACTGCATTTGACCCATCCTAGTGTTAGGAGCAGTGTGCTGCCATTATGAACAGCGCCCGGGGAGCCGTGTAGGGAACGGTGCCTTGCTCAGGGACACCTCAGTAGCACTTGGTCTTTCCGGGACTTGAACTGGTGACCTTCCAGTTGCCAAGCCAATCCCTATGGACTTCGCCACCACCGCCCCAGTTGTTGCATGCCATTATTTCTTTTAATGTCATAATATATGTTGCATTGCTTGAGTAGCCTAGGCCTGGTCTCCATTTTGCATTAAATTACATATCACTTGTTAGACGCTTTTATCCAAAGCCACTTACATTCAGTACTGTGGGCAATCCCCACAGGAACAATTTGGGGTGAAGTGTCTCAGGGAAACAACGACATGCTGACTGCAGTGGGACTCAAACTTGCTACCCCCTGATTCGAAGTCCAGCACTCGACCCACTGAGCCACAGCCGCCCTCAGCCCTAAAGATTTTGAATTGAACCGATGCTTCAATTTGGATTTCTTCAAGAGGTTTGAAAGGATATTGTGTGATGAAGTATTTGTCTGTGCAGAGGATGTCTCTGTTATTGAGCAACACAGAGCTACGTGCTGTTTTCTTGTTATGCGCAGACCCGCATGACCCATTTCATGTCCTGACCCGGGGTTTAAAAAAACCTCTCGTTCGAGTTCACTTGTGTGAAAGCTGCTCTGTTACACAATGACGGACACATGCTGAGTTCATGGTATGTGGGACTGAAGACAGACGTCATCATGTGACGCATTTCTCAGGTTCTGGAGAGTTCATCTCAACGTACACGGACAAATAAAACACCCTGACCCAATAGTATAGTATGTAGTGTCTCTACTTTAAAGAGTCCTCTCCTGCTGATGTTCAGGTGTATATCAGTATGTAGTGTCTCTACTTTAAAGAGTCCTCTCCTGCTGATGTTCAGGTGTATATCAGTATGTAGTGTCTCTACTTTAAAGAGTCCTCTCCTCCTGATGTTCAGGTGTATATCAGTATGTAGTGTCTCTACTTTAAAGAGTCCTCTCCTGCTGATGTTCAGGTGTATATCAGTATGTAGTGTCTCTACTTTAAAGAGTCCTCTCCTGCTGATGTTCAGGTGTATATCAGTATGTAGTGTCTCTACTTTAAAGAGTCCTCTCCTGCTGATGTTCAGGTGTATATCAGTATGTAGTGTCTCTACTTTAAAGAGTCCTCTCCTCCTGATGTTCAGGTGTATATCAGTATGTAGTGTCTCTACTTTAAAGAGTCCTCTCCTGCTGATGTTCAGGTGAATATCAGTATGTAGTGTCTCTACTTTAAAGAGTCCTCTCTTCCTGATGTTCAGGTGTATATCAGTATGTAGTGTCTCTACTTTAAAGAGTCCTCTCCTGCTGATGTTCAGGTGTATATCAGTATGTAGTGTCTCTACTTTAAAGAGTCCTCTCCTGCTGATGTTCAGGTGTATATCAGTATGTAGTGTCTCTACTTTAAAGAGTCCTCTCCTGCTGATGTTCAGGTGTATATCAGTATGTAGTGTCTCTACTTTAAAGAGTCCTCTCCTGCTGATGTTCAGGTGAATATCAGTATGTAGTGTCTCTACTTTAAAGAGTCCTCTCCTGCTGATGTTCAGGTGTATATCAGTATGTAGTGTCTCTACTTTAAAGAGTCCTCTCAGATCAGATATTTGTTCCAACATTTTCTCATGCACTTTTAAGTAGATAATGAGTCTCCAACATGGAAAATAACTGGGTTCCCGTGTGGTTAGAAAGAGAAAATTGAGATCTTTATCCAATGGAGGCAAATAAAAGTTGTTGTTGTTGTTGTTCTATTTATTTACATATGGATGCAAAATAAAGCTTCAGTCTCTATGCAACATGCTGTATATTTCACAGCGTTAAATCTCCGGGGGAAATGGATCAGAACATGGCCTTCCTATCTGATCTCTGTTCAGTGATCTATCACCCTGCTTCCTGCTGTTTACATTCCTCCCATCTGTTGCATTTATTTGTTTATTTTATCTGACAACCCCCCCCCCCCCCAAAAAAAAGCCTTTCTTAAATATCCCCTCATGACACAGATCCCAAAAGGCATCTCAGAGATACAAAATAATCTTTGTTTCCTTGTAAGAAAATTTAAAAAAAGGCACTACTTTCTTATAAGAGACCTGTAGTATTTTGGATCTTGTTGTATTTTTGACTATTTATTTTAATATTCCAGAATATTTTTGATTGTTTTGTTTATATTTAATATAATATTCTTAATTTTTCATTTTATTTGTAATTGTTAATTCTCTTTTCCACTTTTTAAAGTATTTTAAGTATTGTATTTCAATGTCTGAACACACTTTTGCGACGAAAGAATTTCCCAAATTGGGATCAATAAAGTATCTTTCTATATATCTTTCTTTCTATCTGTCTGTCTGTCTGTCTGTCTATCCATCCATCCATCCATCCATCTATCTGTCCGTCCGTCCATCCATCCATCCATCTATCTGTCTGTCCGTCCATCCATCCATCCATCCATCCATCCATATATCTATCTATCTATCTATCCATCTATC
Source organism: Pogonophryne albipinna (assembly GCA_028583405.1). Classification (NCBI taxonomy): domain Eukaryota; kingdom Metazoa; phylum Chordata; class Actinopteri; order Perciformes; family Artedidraconidae; genus Pogonophryne; species Pogonophryne albipinna. The sequence continues at coordinate 147,990 of JAPTMU010000179.1, forward strand.
CGTCCGTCCGTCCGTCCGTCCGTCCGTCCATCTATCCATCCATCCATCTATCTATCTGTCCGTCCATCCATCCATCCATCCATCTGTCCGTCCGTCCATCCATCCATCCATATATCTATCTATCTGTCCGTCCGTCCGTCCGTCCATCCATCCATCCATCCATCTGTCCGTCCGTCCATCCATATATCTATCTATCTGTCTGTCCGTCCGTCCGTCCATCTATCTATCCATCCATCCATCCATCTATCTATCTATCTATTACATTATTACATTACATTGCATTTAGCTGACGCTTTTATCCAAAGCGACTTACAATAAGTACATTCGACCAGGAAGACACAACCTTGAAGAAAACAGAATCATATAAGTACATCAGGTTTCATCGAGCCAAACATTTCAAGTGCTACTCAACTGGCTATAGATAAGCCAGTCCTTTATTAGTATATAAGTGCTCTGTTAGCAGTTTTTTGTTAGTAATTCTATCGCTCGAAGTGGAGTCGAAAGAGATGAGTTTTCAGTCTGCGCCGGAAGATGTGCAGGCTTTCTGCTGTCCTGATGTCAATGGGGAGCTCATTCCACCATAAATCTATCAATCAGTAAATCTATCTATTTATCCATCTATCTGTCCGTCCGTCCGTCCATCTATCCATCCATCTATCTATCTATCTGTCTGTCTGTCCGTCCATCTATTCATCCATCCATCCATCCATCTATCCATCTATCCGTCCGTCCGTCCGTCCATCTATCCATCTATCCATCCATCTATCCATCCATCTATCTGTCCGTCCGTCCATCCATCTATCTATCTATCTGTCTGTCCGTCCATCTATTCATTCATCCATCCATCCATCCATCTATCAATCTATCTATCCATCCATCTATCTGTCCGTCCGTCCATCTATCTATCCATCCATCTATCTATCCATCCATCTATCTATCTGTCCGTCCGTCCATCTATCTATCCATCCATCCATCTATCTATCTGTCCGTCCGTCCATCCATCCATCCATCAATATTTTAATTCGATTTTTACTGGTTAAGACATTCAGGAGAAGTGAAAATGTTTTTTAAGTTCTCTGACCACAGATACCTGCCTAATTTGTCTGATTTCTTTATATAGAGTGATTAAGTATTAGCTAAACCTCTCTAATAAACACCAGGCATCAGCATCGTATTTAAAATCATTCAATAAAGTAAACATGTCCACTGATCTGTGTCATGGAAGATCAGATATTATCAAAAAAGGAGCCAAAGGGAATGGAAGTAGAGATGAAATATGTAAAATGGGGAGTGAAACGTGGAAATAATTCATCATAAATGTGTGGAGTCACTGCCGTATGATCACAGAACAATTATCTAAAATAAAATCTAAGTATCTGAAAGAAATGGTTCCTTCACACACAAACCCATTTAGTGTCTTTAAAGTTGCATTGATATTTGCAAAAACATGAAATCAGGAAATTATGAATATGGGATCAAATTAGCCACTTGGTCCAAAAGCAGCTAATTTTGTAACTCACCAGCTGATAAGTCGATTTCCTGTACCTCTAAACATCTGATTGGTTGGGAAGACAACACACAAATCAATGTTGAGAGACACTTTGAACCCAGAAGCTGGTGGTAAGGACCTCAGACAACTTCAATTTAAAAGAGGCTATTGAGACAAGTGCCCTCAGTTTGAGGCTTGATTGAAGGTCATTCCAAGACCAAGGACCATGATAAAAAAAGACTCCTTTTTCCAGCCTCAGTCCGCACAGCAGGAACCTGGACCCGTATCCAGGCACTGGTTCTGAGGTTGTAAGAGTCACAAACTGGAGTAAATCTGGCACATATGTACAGTGGAAGCTTTCCTAAAATGGCTTTACACATTAATAAAAACCAGTGCTGCATCCTACGCATCGTAAGTGAGGACCATCCAGTTAGGCTATACAGTTTGCAATGATGAGTCCTAAAAGGGTGCATTTGATATATAACGCAGTGCAGCATGGTAGAGTGGGTCAAGTTGGGCCAAAACAGTGGGACAGGCAAATCTATAGATTGTATCACCGTAGTCCAGCTGGGACAGGAATAAGCCAGAGACCAACCTTTTACGGGAAGAAGTTGAAAAACAACATTTAAGTCTGTAATGGAAGCCAAGAGTGAATTTCAATTTCTTTGTTAGAACTTCAATATGGTGTTTGAAGTTCAGATTTCTGTCCAACCAAAAGCCCAGATATTTGTAGGTATCGACAAACTCAACAGAAACACCATCAAGGGTGTCAATGGAGAGGCAAGAGGACGCTGACTTGGGAGCAAAGAGCATTGCTTTGGTTTTCTTAATGTTCAATAGCAGTTTGGAATCAAGAAGCGCATGCTGCAGCGTGATAAAGTCAGATTTTAGATTGGAAACGGCCATATCCAGAGAAGAAGCACATGAGTATACAATAGTGTCATCAGCATACATATGATAGGTAGAAAATTGCATCTGATTACAAATATTGTTTACATATAATAAAAAGAGCAAGGGCCCCAAAATAGAGCCCTGTGGAACTCCCTTCTCCAAGGTGACAGGGTCAGAGACAGTACTACCCAACCTGACGCATTGAGTACGGTCGGTTAGATAACTCTGAAACCAGCAAATGGCGTTATGACCTAAACGAGACATCAACATAACATCAGACATAATGTGGTGATCTACCGTGTCAAATGCTTTGGCTAGGTCAATAAACAATGCAACACAAACTGATTTTTTATCCAAAGCAGCCTTAATAGCGTCTAAGACTTTCAGCCTGGCAGTCGCAGTACTGTGCTTTGATCTGAATCCAGATTGCATAGGGTTAAGGATGTTGTGTGAATTCAAAAAAAGTTTTAGCTGAGTAGAAACTAGGGACTCAAGAATCTTTGATAACACAGAAAGATTTGAGATAGGACGATAGTTATTCAACTCTGTGGGATCACCAGCTTTCAAGAGGGGCGATACCAGAGCTTGCTTCCACACAGCTGGCAGTGTGTGGGTGGACAGGGAGAGATTGACAATATCAGTAACTGGTTGAGCTATAATCTGAGCTGCCATTTTTAAAAAGAACGGGTCGAGGCCGTCAGGCCCGGCAGACAGGATCAATTGAGTGCAAACCCTGTAAGACTTCAGAGACCGAGAAAGAAGCTAAATCAGAAACAGGGGAGTTCATCTCTTGACTATAGGGCTATGAGTACAACCATTTAGAGCAGGGGTGTCAACCTCAATTTCATCACGGGCCACATCAGCATTATGGTTGCACTCAAAGGGCCGGTTGTAACTTTAAGACTATATAAAAATACATATAAAAATATTTAATATATAAAATAATGTATTATATAACATTATTGCCTCTGCATTGGATTATTATCGGATAGGGTAATAACTTCATAATTAACTACATTTGAAAGCAGAAGTCTAGGACAAATAATTGCAAGTCTCTTCAGTGAGAATGTCACAAAATGATTTAAAAAGAAGAGCCAAAACGACATTTTGGGGGGGAAATTAACAATTTGGGGAAAAAGCAACATTTTGAAAAAAAAGACAAATTCTGAGAAAAAAGTCAAATTTGAGATGCATTGTGGGACATGTAGTTTATGGGCAACGTGCTTATGTAAATTAACATGTAACCGTATAATAAACATATTTATATTCTTTGCAGGCTCTTATGGGGCCACAGAAAATGAAGTCGCGGGCCGGATTTGGCCCCCGGGCCTTGAGTTTGACACCCCTGATTTAGAGAGTCATACCTTTGCTCATCAAAAATGTGACCAGCCTTTTTGAAGTGAGCACTGAAAGCATTAGACATACCATTGGAATCTGAAATAAAAGAATCACTGACCTTCAGTTTCTGTGGGAAACTAGAAACCTTCTTGTTCTGAAGTGATTTAATTGTTTTCCAGAATTTAGAATGGTCATTAAAACTATCAGTGGTTAAGTTCAGATAGTAATCAGCTTTAGCTTTAGTCATCACTAGTGTTAGACATGAATGAGATCAGATAGTTCTCTAGTAAACCATGGAGTGATCCTATTGTTAACTCTGAATTTTTTCTAAGGGGGGTATGTCTATTAATAATCGATAAAAAGTGATCAATAAAAAATTGGACGACAGCATCGACAGATGGAATGAACGCTATGAAGTGCCTTTTAACCTCCGCCAGATCGTGTAGGAAAGCCTGCTCAGAGAAGTGTTTTGAAGCAGCGCCTGAGCACAATAAGGCCCTTGGCTTTGGGCAACTTAGTGCTCCTAACGCAAGCAATAGTGCAATGGTCGCTGATATCATTAGGAAAAACACCAACAGACACATACTTATGAGCTGCACATAATCTGGTTGCATGAGTTTTTTTATTTGCATAGAGCCAGTAGGAGAACATCTTGGCTCCCAAAGAACGACACACTCAATGCTACAGAACAGCATTGTACTGTAGATAGATAGGATATTGAATAAAGAATAGAATATCAATCAATCAATCAATCAATGTTTATTTATATATTGATTGATTGATATTCTATTCTTTATTCAATATATCTTTATTGTCATCATACAAAGTACAACGACATTTCCTAGGTAACTCTCACTGCATATATGCATTAGTATTTCAAGAGCTTGCAATTGTGTGTCTTTACTTATATTTTTTTAAGGCAATACCCCCGTGGACAAAGCTAGTTTGAGAGAGAACCATTTTTTTTGTGAGTTTCTCGTGGAATAACTTGTTTGCGGCCCCGACTACAAACCCAAACATCACATTTTGGGATCAAATCAAACAATCGTACTACATTGGTTAAAAGAAACGTTAAAAAAAAGTGGATAACGCTACATATTGATGGCAATAAATACAACATAAACTGTATATATATATATCATATATGGGTGTAATGCTTGGGTAGTGACACACTTAGCCTATGTAATGTTTAATAGATGATAAATCAAATCCTCACAACCAAGACTGATGGTATGGAAAACCCTTCGCTTCCTCTCGTTTTAATTAAGTGACCGACGTCTTTGCAGAGAAGAGACAGGAAGTGCAGCGCTGAGAAAAAGTCGGACTCATTCACAAGGCCCTTTGAGGGGTTAGCTAATTCTCGTGTGAATCCTACACTTCCTGTTAAGACAGAGTACACACACACGTATGATTCCACGCACCCAGAAATGACCCATGGATGTACAAACACACGAGATATGAAACAGCTGTTGACGTTGTTAAATAAATGGCGGTATTAGAGAGCAGCTCCTACGTGTCTCTGTATGTGTGAGAGATAACGACCCTCCACCATAAAATTAAACGCATAAATACAGAAATATCTGCAAAAATAGTGTCAGTTTAAACCCAACCAACAATTTTAAAGACTTGTATTTATATATTTATAACTACATCTTGTTTAAAACACACCTGAAAGTGTTAATGTTTATTTTAGAGCTAGCATATAGCAGGTATACACGATTTAGCCTGTGTATCGGTAATTGCCTTTTAATTATGACTTAGTTGCATCAAAAGGTTACTATCTTTATCATAAAGTGTGTTTTTTTATTATATGATCCACTGTCTAGAAGTGCCAATTTGTCAAGAAAAGATCTGGCATTATTATAAAACTACTAGGAACATAATTGAAGCAAATCATGTACAAAAAAATCTAATAATATGTTTAAAAATCTGTGAAAATTGGGTTTTAAAATGCCACTTTGAAACCAACCACTATTCATTTGTATTATGGCTTTTTAACGTCTGTTTTCAAATGTATGCAAGTGTCATTTTATGATGTATTTCTGTTGTTTTTTGGAAAGAACTTTTGCTTAACATGTTTGTTAGTTAGTTATTATTGTCTTCTTACATGACAACGTTTGGGTGTGTTGGAAATAACAAATCTGTCTTAAAAAACACTTAAACCAATGACGAGGCCTACTTATGTTATTGTATCTTTCCTCCTCTTAACTGCCCTCTCTTCTATCCCCACTCTTATTAAACTGGCCGCTCTTCCCTCTGTATATAAAGCTGTCTTTCCCCCTAAGGTCTCCTTAAACTTTATCAGTATGTGGGGTCGTAAAAGTTCCAGCAGTCGTCAGGAGAGTTGAGTTCATCTCTAGTTCCTCTAATCACAGTCTCACAGAGTCTGACATCAAGTTTTCTACTCCTACTTTATTAAAAACCTGGTTCTACTTCTTACAAATATTACTAACAGCGGCCAATAAAACGATTACAATAAGATGGCAGTGTTTCCCATGCATTGATTTAATTGTGGCTGATGATCGGAAGGTTGCGAGTTCGAATCCCGCCTGGAACACCACTACTAGTGTGCCCTTGAGTAAGACACTTAGCCCTCAGTTGCTCCGGGGAGAATGTCCCTGTAATTGGTCATTGTAAGTCGCTTTGGAATAAGGCGCCTGCTAAATGCCTAAATGATATTTTTGGGAGAATAAACCCCAGATCCTCAACTCCGGTGTGTCTCAGTCATTAACAATGAGCCTTTGGCTTTTCTTGCGGGGGGGGGGGGGGGGGGGTGCGGTGTTATGCCGTGTGTGCATGATGCACCTCGCGGGAGCGCGCACAGCGTAAAGCAAAACCTCCCAGACATGTGTTGATCTGTACGGCAAAGTACGGTTTGGAAACTATATCATTTCCTTTTGGAGGGCATGCATAACACGGCATAACACCAGAGCCTCGCTGCGGGGAAACGTTGGCGCTGTTCCGAGTTTGTTCTAATCTGTCAAAATGACAGACTGCTTTCAGATTTTTCCGTCATTGTTAAAAAAATATATTCGGTTAACGCGACCACTGCTGTCCCAGCAACATCAGTACCAAGCGAGAGAGTCTTTTCCAGAGCAGGGGATATTGTAAATGCCCAAACATCCCAGCTTATAAATACCTGGAAATGTGGACATTCTCATATTCCTAAAAACCTGTCTGATGATGCCGAGTGAGTGACTAGTGAGTTTGAGTTGATTTACTTGAAAAACTAAAGTGAAACTTGATTTATTTTATTGCAGGGTCTGATTATTAAATGTCCTTGTTTATTTGTGAGATGCAGTGGCACAAAGAAAATGCCTACTTTGTTTGGTAGTACTATAGGTACAAAAACACTGGTTTTCTTGTTCCAGTCTGTTACTGTCACTTTGTTTTTGACAATACTGCTACCCTACTAAAATGCTATACAAATCAGATTTATTATTTCATAAAGAAACATTTTCTGAGTAAAAAATTTTTTTTTTTCCTTTATTATTCAATATCGCGATAAATACCGTACCGTGGACTTGTTATCGCGATATTATCGTACCGTGAGTTTTTGGTATCGTTACATCCCAAGTAAAGAGCTATCGAACCTTAACGTAGGGACACACCAAGCGGACACCAAAGAACTGACACAGACGGACCCCGACTGTTGTGTCGCCTCGCGTCTCTGCGTCTTGGTCGCACTGGAACACACCGCAAAGACTTCAGCCGACGGCCAAGAAGCACGTACGAACTGCGCATGCGTGAGTGGCAATAATTCAGCCAATCAGAGTGATTTATTTGACCGACAGCCTTTGGCCGATTGCCACATGTACCGATTGCCACATGTACCGATTCTACATGTCGAATCGGTAGGTTTTCGGCCAAAAAGGTGTCGGCACGGCCGAAAAGACACGACGGTGCGGGACACACCAATCTGAGTAGGGCAACACGAAGCTCATCGACGGCCTGACATCCATCGAAGGCCAAAATCGGCTTGGTGTGTCCGGGGCTTTAGACCCTTTGTCCACATGGTGTGTTTGCATGGCTATCATAAAGTCTCAATATCTTGACACCGTTTTTACAAGACAGACTTGCCTTTTTCTACCTCTTTGAATTAATTTGACACCCTTTTTTCACCATGCAACACCACCTGGAACATGCTTGCTCTCACACTTCATTATCAATGGGCCTTTTTCCTGCTCAGTTTGACTGCCGTAGCGTTAGAAATACAAAACTCAGCGGCAGGAACAACAAGTGTCTGCCTGGCTGATCTTCTTCATTTATTGGTCTTTTTTATAGAATAGAATATGGAGGGATGAAACCCTCTTTAATGGTCACACATGCAGACCACACAGCACACAGTGACATGTGTCCTCTGCTTTTAACCCATCCTAGTACCAGGATCAGTGGGCAGCTATTGTACAGCGCCCGGGGAGCAATGGGAGTGAGGGGGGAATGGGGGTGTCCGGTGCCTTGCTCAAGGGCACCACGGCAGGGCAGGAGGTGAACTAGGACCTCTCCAAGTAGCAGTCCACACTCCATATTTTAGGTCTGGTCGGGGACTTGAACCGGCGACCCTACGGCTCACAGTCCAAGCCCCTACTGACTGAGCCACTGCTGAAATACACTGCCAAAAATGAGCTTTTCCTCCAGTTTCTACAGGCGCTTTTCTGTAAAGTAAAAATTGATTCAGCCCTTTTTTTGTTGTAGATTAAAGTGACGGCTCTCTCCTCATTGATAACTACTGAAAAAGTCAGAAAAAAGGCCCAGTTAAAAATCTTTTGAACATTTGACCTTGGCAGTAAAGGAAGGCAGGCAAGATCAGATATAATCAAACGTGGGGAAAGGGAGCGGAAGTATGGATGGTACATGTTGGGAAAATACTGAATGTCCTCTTCCAACATGAGAGTAACATGATAACAAAGGTATCCCAACTGGAGCTGTGAACATGACAGGATGTGTGATTACCTAGAAGAGCATCAGGACTGTTTGAGGCATATGATAGCTATGTGATTAACATGATGATTCAGCCTCTATGGAGATAGACATGAAGCATGCTCATTTCTGACGTGGAGCTAATCTGAAGTAAACATTGAATACTGCTTTCTATTCCTCCATCTTGTGACTGTGTAACTCCCTCTCTTGGATATCAGCATGTGAAGGACACTGTTCAGGAACTAGTTGATGCTCTGTATGTGATGCTTCCATTCTGGAGAGGATCAGAAATACATGGATCCTGAGATTCAAGCTCAAGCCGGGGACAAGTGAGATTTTTCTAACAGTATATATGGCAGTTTTTTCTCTAGAATCTTTCCCCCCCTTTAACCATTCCCCTAAACGTGACCTTTGACCCTGACCTTAACCGCCACATCCTCCGTCTCCGTGGGTCTCATCTGTCGCCTGGTCGGCAGCTGGTAGTTATCCATCTGGTAGCGTATCGGCTGCTTCCTGTTGATGGCTTTGGTCTTCAGGGAGACATTAAAACACACACAGAGAGAGAGAGAGATGTGAAGTTAGCAATAAATATGAAACTGAAGACTTTCCTGCATCCGCTTCAGTTCCTCGGGGAGAGGAAGTGGAGCGGGGGTTCCCTCTGAGACGGAGGATGTTAACCCCGAAGGTTCAAATCCCACTGCTCACACATTATCCAGACACATAGAAAACATCCTGTTCATCAGAGGCGCTGCTCTGCATGTACATTTGGTATTTTAGTAGCAGAGAGGGCAAAAGTACACACATCCTTTACTCAAGTAGAAGTACAGATACTCGTGTTTAAAAACCATGAAACGATTCCAAAACGATGTCTATAAAAAAGTCGGGCTGCTTTAAAAGGATGTCTTGGCATTAGGGCTGCACGATATTGAAAAAAACTGACATTGCGATATATATTGCGGTTTTGTTAACTATATTTAACCGGATGAAGGATTTTAGTCACGGACGTCTGGATCTTAACTGGTTGACTCATCATACCTTAAGTCATGATCTAACATGTCATGATAATGCAGGTTGCTTCCCCTCAAATCATCTGTGAATGAAGAAGAGAAGAACCTTTTTGGATCCAAAATAGTTCCAGATGGCAGATGTTGCTTTTCTTTTTGGAAGTAAATCCTCATTCTCGCCGGTATTGTCCTCCTGTGCCTTGCTCATTTTTTACCGGTGTTTTGATGGTCTGCAAACCAGCGGGGCGGGGCCTGCTGTGATCTGATCAAGAATGATTGTGATTGGTGGTTTGCTGTGCAAGCGACGCAGGTTCTGGTCCAGGCTCTCGTCACCTCACGCCTAGACTACTGCAACTCCCTCCTGGCTGGTCTACCTGCATGTGCCATCCGACCTCTGCAGCTCATCCAGAATGCAGCTGCTCGTCTGGTCTTCAACCTTCCTAAATGTTCCCACACCACTCCGCTCCTCCGCTCCCTCCACTGGCTTCCGGTAACTGCTAGAATCCACTTCAAGACAATGGTACTTGCGTACCATGCTGCGAATGGATCTGGCCCTTCCTACATCCAGGACATGGTTAAACCGTACACCCCAGCACGTGCACTCCGCTCTGCATCAACCAAACGGCTCGCTGCACCCTCGCTGCCAAGGGGACCCAAGTTCCCATCAGCTAAAACACGTGGGTTTGCTATCCTGGCTCCAAGATGGTGGAATGAGCTCCCCATTGACATCAGGACAGCAGATAGCTTACACACCTTCCAGACTGAAAACTCATCTCTTTAGACTCCACTTCGAGCGATAGAACTATTAACAAAGCACTTATATACTAATAAAGGACTGGCTTACCTAAAGCCAGTTGAGTAGCACTTGAAATGTTTGGCTCTATGAAACCTGATGTACTTTATGATTCTGTTTTCTTCAAGTTTGTATTTTGTTGGTCGAACGCACTTATTGTAAGTCGCTTTGGATAAAAGCGTCAGCTCAATGTAATGCAATGTAATGCAATGTAATGTAATGTAATGCAATGTAATGCAATGTAATGTAATGTAATGCAATGTAATGTAATGCAATGTAATGTAATGCAATGTAATGTAATGTAATGTAATGTAATGTAATGTAATGTGCATGCAGAGCCGGCATGTCACTCACTCAAGTACCCCTGACATGAGAGCCGCGTTTTCCTTTTGTAGCAAGCAGCAAAATAATTGTAACATGACGTGTTTGAGTTAATTTACCTACTTAATATCGCACGTCCTAAAAATACAAAATAAAAATAAATAATTCATTATTATAAAAGATTAATAAAATCGCACGTCCCTGCGATGTGAATATCGCGGTTATCGCCATGACACGATATATCGTTCAGCCCTACTTGGCATCCTCTGATTGCTTTGTTCCCACCATCTGTTTTAAAATGGCATGAATGTTTGATTTGTTTTTTCAGCTCTTCGTACCCAGCAGATATTTAATGTGACGTCTGTGAGTTGCACGAGTCTCAGATCTTAATTAGAGGCATTCTTTGCAGCAGATTTACTCGTTGCTTTCTGCTTTTTTAACAGTTTGACTTCCTTTTCTGCAGATAAACAGGTGCCTGATTTTATCCAAAAGACCCCTACCTTAAATAAAATAGTCCTTTTTTGCATTTAAGTATGCCCTTCTTCATAAGACACTGAAATGTTGGAATAAACTAAAGGAACATTTGTGGTTTTGAATACTTGGGTCTTATAATTATTGCCTTTTGAAGTGTGAATATCTGCTACTTTTCAGCTGCTCTGCAGATATCAGGTATCAACGAGACTGAAAACAAACCACAATGTTCCTGTTGAAACCCTGATGTGAATTCAAACTGGTGTTACGAAGATAATTGTGTTAATTGAACCTGTTCTCGTTAGAACTCGTTAACACTCACCGCGCCTGAGTGTTTCTTTCCCGCTTCCATGGAAACAGACATGTCACCGTTCCTCCAGCTGTCGTCTCCGATTTCGTCACTCTGGAGAAACTCATTGAGCTTCTCGACACTGCCAACACACACACACACACACACACACACATATTTATATTAAAGGATAAAACGATCCTAAAGTAAAAAATGATCACGCTAATATGTGGATCCAGGTGGATGTGCACGATCTTACAGGTGCCTTTCGTCTGTTATATTTATACGTTTTAAGGTCAAATGTACACACACACACACACACACACACACACACACACGAGCGAGTATGATTGTGACGACACAGATAGCGCTAATCTCTGAGGAGGGTTAGAGTTTCTCTTCCCTGCTGTCAGGTTTCTTCCATGTTCCTTTAATTAGATGTTTGTATCACATCCTTTTTTAGTCATGTCCACAACCCATGTGCGCGCGCACACACACACACACACACACACACACACACACACACACACACACACACACACACACACACACACACACACACACACACACACACACACACCATGTATACATCACTTCAGGGGACATTACATTGACTTACATGTATTTCCTGGAGATTTATCCTAACCATAACCAACACATGCCTAACCCTAACCCTTACCCTTAACCTTACCCTAACCTTTAACCTTACCTTTACCCTTACCCTAATCCTAAACCTAACCAAGTCTTCACCTTAAAATGAATGATTCCCCTTATGGGGACCTCCATTTTGTCCCCATAAGGGAGGCGAGTCCCCACACGTGACTGTGTAAACATATTTAGGTCCCCACAAGTATAGTAATGCTAGACCACACACACACACACACGCACACGCACACGCACACACACACTCACCTGACGAGAGCCTTCACAGCGAATCTGACCACAGTGGAGAGCAGGAAGAGAGGAGTGACGAGGATGTGGAACAGCGCCAGAGCAGCGAAGGCCTCGTGAGGAGTGGGGCCTTTTTCATTCAGGAAATGAGACATCACAAACGTCTACGAGACAAGAAGTGAAGGTCAGTAAGCCTTGTTGGTATTCACGTGTCATGTTATAGTTGAAGGAAGCAGAAAGAAGCAGCACAATAGAGATAAAGGAAGAAATGATTTGAGGTGAAAGTGACTTACCGCGAGCACGGCAGCAATGGGGATCGCAGCGTTCATGAAGACTGGAGAGAGAGAGAATTTGAGACAACAGACATCAAGACAATGTATAATTTAATAGAATATAATGAGTATAAAATGTAAATAATACATATTTTAATTTGATATGTATTCCCAATACATTTTTCTTATCATACCTAAATACTTTTACTTATCAATGCAGTACTTTTACTTGCAATGGTGTATTTTTACCGTATAGTATTAATACTTTTCCCTAATTAAAGCCTAAAAGACTTGCTGTTTTATTTCCCTATACACACACAGACTAATTCACTTATCAAAGTCACATTTACTTTATTATGTTTTTACATTTAGTTGTAATTGTATGATATTATTATACCACATGTCCTGTCTTTCTTTACCAATCCCCATAGAGGGTCTATTTTCTGCATTTAGCATCATTTAAACTCAGGTGTTTGTCTCCATCTTACTGGACATGGAGGTGTAGAAGGCGAAGGTCCTGAGGCTGGTGAGCTCCTTCCCTCTGGTTTCCTCCACGCTGTCGCAGAACACATTCTCCCAGGCGTAAAGCTTTAACAACTTTATACCCTTCAAGATCTCTGAGGTCTTCTTCAGACGATCTGTAGAGTGCTCCTGAAAGCAGAGGAAAATAAAGGCTGTGAAATACTGGGTTTACATCATGAAGCCTGCAGGAAGTATGATACATTCAGAGGTGGGAAGTACAAATACTTCGTTACTGTACTTAAGTACATTTTTCTGGTATCAGTACTTTACTCCACTACTTATTTTTCTGATGACATTTTACTTTGACTTCTTACATGTTGAACTCAAATACCTGTACTTTCTACTTCTTACATGTTGAACACAAATACCTGTACTTTCTACTTCTTACATGTTGAACACAAATACCTGTACTTTCTACTTCTTACATGTTGAACTCAAATACCTGTACTTTCTACTTCTTACATGTTGAACACAAATACCTGTACTTTCTACTTCTTACATGTTGAACACAAATACCTGTACTTTCTACTTCTTACATGTTGAACCCAAATACCTGTACTTTCTACTTCTTACATGTTGAACACAAATACTTGAACTTTCTACTTCTTACATGTTGAACACAAATACCTGTACTTTCTACTTCTTACATGTTGAACACAAATACTTGAACTTTCTACTTCTTACATGTTGAACACAAATACCTGTACTTTCTACTTCTTACATGTTGAACCCAAATACCTGTACTTTCTACTTCTTACATGTTGAACACAAATACCTGTACTTTCTACTTCTTACATGTTGAACCCAAATACCTGTACTTTCTACTTCTTACATGTTGAACACAAATACCTGTACTTTCTACTTCTTACATGTTGAACTCAAATACCTGTACTTTCTACTTCTCACATGTTGAACTCAAATACCTGTACTTTCTACTTCTTACATGTCGAACCCAAATACCTGTACTTTCTACTTCTTACATGTCGAACCCAAATACCTGTACTTTCTACTTCTTACATGTTGAACCCAAATACCTGTACTTTCTACTTCTTACATGTTGAACTCAAATACCTGTACTTTCTACTTCTTACATGTTGAACACAAATACCTGTACTTTCTACTTCTTACATGTTGAACACAAATACCTGTACTTTCTACTTCTTACATGTTGAACCCAAATACCTGTACTTTCTACTTCTTACATGTTGAACCCAAATACCTGTACTTTCTACTTCTTACATTTAGAACACAAATACCTGTACTTTCTACTTCTCACATGTTGAACTCAAATACCTGTACTTTCTACTTCTTACATGTCGAACCCAAATACCTGTACTTTCTACTTCTTACATGTCGAACCCAAATACCTGTACTTTCTACTTCTTACATGTTGAACACAAATACCTGTACTTTCTACTTCTTACATGTTGAACACAAATACCTGTACTTTCTACTTCTCACATGTTGAACTCAAATACCTGTACTTTCTACTTCTCACATGTTGAACTCAAATACCTGTACTTTCTACTTCTTACATGTTGAACTCAAATACCTGTACTTTCTACTTCTTACATGTCGAACCCAAATACCTGTACTTTCTACTTCTTACATGTCGAACCCAAATACCTGTACTTTCTACTTCTTACATGTTGAACACAAATACCTGTACTTTCTACTTCTTACATGTTGAACACAAATACCTGTACTTTCTACTTCTTACATGTTGAACCCAAATACCTGTACTTTCTACTTCTCACATGTTGAACTCAAATACCTGTACTTTCTACTTCTTACATGTCGAACCCAAATACCTGTACTTTCTACTTCTTACATGTTGAACACAAATACCTGTACTTTCTACTTCTTACATGTTGAACACAAATACCTGTACTTTCTACTTCTTACATGTTGAACCCAAATACCTGTACTTTCTACTTCTTACATGTTGAACCCAAATACCTGTACTTTCTACTTCTTACATGTTGAACACAAATACCTGTACTTTCTACTTCTTACATGTTGAACACAAATACCTGTACTTTCTACTTCTTACATGTCGAACCCAAATACCTGTACTTTCTACTTCTTACATGTTGAACACAAATACCTGTACTTTCTACTTCTTACATGTTGAACACAAATACCTGTACTTTCTACTTCTTACATGTTGAACCCAAATACCTGTACTTTCTACTTCTTACATGTTGAACCCAAATACCTGTACTTTCTACTTCTTACATGTTGAACTCAAATACCTGTACTTTCTACTTCTTACATGTTGAACACAAATACCTGTACTTTCTACTTCTTACATGTTGAACCCAAATACCTGTACTTTCTACTTCTTACATGTTGAACCCAAATACCTGTACTTTCTACTTCTTACATGTTGAACTCAAATACCTGTACTTTCTACTTCTTACATGTTGAACACAAATACCTGTACTTTCTACTTCTTACATGTTGAACACAAATACCTGTACTTTCTACTTCTTACATGTTGAACCCAAATACCTGTACTTTCTACTTCTCACATGTTGAACTCAAATACCTGTACTTTCTACTTCTTACATGTTGAACCCAAATACCTGTACTTTCTACTTCTCACATGTTGAACACAAATACCTGTACTTTCTACTTCTTACATGTTGAACCCAAATACCTGTACTTTCTACTTCTTACATGTTGAACCCAAATACCTGTACTTTCTACTTCTTACATGTTGAACACAAATACCTGTACTTTCTACTTCTGACATGTTGAACCCAAATACCTGTACTTTCTACTTCGTACATGTTGAACCCAAATACCTGTACTTTCTACTTCTTACATGTTGAACCCAAATACCTGTACTTTCTACTTCTTACATGTTGAACCCAAATACCTGTACTTTCTACTTCTCACATGTTGAACACAAATACCTGTACTTTCTACTTCTTACATGTTGAACACAAATACCTGTACTTTCTACTTCTTACATGTTGAACCCAAATACCTGTACTTTCTACTTCTCACATGTTGAACTCAAATACCTGTACTTTCTACTTCTTACATGTTGAACCCAAATACCTGTACTTTCTACTTCTCACATGTTGAACACAAATACCTGTACTTTCTACTTCTTACATGTTGAACCCAAATACCTGTACTTTCTACTTCTTACATGTTGAACCCAAATACCTGTACTTTCTACTTCTTACATGTTGAACCCAAATACCTGTACTTTCTACTTCTTACATGTTGAACCCAAATACCTGTACTTTCTACTTCTTACATGTTGAACCCAAATACCTGTACTTGCTACTTCTTACATGTTGAACACAAATACCTGTACTTTCTACTTCTTACATGTTGAACCCAAATACCTGTACTTTCTACTTCTCTCATTTTCCAAACAGCTGGTTCCTTTAGTCTGAATGTGTGTTTGGTGGCGTGATCATTATTCTTTAGAGTCATTGCGTGCCTATTGATTTGAACACGATCCGTGTATCCATCATTTCCTGGTCTTCTCTAAAGAAGAGGGACCAATGGAAACGTTGTCATGTTGCCGTTGTTCAGCATGGAAACATTCATTAGCTAACAATGACATTATTGTTCTATTAATATAAAGGGAGGTCAGGTACTCTTTAAAACAGCTGCTAGTTATGGGTACTTTCTACTGAAGTACATTTCAAAGCCTTTACTTTCACTTGAGTAAAGAAGTTTAGTCAGTACTTCTACTTTTACCAGAGTATTTTTAAACACGAGTATCTGTACTTCTACTTGAGTAAAGGATGTGTACTTTTGCCATCTCTGGAAACATTTTTAAATAAACAGTTATATAAGCCAGCCGCTCACCAGTGTGCTTTTCTGAGTGTCTGCCAGCTTTGTAGCGATGAGGTACTGGATGGGGGCCAGCAGGACGATAACAGACGCTCCGACCAGAGCGCTCCAGCCCAGCAGGTAGTAGAGCAGGATCACTCCCATAATAATCTGCAGAGAGAGGAGGTATAGGGTCAAAAGGGAATTAGGGTCGTTTTAGGATCAAATAAATGATACGGAGCAAGAGGAGGGGGTAACACTACGGGGAAATCACTCCGATGTTTCTTAGACCCCTTTTTGAGGTCTCCAAATAAATCGAAAGCAATTAGCAATCTCTAAAATGAAAAGATATTAGATTAAAAGATATTAGATTAACATGTGCATTTTCAGAACTTCTCTCATATCTAAGTGACACATTTCCACACTCTTAAAATGTTTGGGTATTTCTTGTTTGTTTTTTTAACATCACTTCACGTCGCACGGTTGATTTAGCTTCATCACATCATAGACACATACTGTATGCTTGCAAAATGTCATTATTCGACAAAAGAATATTAACATTTATTTTGTTAACTTGAGAAAACACACAGCCATGGGACGGGATATTGTCATGGGGAAAAAACTCGGAATATTCTAAACTAAAGTCACACATTTATGGGGAAAAAAGGTGTTTTTCTTAACCTTCCTGTTGTCTTCGGGTCAAATCTGACCGATTCACTACTTTCATCAATCATAACATTTTTGTTTTACATTCGATTGCATTAAGGCTTCATGATATCCTTCACAGGAGACATTTGAACGTATCAAATGGCTGATCACCACTTTCATTGCATTTTGGATGATTTAGTCAACTTGGTAACACCCATGGAATTAGTAATCATCCGGATCTCTCACACACACACACACACACACACACACACACACACACACACACACACACACACACACACACACACACACACACACACACACACACACACACACACACACACACACACACACACACACACACACACACACACACACACACACACACACACACACACACACACACACACACACACACACACACACACACACACACACACACACACACACACACACACACACACACACACACACACACACACACACACACACACTAGATGTGTTAACCCCCCCTTATGTGCCCAACCCCCCCATGTGAATCACACCTGGCACACAAACACACAGAACAATTTGACACATGTCCCGCTCTTATGTGCCCCTCCCCCCACATGGATCACACCTGGCACACGCAATACATGTTCAGTGTCTGTTCTTTGTATATTAACTGCAGTTGTTCATGTATACCAGTAGTCTGATACAATATGTACAGTTTGAAAGGGTGTTAAATGAAATGTGGTGATGATTAATGGTTTTTGTGTTAATGTAATAGCAGTTAAAACAGGACCGGTCACATTTGACCCCGAACACCAAAGTAAGGGGGGGAAATGAAGGCAATAGGAGGGTTAAGGGGGATTTAAAGGGATCTTAGGGGGATATCTTAACCCAAAAAAATACATTTTATGTTTTTAAATTGATAATTTATCTTGTTTTATTTGGATGTTTTCCTCACCTACAAAAGGCATTTAAGATAAGAAGATAAGATGAGATAAGAAGTACTTTATTGATCCCAATTTGGGGAAATGTTGTGTTGCAGCAGCATGAAAGACATGGCATTGTACAATACAAATTAAAAAGACTAGAATTAAACAAGAAAGTAGAAAATATACAAGTTGAATTTACAAATTAACGATAACAACAACTAAATATAAATCAAGTTTACATTCACACACCATTAAAGTTGTTAATGCAACATCATTACAGAACATTGAATGCATGGAGGTGCTGTTACCTGCACAGGCATGGCCCAAAGGTTGGGGCAGAGGAAGAAGAACCACATCAGCTGGTTGGTCTCTATAGCAACCAGGTTGTTGATCTGCCCGATCGTCATCTCCCCCATCGACATGTTGGAGGTGGACAGACGCAGGATCTTGTTGTAAATCATCGCCTAGGAAACACAGACAGAGACATATATCATTACAACTATGGATTTGATGCTGCATTCATTTTACAAAGGTATCGATTAAAGAGGCCCTATTGTGCTTTCTGGGTTTATTTCCTCTCCTATACACCTGAACATCAGCAGGAGAGGACTCTTTAAAGTAGAGACACTACATACTGATATACACCTGAACATCAGCAGGAGAGGACTCTTTAAAGTAGAGACACTACATACTGATATACACCTGAACATCAGCAGGAGAGGACTCTTTAAAGTAGAGACACTACATACTGATATACACCTGAACATCAGCAGGAGAGGACTCTTTAAAGTAGAGGCACTACATACTGATATACACCTGAACATCAGCAGGAGAGGACTCTTTAAAGTAGAGACACTACATACTGATATACACCTGAACATCAGCAGGAGAGGACTCTTTAAAGTAGAAACACTACATACTGATATACACCTGAACATCAGCAGGAGAGGACTCTTTAAAGTAGAGACACTACATACTGATATACACCTGAACATCAGCAGGAGAGGACTCTTTAAAGTAGAGGCACTACATACTGATATACACCTGAACATCAGCAGGAGAGGACTCTTTAAAGTAGAAACACTACATACTGATATACACCTGAACATCAGCAGGAGAGGACTCTTTAAAGTAGAGACACTACATACTGATATACACCTGAACATCAGCAGGAGAGGACTCTTTAAAGTAGAGACACTACATACTGATATACACCTGAACATCAGCAGGAGAGGACTCTTTAAAGTAGAGACACTACATACTGATATACACCTGAACATCAGCAGGAGAGGACTCTTTAAAGTAGAGACACTACATACTGATATACACCTGAACATCAGCAGGAGAGGACTCTTTAAAGTAGAGACACTACATACTGATATACACCTGAACATCAGCAGGAGAGGACTCTTTAAAGTAGAGACACTACATACTGATATACACCTGAACATCAGCAGGAGAGGACTCTTTAAAGTAGAGACACTACATACTGATATACACCTGAACATCAGCAGGAGAGGACTCTTTAAAGTAGAGGCACTACATACTGATATACACCTGAACATCAGCAGGAGAGGACTCTTTAAAGTAGAGGCACTACATACTGATATACACCTGAACATCAGCAGGAGAGGACTCTTTAAAGTAGAGACACTACATACTGATATACACCTGAACATCAGCAGGAGAGGACTCTTTAAAGTAGAGACACTACATACTGATATACACCTGAACATCAGCAGGAGAGGACTCTTTAAAGTAGAGACACTACATACTGATATACACCTGAACATCAGCAGGATGTGTCCTCTTTAATCAGGGTTTTGTTTACTTGAACTTTCTTGTCAGTATTAATCCCAAATGTAGGTTTATTGTCTAGTAAACATACAAAGGGGGATTCACTTTTCAATATTCTGTCCATTAATCATTGTACCGTTAAGAGAGAGGTAAGAACTTCTAAATAAATGTCCTTACTCTTTGACACATTCAACAGAAATGATTAATTAAATGTCTCCATTTCCAAAAACAGGACGATGGAAAATGTCCTCTCTGTTTCATTTCATTCTCTTGAATACTTTTCACAGCAACACCTCAGCATGGGGTAAACAAAGCGTCTCGAGTTAAATACCCACAATGCTTCACTTCACTCACCAGCAGGGCTCCGCGCAGGTTGATGCCGGTCTCTATGGTAACGTAGTATGACGCCTGCAGGAAGGTCCTCTGCAGGATCAACGCCAGGAATAGAAGAACAGCGAGAACTGAGGGGTTTTGAAGCAGCTCGGTGGACGGTATGAAGTACACGTCCATTTTAGTGTTCTGTAACCACACACACACACACACAGATGATATACTGTCTTTTTTAAACCTGATCTATAGTGCATTCATTGTTTATACCTCCTTATAGTGTCCATACTGTCTGTATTTATATTATACTACGACAAACACTGCATTTTACTTGTTTTCAACTTCTGGTTAGATGCTTAATGCATTTCTGTGCAATGACAATGGGTGCATCTCACTTCGGTTAAATGGATTCCTTGCGTCCTTCACTTGCGTCGCTTCCCTGCGACTAGTCCCTCCCACCAGGGAAGCATGGAGAGACGCAAGGAAACCACGAGAAGCAGGGAAATGAGTTTTAAGAGCAATGGGACGTCGTTTCCTCCGGAGCGTCACGTGAAGCGATGTCCGTTTGTGAGGACGCCGCTCAGCTGATCGTCTGACAGCAGCCAGATCAGTGCATGCGCTGCATCGTCCAATCAGTGAGCGGTACACAGTAAGGGGGCGGGGCGAGTGTCTGAGGATTTCACCGGAGGATGGTCTGGTAGTTCCTCGCTCCTCGGTCCTCGGGCACAAATAAGACCATTGGGACGGTACTCAAGATGGCGCAGACAAATCAACTTCCGGTGATACCGAGCCCGAGGAGCGAGGAAATGAGAAATAACCGAAGTGAGACGCACCCAATAAAGGTGATTCTAATTTGTATCTAGTAATTTGCAATTATCGATAAGCCACTGAGGGTAAAATAATGAATGGAGCAGGGCATCAGAATCAGAACACTGTATTTATCCCAGGGGAAATTGGGCTTTGTGACATTTGCTAAATTGTTTAATTAAATAAAATAAATGACAAATAAATGTCGATATGTGTATAAACATGAAAAGTCAAAGTAAGTGCACACTTTTGCTTTAACTTAATTATCGTGTTTACATAAATATTTTATTATATCTTTAGTTGAAACGTTACTTTTTACATTTCTATAAATATGTTTATTTTAGTTTTAAACCTTTGTATTGATCACTCTAACTTAACTTATATTATGTTTATACATTTGTTCCATTCTATTATTTTTCACACAACGACGTTTTTTGATTGACATCCAGAATTAAAAAATATCACAAAATATAGAATCATAATTATAAACACATATAAACTCACATTTGCTACACTAATCATCATCGCCTCCAATGCCTAAAGTAAAAGAAGAAGAAAAGAAAGATAATGAAAATTAGGAAAACAACAGAAATTCATCAAAAACATTTGAAATCACTGTAAAATATTTTTGGGTAGCTGGATTTGTTGGATTTGCCAGAAGTACTGTTGACATCTCTACAATCTTTTAGGGGACTTGAACCGGTGACCCTACAGTTCCCAGTCCAAGCCCCTACTGACTGAGCCACTGCCGGAAGTAAGGACATTTTCTCATAGACTTCTATACAATCTGAGGTAATAACACAAATGAAAATTAGCTAAATGTTCTCATGGACTTAGAATCTTAGGTAATAAACAAGAGAAAACTAGGCTCATTTTCTCATGGACTTATATACATTTGAAGGTAATACATCAAGAGAGAAGTAACATTTGAAAATAGTGAGCAATGGGAGTATTCCTTCCATATATTCCACTCTTAGCATGTGAAGGAATATATACACACACACATACATACATACACACACACACACACACATGCACACACATACCATGTATACATCACTTCAGGGGACATTACATTGACTTACATGCATTTCCTGAAGACTTATCCTAACCTTAACCTAACCAACACATGCCTAACCCTAATCCTAAACCTAACCAAGTCTTCACCCTAAAATTAATGATTCCCCTTATGGAAACCTCCATTTTGTCCCCATAAGGGAGGCGAGTCCCCACACGTGACTGTGTAGACAGATTTAGGTCCCCACAAGTATAGTAATGCTAGGCCACACACACACACACACACACACACACACACACACACACACACACACACACACACACACACACACACACACACACACACACACACACACACACACACACACACACACACACACACACACACACACACACACACACACACACACACACACACACACACACACACACACACACACACACACACACACACACACACACACACACACACACACACACACACACACACACACACACACACACACACACACACACACACACACACACACACAGCAGTAGCAGTAAAAGCACATAGTGATGCTCTGCAGGCCTGCGTGTGTCTTAAAGTGTGATGTGAGTGGAGAATGTTCCGTGTCACTCAGCCATGCAGCGCTGCTCTGCTCTTTATCTCCTGCCCATTATGCCCACTTTAAAGGAAGGCAGAAGACCGGACAGCCTCTCACATCTCTAACAACATCCAGCCAAATGGACTGAATGAAAACACACTGCCATTACAGGAGCGTCTGCTGTGTGTAACGATGGATTTAAGAGGAGTCGAAGTCTGTGATCGGCTCTGCCAAATGGACCGTCTGCTTTCTCTCTGCCTGCACCCGCTTTGTTAAGCCGCCATCGGGAGATACTATTGTTTTTAGGGTATTGTATTAATAGCTACAAGTTAGGGCTGCTCAATTAATCGTATTTTAATCGCAATTACGATTATGGCTTGCAACGATTACGAAAACAGCGTAATCGAAATAAAACGATAATTTTTTTAATATTATTATTACTTTTTTTGGTTCTTCAGTTGAGTTATACTTAAAGTTCAGGGTAATCAACTGTTAAAAACATACTGTTCAAACTCCAAGGGCTGCACAATTTATCGTTTTTTTGTTCATTATGTCAACTAGTGTGCGATAAACACTTAAAGACTGCAATATTACACTCTGTCGCTTGATGAGGACGTGAAAAACAGTAGAAAAGTTCACATATGCAGCTATAACTAAGCCTGCACATTGATAGTAGAGCAGGCAATTCATTAATCAAGTCCCACGCGTCTCCAACAATACAATAAAAAACATGAAACAGTGCAAGAGAGAGATAGAGTAAGCTTTAAGGAATGCATTACTTCAACAAAGGTCCACATATCAAAAGCTGTTTGGGTAGAAGCGTTCATCGACCCAAACAAAGTGTGTTAGTTCACCCAAAGGTCAACACAAATGCAACTACAAGTGTGTGTGTAAAGTCATTTCAGGGCTTTACGACATTACAGACATATCCTCACGTCATTCACACACTCAGACGTCACACACACTCTGGTGGTGACATGATGACTGTGATCTACGCCTCAGTGACATCAAACTGGCTTCAACCCTCTTATCGCACTTTGTTCATCAATTTCTAAGGTAGTTTTCAATCAAATCAGTCCTTTTATATCTCACAGCTGTCAGCATATACTGAAGCCATTTGGAGCATTAAGACCCCGTTTACACGAGGACGATACGGGTTGAACCATCTGATCCCCATACCAAGGCTCGATCCACTGCGCCACACGACTACCGGAGAGATTTACAGCAGGAGCACACGCCGTCCACCGCGGAGAATAAACAGAAGGGCAACCATGGCAACCAAGCTACGGGGTCTTCTTTGCTGCTTTTGGTGTATTTTGTGGCGGAAGCAGCGCCACTTACAGGCCCGGCATATGTACTACAGCGTTTCCAGTGGTTTCGTGTGAACGGAAGACTTTTTTGAAAACGCATACGGTGCGTAAACGCAAACGTTCCCGTGTAAATGGGGTCTAAGCTGTTCTCTCTTCCAAGAGCCTTGACTGTATCAATGACTCTGTGTAAACCTTCATAAGACTAATAGACTTTGAATTGAATTTGTAACTTAATGCAGTGCACTTTATCCATCCAACAACTTCCTCCAGCCTTTGATTTATCTTTGATTTCCCTGAGGAACGCCTCAAAGCATTTCCACAGGAGCAAGGATCTGTGTTTTCTCCTCCTGGCAAAAGACGGGAATTGAACTTAACTGTGATTGAATTACTGATCACAAACAAATCCAAGACACCACCCTCACACTAAGAGCTGCTCTCAGCAAACCATTGGTTGTTTAATCATAGGGCAGATTAAAAAAATCTTCAAGTTAAGTATCTTTTCAAAAGTGTTTGATTATTTGATCGAGATTATCGTCTCGAAAGCTTAGAGGGGTTCTAGAGTTTAGTCCTCTTTAATTTATATAGCCCAATACCACAGATTACACATACTGTATGTCTCTGTATGTCATTTTTCACATTTGGGTCGCGGACCACCAGTTGAGAACCACTGCATTAAAGAATACAACATTTACAACAGACAGTCCTAAAGAAAAAAATGATCACGTCAATATGTATTAAGAGAGAAAAATGGATCAGGTGGATGCAACAATATTCCAGGTGCCTTTCATCTGTTATATTTAGAAGTTTTAAGGTCAAATGTAGGCACACACACACACATACACACACCTCCTCTCCTACCTTGGCCTTGTCCTGCTCTGACAACTTGTCCTGCTTCAGGTACTTGACGATGCCGCAGATGCAGAGCGGCCCGGCGAAGCCCAGCAGGTCGGCCAGGTATCTGAAGGTGGAGCTGAGCAGGATGGGCCGTCCGAACGCTTGGTACATGGAGCGCCAGATGGACGGGGCTTTGTTGGGATCCTCTGCTGTCTGAGGGGGGAGGAGGGATTTAAAGGACCCCTAATATACTGTTCTTCATCAATATATCACAGGTCTCAGATATATACAGAGCCTGTCTCTGATTGGCTGAAACACCAAACAGATCATTGCAGCATTACCCATAATCCCCTCTGTTTCAGCCCTGTTTCCAAAGTGCTGATTCTCTGTCTGTTACTTTAGATGAAAATAAGGAGCCCCTCCCCACGCCCCTCTGAGAGACATTTGGTTACAAAGAACTCAATGGTGCTCTAGGAGGAGATTCAGGTGATAAGGGGGGGGGGGGTTACGTTGGTTGGTGATTGGCTAATGGTTACACAAGACAAAACATCGTGATGACATCATAAAGTGGCCAAAATCTGATCAGCTCATTTTCAGACAGGTTTTTATAGAAATGGATCAAAAAGAGAGAGAATCTTTGTTCCTGAAACTTTCAGAGTCTCTCATTAAACGTGACTAAATCATTCTTCTGATACTGTCACCATGTCAGATTTCGACCTCCTCCACTCACCCTCTGGTCCTCGTAGGCGTCTTTGAGCTTCAGGTAGTTGGTGAGCGCTCTCATGGCGATGGGCAGCTTCCCGATCTTCTTCAACTCGATCGGCCTCTTGTGGGCTCCGATAATCAGAGGATTCATCCACCAATATGTTGCCTAAAAAGTGTCAAGAATTTGTCCTGGTTACTCCGCTGACAGGTGATAATTTGTGACGAATAAATTATATCTAAATTTTTTAATAGTGCACATTTTGTTGCATTTCAGACGATCCTGATGGTATCTCTAATTGATTCGTTTATTGATATGATTTTTAACATTTTGTAAATTGTATTTATTTGTACCTGTAATTTGGTTTGTAATTTGTATTATTTATTTCACTATTTATTTATATATATTTTTGGGATTATTCATCTGTAAAATTAATTAATAGAATAAAATAATTTAAAAAAATACAAATTAAAAATAGAAAATGTAACAAATTCAATTAATTAAAAATTAAAAAATGTAACATTGGAACATTACAAAATATATAAATACAAATTATTTTTTAAAATACACATAAAAGTGTGTTTGTTTGTACCTTAGACAGCAGGTTGACAAACGGCTGCAGGAAGCGAACGCCTAAATCCTGCAAATCCTCGGGGGGTTTCACCTTCTGGGGGTTGGCAAAGAACACGTACTTCTACGGGGAGAGAAAAGGACAAAATTAATCAACCAAAATTGACGGATAACTTATTAATAAATTGCATAAAAATATCTATATTATATGGATGCCAAAAGCACATGGTGACCAAATCATAAAAAAAATGCAATTGTTAATTACAATTTGTTTTTTTGTTTAAAAAGTGGCGTCAGATGCCTCCTCACCCTGACTCTGATGACGTTGATCTCCACGGCCATCAGCAGCCCGTACAGCAGCACCAACAGCGCCGTGATGCAGAACCTCAGGTGCTGAGGACCCACCTCGTACGCTGCAAACTTCCACAGCTTGATGGACTTGGTGATGAACGCCAACACCCAGTAGATGAAGAGGACTGAGCAACAGGAGACAGCAGAGGGATGTGGTGTCTTATTAACGCACGGGTACATAACGGATCTTAAAATGTAACTTCAAATGTATATATATGAGCACAAGAATAGAAAATACTTCCTGAATATTCCTTGTGTCATTGTCTCTGATTTCTACACATCAACGCGTGTTTCCAGGTGAATTTGTGAAAAACTAGTCTGATAAATGTCCTCAAGAGATGTCACTTGAGTCAGGTGTGGAGTAAGAAACATGATTACCAGACCTCAGTAGCTCCAGAGTTGCATTGTGGGTAATGTCAGTGCCAGGTTTTAATAAGGAAATAGATTGGATGAGAACATTTTGATTTCTTAGATTTTTACCCTTTTTTTGGATCCAACAATGTAATCTTAACACAATATGAAATCTGTCGAGTCCTACTTTAAAAGCTTGAATTGAAGTTTAATAAAAGGTTAAAGCTAAAACAGACGAGGTTTAATTATTGTTACCGAGCAGCAGTTTGGGAAAGTTGGACGTTTTCTTGTCTTAAAATGTACATTAAGATATATATGAGCACTCAAAAGGCTGTTGGAACTATAAAATATATGCAACTGCACATCAACGTGTGTTTCCAGGTGAATATGTGAAAAACTAGTCTGATAAATGTCCTCAAGAGATGTTACTTGAGACAGGTGTGGAGTAGGAAACAAGACTACCAGACCTCAGTAGCTCCAGAGTTGCATTGTGGGTAATGTCAGTGCCAGGTTTTAATAAGGAAATAGATTGGGTTTGAACATTTTGATTTCTTAGATTTTTACCCTTTTTTTGGATCCAACAATATAATCTTAACACAATATGAAATCTGTCGAGTCCTCCTTTAAAGGCTGGAAAGGATGTACTAGTTTAATAAAAGGTTAAAGCTAAAACAGACGAGGTTTAATGAATGTTACCGAGCAGCAGTTTGGGGAAGTTGGACGTCTCGATGTTGTGATAGTAAACGACTGATGTTGTCGCGGCGATGAAACCCATGAAGGCCGGCAAGAAGAGATGAAGGTGGGTGGTGGTCAGCATCGTCCTACAGCAAGAGGGGAATATAAGAACTATTAACATGTGGATATTAAAAGGTTCATTTGGGCGAAAAGGAAGAAAAAAAGTAGTCAACTTTATTGTCAATCTTTCAGTTTGTGTGTACAGACAGAGAGATCGAAATACCGTTTCCCACAATCCTGAATACAAAAACAAATATATATATATGCAAATATGTATATTGCTATATATACTAGGGATGGGAATGATTAATCGAATATTCAAAATGATTCAGCGGTTAACCGTTTTTTTGGGGGTCGAATGTTCGAATATAAATTTGCTTTCAAATATATACACAACCAAAAGACACATTTATACATATACATATTAAAGGGGACCTATCATGCAAAATGCACTTTTCTACATCAACATGTGTCCCCGGTGTGTCGGGGAACTCACGCAGCGTCAGAAAATAAAACCCTCTCTTTTCCTCCGTACCCAAATCTCTAAAAACGGGGGAACAACGGAGCTGATCCAGATTTGCGTCCGATATGACGTAATATCTGAAATGTGGACCCACGGCCCAATCAGAAACGTTGCTATCAGAAACAATGCCCGACTGTTTTGGACGTAATATGGTCAGTGTTTACATTAGCATCGCTAACACTCAGAGCTAACCTGTACTGGAGAGCATGTGTGTGAAGAAGCAGGAAGTAAAAAGGAACTCACCTTGTGGTATAACCGGCAAGAGAGAAAGCCTTTGAACTCCATACTGTTTCAGAAATAATCCTTGATCTAATAATCCTTGCATTTCATCAGCATTTTAGACAGAGGCCGTTTCTCAATGTCGAGTGAACCTGCTGCAGAGCCACTATTTCAAGTATACTACGTCATCGAGTGGCTCCGAAGGACTGTTTAAATGCATGTTAAATGCCCAGTATTCGGCGCCACTCGATGACGTAGTATACTTGAAATAGTGGCTCTGCAGCAGGTATACTCAATATTGAGAAACGGCCAGTATCTGCCAGGTTCCACATGAGCCGGCATAAGCTCCGCCCCCTCTTATTTAAAAAAAAAAAGTAAAAAAAAAAAAAAGCTTTATTCTTTTATTTATACAGGTGAAAATCTCATTGAGACACAGGGTCTCATTCTCAAGAGAGACCTGTTTATACTCAGAATCAGCACTTTGGTGTCTTTGTCTCACTTGTCGGAGACGATGCCCTCGGCGAACTCGCAGACGTGGACGAAGAGCAGCGAGAAAGTGAGGATCCACCTCATGTTGTGTCCGGGGAAATGAAGCCATGTGTTGTGATGAATCTGCACTTTGGAGCTCTGACTGCCCCAACCTGCGAAATAACGAGAGAGAGAGAGAGAGAGAGAGAGAGAGAGAGAGAGAGAGAGAGAGAGAGAGAGATTAATGTTGCTACATTGTGTTCAATCATTGGAAAGGTTACTAAGTAAAAGTATGTCAAAATAAACAACAAAGTGCTCAGAGTATTCGAACTACGACATATTTAAATATAATAAAATACTTTTCAATGTATTTTCTCAAAGTTGATTTCTTGCTTTAACTGCACGTAAATATTAGATCATACATTTTACAAGTTTCCATAGGTGTTGTGTAAAGTTACTGAGTGTACAATATATTCCTCTGAGATGTTCCTAATGGAGTAGAAGTATCAAGTGACCTAGTATAAAATACACAAGTAAAATACAAATACCTTCAATTGTGTTATTCAAATAACTTGTAAATATACTTCAAACCCATTGTTTGACAAGTTTGAACCATTAAATACTTGGTTATTTGTGTGAAAACTGACTCAATTGATAATTAAACAGTTTCAGACACAAGTTTTAATGTGAAATAAGAATATGTGCAGTAAACAGTATCATTGTGTGCATTAATGTAATGCATATAGAGACTACGTTGTGTCAGTGGGGGGCGGGCCTTGTTTAAGAGGCCGGTAGCGGAGGGGAAGAAACTGTTCAGGTGGCGAGAGGTGTTGGTCCTGATGAAGCGCAGCCTCCTGCCAGAGGGGAGGGGGCTGAACAGTTTGTGTCCAGGGAGGGAGGGGTCGGCCACTATCTTCCCTGCCCGCCTCAGGGACCTGGAGGCGTGCAGGTGGTGGAGGGATGGCAGCGTTCTTCCTAAAGTCCACAACCATCTCCACTGTCTTGAGAGCTCCAGGTGGTTGTCCCTACACCAGGTCACCAGATGGTCCAGCCCCCACCTGTAGGCAGACTCGTCCCCACCAGAGATGTGTCCGATGAGCGTGGTGTCGTCTGAACTTCAGGAGCTTGACAGACTGGTGACTGGAGGTGCAGCTGTTGGTGTACAGGGAGAAGAGCAGAGGGGAAAGAACGCAGCCTTGAGGGGAACCGATGCTGATGGTCCGGGGGTCAGAGACGTGTTTCCCCAGCCTCACGTGCAGCTTCCTGTCAGACAGGAAGTCTGTGATCCACCTGCAGGTGGAGTCGGGCACGTGCAGCTGGGAGAGCTTGTCCTGCAGCAGAGCCGGGATGATGGTGTTGAAGGCGGAGCTGAAGTCCACAAACAGGATCCTGGCGTAGGTTCCTGCTGTGTCCAGGTGCTGGAGGAGGAAGTGAAGGGCCATGTTGACAGCGTCGTCCACAGACCTGTTGGCTCTGTAGGCGAACTGCAGGGGGTCCAGGAGGCGGTCTGTGATGGATTTCAGGTGGGACAGGGCGCTCAAAGGACTTCATAACCACAGAGGTCAGGGCGACGGGTCTGTAGTCATTTAGTCCTGTGATCCTTGTTTCCTTGGGAACCGGGATGATGGTGGAGGTTTTGAAGCATGCTGGGACGTGGCATGTCTCCAGTGAGGTGTTGAAGATGTCAGTAAACACAGGAGACAGCTGATCAGCACAGAGCTTCAGGGAGGAGGGGGAGACACTGTCAGGGCCAGCCGCTTTTCTGCTATTGAGTTCTCAAAGAAGTCTGGTTACATCCCTTTCATTGATTGAGAGAGAATTTGATGTGTCGGGGGAGGTCAGTGGTGTGGGAGAGTGGGACACTGGAGGGGTCGTTTGCAAGGCATCGGTCGTTCGTGGAGAGTGAGGCTTTTGGCTAATTCACTTCATGGCAGTTTAAGTGTCAATTTAACTAATCAAACTGTAGTTTATTGGTAGAGAGAGTTCACAATACAGCAGCGTGGAGCCGCAGAGTATTTATTTATTTGTGAGGTTTGTTTCTGCTCTTAACTAAATGGAGCGCAGAGCTCAGGGGACGGAGACACAAGCTGAAACCAAGAAGCTTCAATTAGTGAATCCTGAGGGACAGCAGAGAGCTTCTGGTCAGAGCTATTCCCATAAAACACACACACAGATTCACACACACACAAATAACTAACCATGCATTCAGTAAACCTCATCTGTTTCTGTATTAGAGGTTCATTTAGAAGTCACTTTACGACACAGGCTTGCAAATTAAAAAGATAGAGAAAATACATTTACAAAATAATTTAAAGAATTCCCTCCTCCTTCCTAATACCTTGAATTACTCTTTTAAAATGTCTTCCCTACTAGGGCTGGATAATATATGTATATTATTAATATTATTGTTATTACTGCTATTTGAAACTAGATTTATTTTAGAGGGTGCATTAAATGAAATTGAAGTAATTTTCTAAATGTAATTATTTGTCCTATTTTTCAAAAAATCTTATCTAAGCACCAATAGTTTACTCTACAATATTGTCGCAATTTCCATACATTTGGTCAGATATATTGTTATAAAGCACTATTCCCAACAACCTCCTTCCTCCCTTTACTCCTCTTTTTCTTCCTCTCAACCTTCTTTCCTTCCTCCCTCGTTTCCTTTTTCTTCTGAACATACTACGTTTACTAATCATCAACAAAATAAAGCATATGTTTAAGAAGAAAAAAGGCAACTTGAAGAACGTTTTTAGTGAATATTATACAATCAAACCACCAAAATAACTGTTAACTGCTCTCCTTGCTGTCTCCGAGGAACTGCACACTGCTAAAGCAGCCTCCCTCTCCTCTGTCATCCTCCTTCTGGACCTGTCTGCTGCATTCGACACGGTGAACCATCAGATCCTCCTTCACACTCTCCAAGAACTTGGAGTTTCAGGCTCTGCACTTTCCCTCCTCACCTCCTACCTCAAAGACCGCACCTACAGGGTAACTTGGAGAGGGCCCGAGTCCGACCCTTGTCAATTAACTACAGGGGTCCCTCAGGGCTCTGTCCTCGGTCCCCTCCTCTTCTG
Organism: Pogonophryne albipinna; assembly: GCA_028583405.1. Lineage (NCBI taxonomy): Eukaryota > Metazoa > Chordata > Actinopteri > Perciformes > Artedidraconidae > Pogonophryne > Pogonophryne albipinna. The sequence continues at coordinate 180,236 of JAPTMU010000179.1, forward strand.
TCTGTACACAAACTCGCACGGATCAGTCATTAGCTCGCATGGTTTTTCATACCATTGCTACGCTGACGACACCCAATTAATTCTGTCCTTTCCCCGCTCAGAGACCCAGGTCGTTGCACGCATCTCTGCTTGTCTAGCTGACATCTCTCAGTGGATGTCTGCTCATCACCTCAAGCTCAACCTTGAGAAGACTGAACTGCTTTTCCTTCCGGGAAAAGATTGTCCCACTCTTGACCTAACAATCAACATCGGCACCTCTGTTGTTTCCCCGACTCAGACTGCAAGGAATCTGGGTGTGACCCTAGATAACAACCTGTCCTTCACTGCAAACATAGCTGCTACAACCCGCTGCTGCAGATACACGCTTTACAACATCAGGAGGATACGTCCCCAGCTGACCCAGAAAGCGACGCAGCTTCTGGTCCAGGCTCTCGTCATCTCACGCCTAGACTACTGCAACTCCCCCCTGGCTGGTCTACCTGCATGTGCCATCCGACCTCTGCAGCTCATCCAGAATGCAGCGGCTCGTCTGGTCTTCAACCTTCCTAAATGTTCCCACACCACTCCGCTCCTCCACTGGCTTCCGGTAACTGCTAGAATCCACTTCAAGACACTGGTACTTGCGTACCATGCTGCGAATGGATCTGGCCCTTCCTACATCCAGGACATGGTTAAACCGTACACCCCAGCACGTGCACTCCGCTCTGCATCAGCCAAACAGCTCGCTGCATCCTCGCTGCCAAGGGGACCCAAGTTCCCATCAGCAGAAACACGTGGGTTTGCTATCCTGGCTCCAAAATGGTGGAATGAGCTCCCCATTGACATCAGGACAGCAGATAGCTTACACATCTTCCGGTGCAGACTGAAAACTCATCTCTTTCGACTCCACTTCGAGCGATAAAAGAAAAAAGAAAAAAAAGCACTTATATACTAACTAAGGACTGGCTTACCTAAAGCCAGTTGAGTAGCACTTGAAATGTTTGGCTCTATGAAACCTGATGTACTTTATGATTCTGTTTTCTTCAAGTTTGTATCTTCTTGGTCGAACGCACTTATTGTAAGTCGCTTTGGATAAAAGTGTCAGCTAAATGAAATGTAATGTAACCTCATTGCTAAATATTCAAAAATATTTGTCAGTATTTTTGTTTTTATTGTGCTTTGATTTCCTCTTTGTTTAACCATTTCCTGCAGGAGCCCACACTGATCACTGAACTGTTGTAATCCCAATCCCAAATTTGCTCTTTTAATGTTCACACTGCCGACAGGAAAGTGACTCAAAACGTGTGTGTGTGTGTGTGTGTGTGTGTGTGTGTGTGTGTGTGTGTGTGTGTGTGTGTGTGTGTGTGTGTGTGTGTGTGTGTGTGTGTGTGTGTGTGTGTGTGTGTGTGTGTGTGTGTGTGTGTGTGTGTGTGTGTGTGTGTGTGTGTTAGAGGGAAAGTCAATATCACCCACACATCTGCTCTCAGCCAGCTGACAGATTATTGTCACACATCTCAGCAGGAAGCATCAGTTCCTCTCCTCAGAGTGTTTTCACTGTCTTTCTGATCACATTCAAGTCAGGAAAACTCATGAGAAACGTCCTGATCAACATCGTTTCTGATCCATTTATGTTGAGCTTTCAATACGAGTAAGTAAGTATGACTACTAAGAAGCAAAAGATAAAGAATGGGAAACTCCAGTGGGCTTTTTCCTAATAGTTCAACCTCTGTAAGCATTAAAGCCTAAAAACAGACGGTCCAATAACTTCAATAAAATGGTGCAGAACTATGACAGACAAGAGGACCTACAACTAAGGTAAGATTCAACATGTTGCCCTCTCATCAGCAGGAGAGGACTCTTTAAAGTAGAGACACTACATACTGATATACACCTGAACATCAGCAGGAGAGGACTCTTTAAAGTAGAGGCACTACATACTGATATACACCTGAATATCAGCAGGAGAGGACTCTTTAAAGTAGAGGCACTACATACTGATATACACCTGAACATCAGCAGGAGAGGACTCTTTAAAGTAGAGACACTACATACTGATATACACCTGAACATCAGCAGGAGAGGACTCTTTAAAGTAGAGACACTACAGACTGATATACACCTGAACATCAGCAGGAGAGGACTCTTTAAATATGTAAACTGATTCCACACTCTTGCAGTCAGAAAGTGGTTTAACAAAAGCTTGCAGGACACTCAAAACTAAAGTGTGATTACTGGGACTACTTACACTTCTCAAGGAGACATAAAAGTGTCCATACTAGTTGTAAAAGCTCCATGTAACCAGGTATTTTGTATGGTACATTTTTTAACATATCGCCCAACCTTAATACTCTATTGTTGAAACTGTGAAGTTAGAAGTGTTAGGGTTCATGATAAATAAAGGTAACTTGGGTTTAGGCATTAAGGAGGTATGTTTAAGGTCTAAGGTTGTTGTTTTTATGTACTAATGTCACACAGGAAAACATGTTTTTGCGCAATCTGACGGTTAATAAAAAGTGTGTATTTCCCATGCTGTATAAAAGCACTTTTCAATTCCCCTGACGTACCGATGAAGAGGATGGGGAAGGTGATGAAGAGCAGGAAGACGTGGGGCACCAGGTTGAGAGCGTCCACGAAGCAGCCATTGTTCAGCGTGCCTTGCACCACGCTGTAGGGATTGATACCTTTGTCGTTTCCACAAAACGACAAGGCCATGCCCCCCCCACACACTGCTCCACACAGGCCTCCAGTCACTCTGTGGGGACAAAACACACACACAAAATAAAGATCAGAACACACACACAAGTTATGGAGGCCAAAATCAGACTTCACTTTAAAATAGGGAACTTATTCTGAGTTAGAAATACCACATTTTGAGTTATTTTCACACAATTAACACTTTTTAGTTTCATGTCTTGTTACATAAGAATAGACCATATTTGTTAAGTGTTATTATGGGAGGATTACTATTCTTGTAGTGCTGCTACTGCATATTGAGCAAAGCATATTAAGACTGTCTCTCGTACAACAACGTCCTTACTTACAATAAATAAGCACTAATTAGAGGGTTATTGAGGAAAAACTCTTAACTAATGGCTTAGTACTTGTAGAATATGGTCATGTAGAATAAAGCATTCGTAATTGTTTAATACTGACTAATAAAGAGCCCATATATTGCTTATATGCTAATTAACAACTAGTTGATGGTGAATATGTGTACCTTAAAGGTGGGGTAGGTAATTTTGGAGAAACCAGATCGAGTGCGCTAGAATTTGAAAATACACAACCGGAGAAAATCTGCCACTTCCTCACAGAGCCCCGCCTCCAACACACGGGAACGCGCACATGACCAATGAGGGCACGAGATAAGTTTGTGCCCAGATGGAAGGCTGACAGGCAGGTAGGCCATCCAGTTACTTTAGCCGGCTCAGATGATTGGTCGTGCTTTTTACAGCGCCACGGCTTCCACTGATGACTTTTTTTAATGGATTTTTTGTCAAAGCACAGGTAAACACAGTTAAAGAAGAGAAAAAGCAAGAAAAACAACCCAAAAAATGCAACTATTAAAAAAAACAATGCAGTGTTGTTACTAATGTTACTGTAATCTCTATGACCCTTAAAAATTATCACTCTGTGTCCCTGACGGAGCTTTGGCTTGAACTCCAGAGACTAGGTCACACATTTTTGTAGCATGTCAAAAGCTCAAGTGCACACACACACACACACACACACACACACACACACACACACACACACACACACACACACACACACACACACACACACACACACACACACACACACACACACACACACACACACACACACACACACACACACACACACACACACACACACACACACACACACACACACACACACACACACACACACACACACACACACACACACACACACACACACACACACACACACACACACACACACACACACACACACACACACACACACACACACACACACACACACACACACACACACACACACACACACACACACAGGCCAGTGTGAGACATGAGAGCTATTTAAGGGCCGCCGCCCAACTACATTAACATTACTGTTAAATTAATTTAGAGTTGGAACGGGTTGTAGTGTCACGTCTTGTCGCCATTACTTGAGTTTCAGGAGACTCGTGTTGTTGTTTTTAAGTTAGCAATGGCTTCAATGTCTGCTTTCAAGGTTTAAAAACAATGACACAATGGGCTAACAATGATTAAAATGCTGCTCCCTAAGTAGTGCAACGATTCACCACTTCAAATAACACACTTCCACTTATAATTATTATATAATTATTACATTATCGACAAAATAGTTGGTGTTTCTGTCTCTACAAAACAGTTTTTCTTTTACAGTGTAATTATTACTGCCTCCATCGCTGAGGTTGTCGTTGATTTGTTGTTTTGTTTGTCCATTTGTCAACAGGAATAAGGAACAACAACAGGCCCAAATGTAATAACACGTTAGCATAGGGAGAAAGAAACCACGAGTTTTGTGGGAACAAGTGTTACGTTTTCAAGCTTAATATTAACAATAATTCATTTTATATCTCTTGATTTTTTGCTTATTGTTCCTGCTTAAGTTATACGTCATTCTGCCTCGATCATTGTATGTTGATATAAAAGGGTTCACTGTAAAGTTAAAGCTTTCTACTGACATTATTTTCCAAAAACAAATTCTTTACATGTGAGGTGCCTGAATGAAATAATTAAATTGGCTGCTAGTCAGGATTTTAAGCCTGATATCGATGCCTTTGTGAGGGCTAAAAGATGTCAAGTTTCAGGAGCAAATTAATCAGTGAGTTGACCTTGAACTTGTGTATTATAATGTCAATCAGCAGCTTCATTAGGCAGAACATCGTTGGGTTTGATGTAACACTGTCGCTGCACTGCCCCAACTTTTTTGGGAGGAAACTCAAAATCCTCACTTAATATTTGTGGTGAGTCAGTTCAGGTGGAAACTGTGATCTGTTGTAAAGAACGTGTGTCGCACTTGAAATTGCACTTGTTTGTCTTTAATACACTTCAGTTTGTTCATAACGTTTTGCGTCTCATTACATGTGGACATTTTCCGAATGTACTACTTATTTGCACTTAAACAGAAATATTGTCGTTATGTAGGGCCTGTGGGTTATTATGCTATGATTTTACTGGTCCGGCCCACTTGAGATCAAAGTGGGCAGTATGTGGCCCCTTAAAGCCCCTGTCACACTGTCCCGAAGTTGACACCCGATGGACACACAAATATGGAATTGTGACATTACATTTAAGACATACAACTGCAACGAAAGTAACACAAACAATGATGTTACAGTACTATGATACTGTACTGATATCTTCAGACTTTGTTCTTTACTTTCTCCGTCTTTATATGTAGAAGATATTACGTTTTCTCCGTCATGTTGTTGTTTCCATAGCAACAACAACTTCCAGTCAACTCGCCTTCAAAATAATATATGATATCCTTTTCAGTTTCACAGAACACAAATTGGGTTATTTACATAATATGTTTACATGATTTTGTTGTGCAATAAAAAACCCGATGGACCCACGATAAAGGAAATGTTCAAATTCGGCTGTGATCGTAGCAACATCGGGCTATTCGTGAGGGCATCTTAAGCGTATGACCGCTGGTGGAGTTTCTCAGGCTCCGGCAGCAACTTCGTGAGCGGTGGCAAAATCTTTGGCATGCCATCGTTAGGGCATCTTGTTATCATCGGTGCCATCGGGCATTCGCCCCGATCAGAGTGAGGGCGAATGCCCGATGATAACACGAAGATGACACGATTTGACAAGATGCCCTCACGAGTGCCTTACGAAGTTGCCGCTCACGAAGTTGCTGCCGAAGCCTGAGAAACTCCACCGGCGGTCATACGATGGCTTAGATGCCCTAACGAATGGCCCGATGTTGCTACGATCACAGCCGAATTTGAACATTTCCTTTATCGTGTGTCCATCGGGTGTCAATTGCGGGACAGTGTGACAGGGGCTTAACTGAAATTACATTACATGTTAGACGCTTTTATCCAAAGCGACTAACATACTCAGTACTGAGGGCAATCCCCACAGGAGCAATTTGGGGTGAAGTGTCTCAGGGACACAACGACATGCTGACTGCAGTGGGGTTTGAACCTGTGACCCCCTGATCCCAACACCTACGGACAACCCACTGCACCACACGCCTGATGAGTTTGCCACTCCTGCGTTAACTCATTGGTTGCATCAACATATATAGAATTGTGGGGGTTTTAGGTTTTAATAGCCGCTTTTTGTTGCCATTGTTTGTAGTATTTCCATCCACATAGAGGACATTTACACACATTCAATTTGTTCTCCATTCAAAAAACGAAAACAAAGATGGCCACCACATGTTGCGGCCATCTTTGCTTTGGGACAGTACATATATTTTGTTGCCAAAATGTCGAGAAATCACGCCTTTTTAGGACAAACTAAACATACAAACTCATAACAGATAAATACATGAAGTTACAGTGGTGATTTAAGATGTTTCTGTTTGCCAGAATTTAAGCTTACTGCTTCAAAATGACAAAACCATACCATTTTATCCCCAAAAATAATTCTAAATGACAATTTCTTCAATTTATCATTTGGTTTCCATATGAATGTCACTTTTACTTGTATTAATTGGCCTTACTGACATATAAGGGGCATAATGGAAGTTGTTTAGCTAACGTTAGGACCGTTGACACCCTAAATAATAGACGATAACTTTAACACTGATTAAAATATAAGGCTTTATTTGTAATGCGCTTTTCATACAACAGGTGCAGCTCAAAGTGCTTTAAAGACATGGCACACGTCACAAATTAAACACCAAAAATCGCTAAATCCTTGTGAACAATATGCACATAATACAGATCAAAAAGGGGACGCGCTGTGTCTTTAGCTGTTTAAAAAATGGCCACAAGCATAATCAAGCAAAAGTTACATTTAAATAAGAAAAAAGAACACCTGCGTTTGACTAGAGTCATTTTAATCAAATAAAACAACTTTTAAATACTAAAATAAGCTATCACAATGTTAAATTGGGTCATTAAATTAAGCTTAATTGTAACAGGAAAGTCTCTTACCTCGAAAAATAAAAGTAATTATCCTTAATGACAGCGTCTCATTCCGGGACTCTGTTTTTCTTTTCTTTTTTTTAAAGATATGAAACAAACGGAGGACAGAAAGAGAGAGTACAGTGAGAGTTGAAGTGTAAAAAGTTGAGTATTTTTAGCCCCAGCTCAGCATCAGCTGCTCCGCATGTTAGTGCTGCGAGGCTGTGACACAGGGTCAAGTTACAGCGGAGAGAACACACAGCTTCCGGTGGGATCCTTCAAAATAAAAGACTAGAACACTATTGATTAAAAAAGACTAAACCATGATTATATTGTACATTTTAATTCATTTTTTATTTAACTTGTATATTTTCTACTTTTTAACGCTGTTTTATTTCTATTTTAAGATGTTTAAATGTTAGAATTATTTCTACTCTTTTAATTTCTACTTGTGTGCAATGCGTTGTTTTTTATGCTGCTGCAACACAAACATTCCCCAATTTGGGATCAATAAAGTATCTATCTTATGTTCTTTGTTCACAATATAAATCTCATTATTTTTAAATATCAAAAGCGAAAAACAAAGACGCATAACGTATCGCTTTAAATCCAAAAGCAGATAATTTTTTGATATATATAAAAAAAGATTACCAAGCAAATAATAATAGTATAATAAAAAAAAAATCCCATAAATTAAAATGCTATTAAAAGGGGAAATATTCCATGGTCTCCAAGACATATAACAACTTAACAACATTATCCTTTGACTTGCAGTCAATTCAAAGCACTAGCAAGCATCTAAATGTAACCGGTGTCGTTAAGCGGTCTCTGCGTTGTGTTTTGTGTTGTTCATGGACGAGACCCGAGCCAGCCAAGTTCAGGGGGGTCAAACTCAAATACTCAGTGGGCCAAAGGAAAAAAATGGGTACTAGTCGAGGGCCGGACTGGTTCAATGTTTATTGCAAAACTTATTGAAATGAACTTATTGCACATATTAAACCTGGAACTAACAAAGCTTAAATGATTGCCTATAAAAACAACATTAAACATGAAATAATCAGTTGCATTCATTTCTTATGGCTCTATCTGCAGCTTTTCCAGACTCATTTCTTATGATCACATTTTCCCACAGGCCAACAACAGCTTCAACAAAACTTTCCCTCAAAGAACAAACCAAACATGCCCTGTTGTCGTGAGAGAGAAAGTGCAGAAGGAAACATCCATTAAACTCAGTGTGCTGCTCTGTGATGCTAGTTCAGATACTTGGCGTCTCATCTTGGGTGCAAGGTCATCAATGTTTGGGCTCAGGCTCTGAGCTGAGGAGACCCTCAGGATGGAGTGAAGGTGTGAGTGCAATATACCGGCGGGCCACATCTAATAGGAATTAGAAATTATCCTGCGGGCCGAAATTAAATCCAGCAAGGACCAATTTGTGTGATTATACAAAATGATTTACAAATAAACCCCACTGCATATTTACAACTGTTACTTAAATATACTGTGGAAACCACTTAAGGCAATACGATGAAGAATGAAACAGGTGTCCTCTACGAGACCCCCTTTAAAACCATTTACTTTTAAAAAATAATCAATAAAACCGTTAACCAATTGCCCAACAGGGACCCTAATGGCATGGGGCCATAAAGAAGGAAGGGTGGTTTTCTCATTAAGTAACTGCTTTTGCTGTTGTTGACCTTTATTGGCACACATGTTGCACCTTCTGGATGAAGTCATGCATTATATAACGTACTTGTGCTCTCCTATTTTCTCATATACTGCAACTTATTGTCAAGTTCACCTCCAAGGCCACTGCCGAGGTGCCCTTGAGCAAGCCACCTAACCTCGAAACTGTTCCCTTTGGCGCCGGGTACCTGGCAGCCTCTCTGCTCTGCCACCTCTCCTATCTGCATGTGGTTGTGTGTGTGTGTATCCTCTGTGCGTGTGCATGTATATCTTATCCTCCCCTGTGTGTGTAATGTGTGTAAGGGATTAATAAAGTGTATCTTCTTCTTCTTCTTTAGAAGTAGTATTTTACAACTGCTCATTGCCATTTTCAAGGCTTTCTAGACTGTTATTTTCATTATTGTATTTTGCTCCTTTTTGCATCCAATTTCTCCAAAGCCTGCACTCAATTTGACCTTTTTTCTGTCGTTATCTTATTTTGAAGGAGTAATAATCGTTATATCCGGATAAAGAATGCTTCATTTTTGCAAACTTGATAGGACGTCCCCTCCTATCAGATTTCCAAACTTGAACCCAGTTTATTGGTGAGAAGGGGGTTCATTGTGAGCTGCTTTTACAACAACTGACATGTCAGTTTATCAACTACAGTACAGTATAGGCCATGCTGTCTTTTATCAATTGCATGTACAAAACTTTGATTAAATCCCTGCAGCTGACAAAAAAAAACTGGTTAAAATATGTTTTAAACACTGGACAATTAGTCTGCCATTAGCTTGAAGGGGTTTCATGATAAGAACAAGAAATACCAAAACAAGAAATAACATTAAATGACAGAAAATGACCCAATAATTGGACAAAATCCAACACTCTGGCTTGCAAATAGATAATCTTTTAAAGAAAAAGAATCCAAGTAAATAAATGTGGATGTTTTATGAAACTAGTTTTTAGAGAGTAAACAGTGGCACACAGGAACATCATTTATGTATAATGATTTACAGTCTCAAATGATAATCTGATCGGATGTCGGCTGCACGCATGCACAGCAGATAATTGATATTTCATCCAGATCTGAGAGGATTCAAAGCGCTTTGGCAACAAAACGTCGCAGAGAAGACATTGGATCCGGTCAGCTGAGTGCACTGACTCGAACACTGTCATAGGCAGTGGACTAAAATGACATTTATTGATATAAGCTTCTGAATCAACCACAAAAAGATGCAATAAATACACTTCCTTATCATACAAATAGCATATAAACCTGGTGTATTTTACGTATCGTGCAGGCAGCATAACCTACAATATCATTGATGTTGACATTACCAAAACTCCATTGAGAAGTCAAACAATTAAGAGTTTTTCACATATAGACGAATAATTATATCTTTAACAGTGGGTTTGATGAGTATTCCCGAAGTGACTGGATTTAATCTTAAATTCGGCTTTAATAAAAATGAATTTAGGAAGACTTTTCTCTATAAAACTTTAAACTTGTTGAACCGTCCCGCCTGTAATGAACAAAGCCCGCGTCCTGATAGAGAAAAGTGATATATGGTGAGCAGCATCTAACACCAATGAACAGAGGCTTATATTTTCCTTTTGTGTGTATTAAACTAATGCCGAATACAAGATTTGCCTTCTATTAAATCATATATTTTGTCACTTTGAATTTGTATTACATACATTTTGGTTGGAAGGCAAAACTCCCTTAAATTATCAGAGTTTTCAATGGAGTCTGGCGTATGGTGACATTAAAAAACGCTACAAACTGAACATCGTATCGCACCACGCTGAGGATGTTGGTAATGAATGACAGAAAGGACAAAAAGGGAAAGCCTTCCCCAACACTTACCCGTCCTCTGACGCAGGTTTTTGGGGTCAAATCGTCCCCCACTTTCCCCGGATCTTAATGTCCAGTGCGCGTCGTCTTAGAATAATGTGGTTTATACTAAAGGTATGGGGACAGGAAATGCCTATATGACATTTACTGTCGTGTCGACTCAGAAATTCCCCCCCCACACACACACACACACACACACACAGACACACACGCACACAAACACTCCTTCATTATATATGGTGGCTGCCCTTTTCTCAGATGAAATTGTTGATAGTGTACGATGCAAATATGTAGGTCAAATCAAAGCCGAATAAGCAAATAAGAGATAAATCGAGGGTAGCATGTGAACATTTGTGTTGTTATGCACGTTGGATGAGCATTTTGTTATTTAATATACAACTAGTGCACATTTTCTGAGAGCACAGCAGCAGATAATGGGGAAAGCCTGGAGCTTAATGTTATTTTAGGGCTGTGGTTATTATTAGAATAAGACACACATCTATTGACACACTTGCAAGTGTCTCAAACGGTGGAAGGAATTGAATAGTCGTTATATATTTGTATTAAGCAGCAAGGTAATGTATATTAATGATTTTAACATCCTATAATGGTCCAACATAAATGACATTCATTATGACTTTCTGTCCACCTGCGCAGCATTTTATTTAGAAATTTGAAGTATTTTTTATACCAATGAACCGTAAGAGGGCGCTGTTTATTCAAAATATGTGCGCGCGTGTGTGTGTGTGTGTGTGTGTGTGTGTGTGTGTGTGTTTCCCAAGAAACTGTGAAGGGAAGAACTTCACCTCTGACCCCCCCCCCTACACACACACACACACACACACACACACACACACACACAAATATAAATGTGCCATACCCCCATAACCCATAATCTCCCCTGAGGTCTGATAAATACTCCCACTCACCCTCTCTTCCTCTGTTTCTGCATGTATACACACACACACACACACACACACACACACACACACACACACACACACATCACGAGTAAGTGAAAAAATCAAGGAAAATCCGACAGCTGTTGACCTTTGACCTTCATGTCACCAGAGGAGGAAGTAGCACTCGAGACACACAGATAGCGATGAATTAAGATTTCCAGTATTGAATACAATCCTGGATTAAAGGAACAAGCATGATTTAAGAAAAGTTAAGTTAAGTTAAAGTTAAGTTAAAGCCTTTTATTGTCATTGTACACAGAGTATAACGAGATTCAGAGTGCAACTCTGTCCCGGTGTGCAAAAAATACAAACAAATACATAACACTAAAAAACACGGCAATAGGACAGACAACATACAATCAGCTGTAATACAATTTTAATTCCATCAGTGTGATCAGTTTTCTGTGTGTGGTTACACTCAGCAGCGTGAGAAAGCTCTCTCCTGAGGAAAGTGCTTGACCGACCCCGAACAGGAAGTGGGGACCATGTCTCTCCACAGAACACACAAACAGTAATGTTGTATAAGAAGACATATTATTCTCATTTCCAGATTCATATCAGTATGTAGTGTCTCTACTTTAAAGAGTCCTCTCCTGCTGATGTTCAGGTGTATATCAGTATGTAGTGTCTCTACTTTAAAGAGTCCTCTCCTGCTGATGTTCAGGTGTATATCAGTATGTAGTGTCTCTACTTTAAAGAGTCCTCTCCTGCTGATGTTCAGGTGCATATCAGTATTTAGTGTCTCTACTTTAAAGAGTCCTCTCCTGCTGATGTTCAGGTGTATATCAGTATGTAGTGTCTCTACTTTAAAGAGTCCTCCCCTGCTGATGTTCAGGTGTATATCAGTATGTCGTGTCTCTGCTTTAAAGAGTCCTCTCCTGCTGATGTTCAGGTGTATATCAGTATGTCGTGTCTCTACTTTAAAGAGTCCTCTCCTGCTGATGTTCAGGTGCATATCAGTATGTAGTGTCTCTACTTTAAAGAGTCCTCTCCTGCTGATGTTCAGGTGTATATCAGTATGTAGTGTCTCTACTTTAAAGAGTCCTCTCCTGCTGATGTTCAGGTGTATATCAGTATGTAGTGTCTCTACTTTAAAGAGTCCTCTCCTGCTGATGTTCAGGTGTATATCAGTATGTAGTGTCTCTACTTTAAAGAGTCCTCTCCTGCTGATGTTCAGGTGTATATCAGTATGTAGTGTCTCTACTTTAAAGAGTCCTCTCCTGCTGATGTTCAGGTGTATATCAGTATGTAGTGTCTCTACTTTAAAGAGTCCTCTCCTGCTGATGTTCAGGTGCATATCAGTATTTAGTGTCTCTACTTTAAAGAGTCCTCTCCTGCTGATGTTCAGGTGTATATCAGTATGTAGTGTCTCTACTTTAAAGAGTCCTCTCCTGCTGATGTTCAGGTGTATATCAGTATGTCGTGTCTCTGCTTTAAAGAGTCCTCTCCTGCTGATGTTCAGGTGTATATCAGTATGTCGTGTCTCTACTTTAAAGAGTCCTCTCCTGCTGATGTTCAGGTGCATATCAGTATGTAGTGTCTCTACTTTAAAGAGTCCTCTCCTGCTGATGTTCAGGTGTATATCAGTATGTAGTGTCTCTACTTTAAAGAGTCCTCTCCTGCTGATGTTCAGGTGTATATCAGTATGTAGTGTCTCTACTTTAAAGAGTCCTCTCCTGCTGATGTTCAGGTGCATATCAGTATGTAGTGTCTCTACTTTAAAGAGTCCTCTCCTGCTGATGTTCAGGTGTATATCAGTATGTAGTGTCTCTACTTTAAAGAGTCCTCTCCTGCTGATGTTCAGGTGTATATCAGTATGTAGTGCCTCTACTTTAAAGAGTCCTCTCCTGCTGATGTTCAGGTGTATATCAGTATGTAGTGTCTCTACTTTAAAGAGTCCTCTCCTGCTGATGTTCAGGTGTATATCAGTATGTAGTGTCTCTACTTTAAAGAGTCCTCTCCTGCTGATGTTCAGGTGTATATCAGTATGTAGTGTCTGTACTTTAAAGAGTCCTCTCCTGCTGATGTTCAGGTGTATATCAGTATGTAGTGTCTCTACTTTAAAGAGTCCTCTCCTGCTGATGTTCAGGTGCATATCAGTATTTAGTGTCTCTACTTTAAAGAGTCCTCTCCTGCTGATGTTCAGGTGTACATCAGTATGTAGTGTCTTTGCTTTAAAGAGTCCTCTCCTGCTGATGTTCAGGTGTATATCAGTATGTAGTGTCTCTACTTTAAAGAGTCCTCTCCTGCTGATGTTCAGGTGTATATCAGTATGTAGTGTCTCTACTTTAAAGAGTCCTCTCCTGCTGATGTTCAGGTGTATATCAGTATGTAGTGTCTCTACTTTAAAGAGTCCTCTCCTGCTGATGTTCAGGTGTATATCAGTATGTAGTGTCTCTACTTTAAAGAGTCCTCTCCTGCTGATGTTCAGGTGCATATCAGTATTTAGTGTCTCTACTTTAAAGAGTCCTCTCCTGCTGATGTTCAGGTGTATATCAGTATGTAGTGTCTCTACTTTAAAGAGTCCTCTCCTGCTGATGTTCAGGTGTATATCAGTATGTCGTGTCTCTGCTTTAAAGAGTCCTCTCCTGCTGATGTTCAGGTGTATATCAGTATGTCGTGTCTCTACTTTAAAGAGTCCTCTCCTGCTGATGTTCAGGTGCATATCAGTATGTAGTGTCTCTACTTTAAAGAGTCCTCTCCTGCTGATGTTCAGGTGTATATCAGTATGTAGTGTCTCTACTTTAAAGAGTCCTCTCCTGCTGATGTTCAGGTGTATATCAGTATGTAGTGTCTCTACTTTAAAGAGTCCTCTCCTGCTGATGTTCAGGTGTATATCAGTATGTAGTGTCTCTACTTTAAAGAGTCCTCTCCTGCTGATGTTCAGGTGCATATCAGTATTTAGTGTCTCTACTTTAAAGAGTCCTCTCCTGCTGATGTTCAGGTGTACATCAGTATGTAGTGTCTTTGCTTTAAAGAGTCCTCTCCTGCTGATGTTCAGGTGTATATCAGTATGTAGTGTCTCTACTTTAAAGAGTCCTCTCCTGCTGATGTTCAGGTGTATATCAGTATGTAGTGTCTCTACTTTAAAGAGTCCTCTCCTGCTGATGTTCAGGTGTATATCAGTATGTAGTGTCTCTACTTTAAAGAGTCCTCTCCTGCTGATGTTCAGGTGTATATCAGTATGTAGTGTCTCTACTTTAAAGAGTCCTCTCCTGCTGATGTTCAGGTGCATATCAGTATTTAGTGTCTCTACTTTAAAGAGTCCTCTCCTGCTGATGTTCAGGTGTATATCAGTATGTAGTGTCTCTACTTTAAAGAGTCCTCCCCTGCTGATGTTCAGGTGTATATCAGTATGTCGTGTCTCTGCTTTAAAGAGTCCTCTCCTGCTGATGTTCAGGTGTATATCAGTATGTCGTGTCTCTACTTTAAAGAGTCCTCTCCTGCTGATGTTCAGGTGCATATCAGTATGTAGTGTCTCTACTTTAAAGAGTCCTCTCCTGCTGATGTTCAGGTGTATATCAGTATGTAGTGTCTCTACTTTAAAGAGTCCTCTCCTGCTGATGTTCAGGTGTATATCAGTATGTAGTGTCTCTACTTTAAAGAGTCCTCTCCTGCTGATGTTCAGGTGTATATCAGTATGTAGTGTCTCTACTTTAAAGAGTCCTCTCCTGCTGATGTTCAGGTGTATATCAGTATGTAGTGTCTCTACTTTAAAGAGTCCTCTCCTGCTGATGTTCAGGTGTATATCAGTATGTAGTGTCTCTACTTTAAAGAGTCCTCTCCTGCTGATGTTCAGGTGCATATCAGTATTTAGTGTCTCTACTTTAAAGAGTCCTCTCCTGCTGATGTTCAGGTGTATATCAGTATGTAGTGTCTCTACTTTAAAGAGTCCTCTCCTGCTGATGTTCAGGTGTATATCAGTATGTCGTGTCTCTGCTTTAAAGAGTCCTCTCCTGCTGATGTTCAGGTGTATATCAGTATGTCGTGTCTCTACTTTAAAGAGTCCTCTCCTGCTGATGTTCAGGTGCATATCAGTATGTAGTGTCTCTACTTTAAAGAGTCCTCTCCTGCTGATGTTCAGGTGTATATCAGTATGTAGTGTCTCTACTTTAAAGAGTCCTCTCCTGCTGATGTTCAGGTGTATATCAGTATGTAGTGTCTCTACTTTAAAGAGTCCTCTCCTGCTGATGTTCAGGTGCATATCAGTATGTAGTGTCTCTACTTTAAAGAGTCCTCTCCTGCTGATGTTCAGGTGTATATCAGTATGTAGTGTCTCTACTTTAAAGAGTCCTCTCCTGCTGATGTTCAGGTGTATATCAGTATGTAGTGCCTCTACTTTAAAGAGTCCTCTCCTGCTGATGTTCAGGTGTATATCAGTATGTAGTGTCTCTACTTTAAAGAGTCCTCTCCTGCTGATGTTCAGGTGTATATCAGTATGTAGTGTCTCTACTTTAAAGAGTCCTCTCCTGCTGATGTTCAGGTGTATATCAGTATGTAGTGTCTGTACTTTAAAGAGTCCTCTCCTGCTGATGTTCAGGTGTATATCAGTATGTAGTGTCTCTACTTTAAAGAGTCCTCTCCTGCTGATGTTCAGGTGTATATCAGTATGTAGTGTCTCTGCTTTAAAGAGTCCTCTCCTGCTGATGTTCAGGTGTATATCAGTATGTAGTGTCTCATTCTGCCTGTGCTGCAGCACCTCTTTTCACCCTCTGTCTGAAACCAGAGCCCAGTCTGCTCTGATTGGTTAGCTGGCCGGCTCTGTTGTGATTGGGCAACTCACTTAGAGATGTTCCCACCACTCACATACAATGTGTTGGAGCGCTAGCCAATAGGAGCGTGAGTGTTCTGTAGTGATGTCACTATGTTCTGGAATTTAGGATTTTCGCCTTTGCAGACCATTTACATGCACTAAAACCTATATTACACACTTGAGGAGAGGGAGAAACCCTAAAAAAAGCCTCTTTAATCGTGAATGGGTCCTCAGAAAGATAGTGGAACAAGAAGTGAAACACACACGCCTACACATACTAACAGTGAGTCTGTACTGCCACCTTTTGGGGACGCGATTTCAAAAAGTTGCGGCAATAAACTCAGAAGTAAAATCCTCACATCCTCCAGCAGCCCATAGACGACAGAGCGTTATCTTCCTGGCTCGTGAAGGTTTGTCAGACAAACAGAGGGAGATAACGGGGAACTTTTATACAACTTTTTGTTGGACGGTTCTGCTCAGTGAAGCCTGTTATTCGACAGCAGCGAGGCGTTCATGACAGGAGATTCCTGCAGATTGGAGGAAATTAGTTCCATTTTTTAATCATTATCAACAAACTGATGAGGCAGAGACGGGATGGGAGAGGACTCAGAGTTGGACGGATACAATCCTGCAGGAGTTATAGTTTAAATAGATCCTGTTGATTTAAACTGAACCAAAAACTCAATACAGGAAGACAGGTTTCCACCACATAAAACTCATAAATATACAATTTATTTTGAATTTTTAAGCACAAAAGGGCAATTTACATGCTCTGTCATTGCATAAAAGCATCACACAGGTAAAAGGGTGAACTCAATATGTGTGAGATAAAGGAGACAGGACAGAGACAAAGCTAAAAACTGCATGAACGCTAAAAAACGATTTCAAATCTACAGTATGTATTAAAAAATTGCTCTAACAATAGCATGATCTGTATTAAATAATGCAAAACACGCACATTCATGCAGCAATAATATTAATCTAGGGAACATTTTTACTATAATCAATACTTTTCATGCTTTAAGAAAACTGTGGCTTTAGACAACAAATGTATTACAGTCAAAGTAAAGGTTTAAATACAGGACTTCTACATGTAGTGGATTATTTTCTAAGTGTCTGTTTAACATTTTCACTCAAGTAAATGTTCTGAATACTTTATTTCACCTTATGAATAATATATACAATTAGTATATTCTTAAAAGGGATTGCAGTATTATTTAGCATACTGTCATTTCCCCGCAATAACAGGTTTGTGTTTTCTGTCACAAGAACACTTTGACCAGCAGAGTGCGTCCTTGCCTTTATCAGAGCATGACTTTATGAGAATGTAAATAACAAGCGAGCTTTTATTAAATTAAAAGCATTTCCAGGTGTATATCAGTATGTAGTGTCTCTACTTTAAAGAGTCCTCTCCTGCTGATGTTCAGGTGTATATCAGTATGTAGTGTCTCTACTTTAAAGAGTCCTCTCCTGCTGATGTTCAGGTGTACATCAGTATGTAGTGTCTCTACTTTAAAGAGTCCTCTCCTGCTGATGTTCAGGTGTATATCAGTATGTAGTGTCTCTACTTTACAGAGTCCTCTCCTGCTGATGTTCAGGCGTATATCAGTATGTAGTGTCTCTACTTTAAAGAGTCCTCTCCTGCTGATGTTCAGGTGTATATCAGTATGTAGTGTCTCTACTTTAAAGAGTCCTCTCCTGCTGATGTTCAGGTGTATATCAGTATGTAGTGTCTCTACTTTAAAGAGTCCTCTCCTGCTGATGTTCAGGTGTATATCAGTATGTAGTGTCTCTAATTTAAAGAGTCCTCTCCTGCTGATGTTCAGGTGTATATCAGTATGTAGTGTCTCTACTTTAAAGAGTCCTCTCCTGCTGATGTTCAGGTGTACATCAGTATGTAGTGTCTCTACTTTAAAGAGTCCTCTCCTGCTGATGTTCAGGTGTATATCAGTATGTAGTGTCTCTACTTTACAGAGTCCTCTCCTGCTGATGTTCAGGTGTATATCAGTATGTAGTGTCTCTACTTTAAAGAGTCCTCTCCTGCTGATGTTCAGGTGTATATCAGTATGTAGTGTCTCTACTTTAAAGAGTCCTCTCCTGCTGATGTTCAGGTTCATATCAGTATGTAGTGTCTCTACTTTAAAGAGTCCTCTCCTGCTGATGTTCAGGTGTATATCAGTATGTAGTGTCTCTACTTTAAAGAGTCCTCTCCTGCTGATGTTCAGGCGTATATCAGTATGTAGTGTCTCTAATTTAAAGAGTCCTCTCCTGCTGATGTTCAGGTGTATATCAGTATGTAGTGTCTCTACTTTAAAGAGTCCTCTCCTGCTGATGTTCAGGTGTACATCAGTATGTAGTGTCTCTACTTTAAAGAGTCCTCTCCTGCTGATGTTCAGGTGTATATCAGTATGTAGTGTCTCTACTTTACAGAGTCCTCTCCTGCTGATGTTCAGGTGTATATCAGTATGTAGTGTCTCTACTTTAAAGAGTCCTCTCCTGCTGATGTTCAGGTTCATATCAGTATGTAGTGTCTCTACTTTAAAGAGTCCTCTCCTGCTGATGTTCAGGTGTATATCAGTATGTAGTGTCTCTACTTTAAAGAGTCCTCTCCTGCTGCTGTTCAGGTGTATATCAGTATGTAGTGTCTCTACTTTAAAGAGTCCTCTCCTGCTGATGTTCAGGTGTATATCAGTATGTAGTGTCTCTACTTTAAAGAGTCCTCTCCTGCTGATGTTCAGGTGTATATCAGTATGTAGTGTCTCTACTTTAAAGAGTCCTCTCCTGCTGCTGTTCAGGTGTATATCAGTATGTAGTGTCTCTACTTTAAAGAGTCCTCTCCTGCTGATGTTCAGGTGTATATCAGTATGTAGTGTCTCTACTTTAAAGAGTCCTCTCCTGCTGATGTTCAGGTATATATCAGTATGTAGTGTCTCTACTTTAAAGAGTCCTCTCCTGCTGATGTTCAGGTGTATATCAGTATGTAGTGTCTCTACTTTAAAGAGTCCTCTCCTGCTGATGTTCAGGTGTATATCAGTATGTAGTGTCTCTACTTTAAAGAGTCCTCTCCTGCTGATGTTCAGGTGTATATCAGTATGTAGTGTCTCTACTTTAAAGAGTCCTCTCCTGCTGATGTTCAGGTGTATATCAGTATGTAGTGTCTCTACTTTAAAGAGTCCTCTCCTGCTGATGTTCAGGTGTATATCAGTATGTAGTGTCTCTACTTTAAAGAGTCCTCTCCTGCTGATGTTCAGGTGTATATCAGTATGTAGTGTCTCTACTTTAAAGAGTCCTCTCCTGCTGATGTTCAGGTGTATATCAGTATGTAGTGTCCCTACTTTAAAGAGTGCTCTCCTGCTGATGTTCAGGTGTATATCAGTATGTAGTGTCTCTACTTTAAAGAATCCTCTCCTGCTGATGTCCAGGTGTATATCAGTATGTAGTGTCTCTACTTTAAAGAGTCCTCTCCTGCTGATGTTCAGGTGTATATCAGTATTTAGTGTCTCTACTTTAAAGAGTCCTCTCCTGCTGATGTCCAGGTGTATATCAGTATGTAGTGTCTCTACTTTAAAGAGTCCTCTCCTGCTGATGTTCAGGTGTATATCAGTATGTAGTGTCTCTACTTTAAAGAGTCCTCTCCTGCTGATGTTCAGGTGTATATCAGTATGTAGTGTCTCTACTTTAAAGAGTCCTCTCCTGCTGCTGTTCAGGTGTATATCAGTATTTAGTGTCTCTACTTTAAAGAGTCCTCTCCTGCTGATGTCCAGGTGTATATCAGTATGTAGTGTCTCTACTTTAAAGAGTCCTCTCCTGCTGATGTTCAGGTGTATATCAGTATGTAGTGTCTCTACTTTAAAGAGTCCTCTCCTGCTGATGTTCAGGTGTATATCAGTATGTAGTGTCTCTACTTTAAAGAGTCCTCTCCTGCTGATGTTCAGGTGTATATCAGTATGTAGTGTCTCTACTTTAAAGAGTCCTCTCCTGCTGATGTTCAGGTGTATATCAGTATGTAGTGTCTCTACTTTAAAGAGTCCTCTCCTGCTGCTGTTCAGGTGTATATCAGTATGTAGTGTCTCTACTTTAAAGAGATGATAAAGAAACAATGAATAAATTTAAAAAATGCAATAAATACATAAATAATAAAATAATAATTGCTCAGTTGTTTATTTTATTTAACCAGATAAAGAGGACATCAAAGCAGATTTGCATTACAACAACATTCTGGGAGGCCAGCTGAGACCCCCTCTGGCACAGTGTGCAAAACCCTCACCCCCTAAACACGTCTGTTGATCACACATCATTTAAGGTTCACTCCCAAGAGATGACCTCATCAGAGAAACTAAGGTTGAACACATTTGATCGCACAGTTTCCTTAACACACATAACACAGACCTGTAAAATACAGAGAACACAACTAAGTAAACAAAAGACGAAAAGCAGTCCCTACATTGTGCACATTAAGTAAGAAAGGTACTACTTATTACTAGTGCTGTCAAAATTATCGCGTTAACGGCGGTAATTAATTTTTTGAATTAATTGCGTTAAAATATTTAACGCATTTACGCATGTGCAGAATGGCCCGCCCCATACATCCCACCAGTGGCAGCGCCAGGGTATGGCTGGGGTAGGCTACAGCCATACCAAGAAATGGCTTAGCCCCACCATGAAAAATGATGTTA
This sequence comes from Pogonophryne albipinna, assembly GCA_028583405.1. NCBI lineage: Eukaryota > Metazoa > Chordata > Actinopteri > Perciformes > Artedidraconidae > Pogonophryne > Pogonophryne albipinna. The sequence goes on from JAPTMU010000179.1 coordinate 201,201, forward strand.
ATGTCTTCTGGCCAATCAGAATCAAGATAACGGCGTGATGTTGTTGCAGGAAGTCCCGACGGAGAATACTTTTGCTGTAGTACAGGGGTGCACATAACTGGTACGCAGGTTATGTGCATAATCTGAAATGCGTACCGTCACTTGTGTCACAAAGCGCATTTGCGTACCGACGTACTTGTGAAGCTTTTCCAGAAGGCGGTTAGATCACCGGACGACAGAGTCGGTCTCCGTGTGCACAGACAGGGCTGCTGTTAACGTCGGCCTGTTCAACGGATTGTGCCAAAACTACCAACCAGCTGCGGAGGGAGACTCTTTTCCCCCCCCCCTTGACTGGAGAACTGCGCTAAAACAGCTGATCACAACGTTCACACTCTGTGGTCACGAAGTACTCCACTAGCCCCCCCCCCCCCCCCGCTGTCGACTTTCCTGAAGTACTCCCCCGTTGATAGAAATCAACACGTAATGAATTAAGACCCCACGGTTTGATGATTGATAGGTGTGTGGGCTCTCTTTCATTTTGACACACAGAAAAATGTTATAATAAACATAGATACTGTGTTAAATGGATATATCCGCCTTCTTTCATTTATCTTTCCATTCCCACAATATACATAAAGAAATGGCATATTTTGGACATAGTTCGAATGGTGATTAATCTGATTAATTAATTTTTAAGCTGTGATTAATCTGATTAAAAATGTTAATCGTTTGACAGCCCTAATTATTACTGCAAGAGCAGCTGGTGGTAAGGACCTCAGACAACTTCAATTTAAAACTATCGGGACAAGTGCTGTCAGTTTGAGGCGTGATTGAAGGTCATTCCAAGACCAAGGACCAAACTAAAGCCTCGGTCCGCACGGCAGGAACCTGGACCCGTATCCAGGCTCTGGATCTGAGGCGGTAAGAGTCACAAACTGGAGCAAATCTGGCTCATATGTGCAGTGGAAGCTTTCCTAAAATGGCTTTACACATTCATAAAAACCAATGCTGCATCCTACGCACAGTAAGTGAGGACCATCCAGTTAGGCTGTACAGTTTGCAATGATGTAAGTTGTAAGAGCAGGCAACCCATAACCAGTGTTGCTGTGTGAATGTCGGTTTGAATCCCAAACAAGGCAGTACAATCAGACCCAACCACCAATAAAACATTATTAATAAATAAATAAAACTTGATTTATAAGAATAAAATAATAATATTTAATAAAATTATCGTAATTGAAAAAATATCATAATATCAATAATACAATTTTTTTTTAATAATAAATAAAACATTAAATTACATGAAATAAATACATTAAAATAATAATATTTAAAAAAAGTTAGGATAAAAATGCCACAAAATATATAAATAAATTAAAAAACTAATAACAATATTTCAAATAACAATAATAACAAATTGAAAAAATGAAATAAAGAATATATAATAACGTATATAATAATAAAACCTCCAACTGGCAGTCCCATGTGGGTGTGCCGGGCTCAAGAAAATATGAATGATAAAGAGTAAAATAATAATACTTTACAAACTATTGTAATAATAATACTTTAAAAAAATGGAATAAAAACATTAAAGGGGACCTATCATGCAAAATGCCCTTTTTGATGTCTTCTCTACATCAACATGTGTCCCCGGTGCGTCGGGGAACTCACGCAGCGTCAGAAAATAAAACCCTCTCTTTTCCTCCGTACCCAAATCTCTAAAAACGGGGAACAACGGAGCTGATCCAGATTTGCGTCCGATATGACGTAATATCTGAAATGTGGACCCACGGCCCAATCAGAAACGTTGCTATCAGAAACAATGCCCGACTGTTTTGGACGTAATATGGTCGGTGTTTACATTAGCATCGCTAACACTCAGAGCTAACCTGTACTGGAGAGCATGTGTGTGAAGAAGCAGGAAGTAAAAAGGAACTCACCTTGTGGTATAACCGGCAAGAGAGAAAGCCTTTGAGCTCCATACTGTTTCAGAGAGAATCCTTGATAATCCATGATATGGCGTTTCATCACGGCAGCATTTAGTTTAGACAGTAGCTGCCGGGTCCCGCACTTTAGAAACAGGAAGTGAAATAGAGGGATATGAGGCATGGCTAGAATGGGTGATCTGTTTGGAATTTTGAGCAAAACACTTCATAGACATGTTTTTTATATATTTTTGATATATCTGAGACCTATGCTATTGCCTAAAAATAGCATGATAGGTGACCTTTAAAAAATGAAATTGAAATAAATTGTCATTTCAAGATCAAAGCCTCTGAAATATTCAGTAAGGTTTAACTAGCAGTCAATTTGTTACGTTCCCTCCTGGACTAGGGGAACCAAAGGGAAGTAACAAAATATAAAAATAACCGGGCGAGAGAAAACAGGAGAAGAAACTGATTTGTGAAGCCACAAGATGGTCTTTTCATTAACAAAAGAAAAAGAGGCTCACCAGCCAATTTGCAATCTTACGACAAAACAAAACAACTTTCTCACAACAGAAAGCGACAGTAAACCACTACGGCACGTAACACAATTATATGCCTCGAATTCTGATTTCCATATGGCAGTGCTTTCTTCTTGAATCCCCATTTCCTTTTTTTAAAACTGATATTGGGTTCAGCTCCGATGCTAGAGAGGTGGCTTTAGAGTTCATTTTAATATCTTGAAAGAACTAACAACAGTGTTAAGTTGATCTGTTTCATTTCCTCTGGAGGAGCGCACCTCTCTTTTGATTTATAGCTCCAGTGTGTTGCTCCTGCTCAGCTCAAAGGCCAGGTCACAGTGGATGGAAGTCTGTTTGTGCTGTAATGTAATACGTGAGGTTATTTATATATTTACTCTTTCTGTGGGAAACATCGCAGAGCGGGCTTCTCGTTTCCTGCGAAGATTTGATGCAGCGATGGAGGGAAAAGACAGGAGAGGACACAGTGTTCAGGTCTCATCAAGGAGAGGGACGTTCAAGAGCAGCGAGACAGACATTATTCACACGGAGAGCTGCAGAACACGGGAAATACAACTGGAAAACCCAACGTAACCCTTTTGAGAGACTCCTGGTGACGTCAGCCTGCAATACAACAAAAAGTTCCATACTTTAACTGTCTTAAACAGAGCTTCACTCAACATTAAAGGGGACATAATATGCTTTTTTCAGGTTCATATTTGTACTTTGTCTGACATGTTTAAATGCTTTCATACATAAAAAAATAAGAAAAATAAATACAATTAAATAAATTAAATTAATAAATTAAATAAATTAAATAAATTAAATAAATTAAATAAATTAAATAAATTAAATAAATTAAATAAATTAAATAAATAAATTAAATTAAATAAATAAATTAAATTAAATTAAATAAATAAATCAATAAATACTTTAATAAATAAATGCAACAAAAAAGATAATACAAAATAAATGTGAAGTAAAACAAAATAAAACAATATAAATTAAATACATCTTTATAGTGAGTTTAAAAAAAAAAATTAAATATCAAAGATACTCGCTTTGATATCGCGAAAGTATCAAAGTAACATTTGAATGAAAAATGACTTGATAAAATAATTAAAAAAAATTTTTTGAGCACATTACATTACATGTTACTTTTTAGACGCTTTTATCCAAAGTGACTTACATACTTAATACTGTGGACAATCCCCACAAGAGCAATTTGGGGTGAAGTGTCTCATGGACACAACGACATGCTGACTGCAGTGGGGTTTCGAACCTGTGCTACCCTGAGCTGAACACCAATGCACTAGGCCACTGCGCCACAGCCTAACTAATTGAAGTTGCAGCTCCATTCAAAATCCATTTACGCCCT
>JAPTMU010000179.1:215000-240000 GCA_028583405.1 Pogonophryne albipinna
ATAGGGAGGTTTCAGAGACGTAATGATCATATTTCCAATATCCTTTAGTACCGACCAAAATAAACCAATAAATACATTCCTTTAGAAAGATTTCAGGCATTCATGGACGATTTATTTCCTATTTTACTCTATGGACTATTCTACGCCTTCGATGTCTCCATGCCATCGACAAGGCTTGCATTTGCATTCACTGAATAGCTTCACAAAACCCCCCAGAGTCTTCAAGTCTTCCTAAACCCTCTCTGAGATCTATAGAGCTGATCATACTGCAGGATTTTTAGTGTTTTCCGGAAATATCCGCATTTAAATGCAGCTTCAGTCTGGCTCTCTGTAATGTAAACAGTTCATTTAGATTATGAGAATTTCCATTGGCTGAAAACACAGCTTATGTTTATTGCACATTTGAAATGGATAATGGACTGAGACTTAGATTGGCAGCTTTGACAGATAAGGATATTATGTGTGAATGTGTGTGTGTGTGTGTGTGTATGTGTGTGTGTGTGTGTGTGTGTGTGTGTGTGTGTGTGTGTGTGTGTGTGTGTGTCGCTCTTCACTGTCCTTCAACAGTTCAACAATCTCATTTACATACTCATAAATCATTCACGTCTGACATCTCTCTCTCTCACACACACACACACACACACACACACACACACACACACACACACACACACACACACTTCTGGGCATTGTAACACACAGAAAGTGCTTAAATACCTATTTTCGGACGGATGGACTGATTTTTCTCAGTATCTTTCATCCAACAAACCTTCCAGATTCAAACCTTTGTGTAGAAGACAATGCAAGAAATCCAAATCAACACCGACCATCAGCAAATAACATATATTGGGAAATATATGATGTATGATTATAATCTCTCTTAACCCTCCCTATATACATTTGGGAGTGGGATTTGAACCCACGCCTCCAATTGGAGACCAGAAGTCCCTTTGATCAGGAAGGAGTCGATCCTTGCAGTCTGGTGCCTTCGACTGCTCGGCCATCCTGACTACTTTTGTTTCAAAGGTTTGTCTGGAATAAAGTAAAAACACAAAGCAAAACACAAGTCAGGAGTGCGATTTAAAGCCCCATTTTAACACGTCCAAAAGTCTGGGAGTTCTTTACCTACGTTTGGGAAACGATACGTGACTATATCCTCTCTAAATTACGATATGCAATTTTTAACAAATGTAACAGAAACATGCTGAAATATTTGTTCATCTCTCGAAAATGATGGTTTGTTTCCCACGCTCAATGTAGTCATTAATGTATGTCAGGATGGCCCAGTGGTCTAAGGCGCCAGACTCAAGGATCCACTCCTTCCTGATCAAAGGGACTTCTGGTCTCCAATTGGAGGCGTGGGTTCAAATCCCACTCCTCAATAAATGTATTTGAGTAACTTTCAACCGTGCATTTTACTTTGACAACTGTAATTTACCGACTTTAAAATAATACTGTTCACAATAAAGTATGTATATTCTTATTCCAAAGCCCTATCATTCTTCATTGAATGAAATATCGAAAATCAAACCACCGCAGCCCGGCATAGCGTGGAATAATCTCAATGTTCTTTGCAGCATTTTAGACACATTTCAACAACGTTCAGCCTGATTTAAAGTCCGTGGGTTTGTTGGAAACCTTGAAATCCCTTTTAGAATTGAAATAACGGTCTGTCTGTTTGAATGATGACATGCTGCATACAATGCATTTGTTATAATGCAGCAGCTGAAGGGTCCATGGAGTTCAGAAATACTTTATTTTTCTTGGCATAGATATTCCATTTAAATGATGTATTTGCTTTGTAGAGCACATGGATTTTGTTCCATCTTCTTTCCATCTTTCTCCTTCAATTGACAAAGAGATGTTGGGTAAATGTTGATTCTTTAACTAATACTGAACAGTACATGCAATTAAAAGCATGTATTTCTTTTCACAGGAAAGTGATTTGATGGTTCTTGGTTTCACAGATTGTTTTTTACGAGTGTGCTGTGTTGTTCTGACCACTACACAGATAATTGAAAATAGATATACATGCATTTAGCAGGAATGTGTGTTCCATGGATGATTGAACTGACCCTCTGGTGTGTGTGAAGGTCAGCAGACACACAGGGTCAAAGGTCATAGGTCAACATTACACTGTGAGTGAGGGCAGATTGCTCTTAAGGCTGTGTGTGTGACGGCGAGAGATAAAGAGATATCTGAAGAAACAACAGAAAACAAACGTCAAACAAAGGAGATTAAGACGTGTGATGTTAGAGAGAAGATCGTTTCAGGTGTATCGCCTTGAATGTAGAACTCAGTTTTCTCCATTTATAGAGTGTAAGAAATTAAAATCAATGTCTAAATGACGTAATTTAGTATAAACATACTGTAAGCTTAAAACTGTTTTATTCTGAAAATATTTAATTTCTGGTTAGCATTAGCTTGTGGCTAACGTTATTGCTGAATGTTAAAGGTGACATGTCATGCTTTTCCGGTTAGTACCCGTCCCCTTGTGTGTTATGAAGGTTTTTATGCATGTAAATGGTGTGCAGAGTCAAAACCCTCAAAGTACACCATGTAGCGAGTAAAACTCTAACACAGAAAATACCTCCCCAAAACGCCTCGTTGGAGATACGTCACTGTGCATTTGATTCTTCCGGGTACATCATGATGTCATGTCGTCCCCGGAACGAAATGGACCAATCCGTGGAGCCGTTACGTTAAGCCCCCGCTGATTGGTCCGCGGCGAAATTCTCTCTGCAGACCCATTCTCACAGCGTTTATCAACCTTTTTCTTACTCAATATCAAGCCACACTTATTGTTTTTACTTCGGCTGTGACTTTGTGTGTTCAGGTTGAGTTTGGCTGTGTTTCGCTGTGTATCGCTAAACAAGGAAATCACACCTCCACGGAGCTCAGCGCTCATTCACAACGTCCCGACCAATCGGAGCACACTGTGCTCACAGGGAGGGGGGGGGAGAGCTGCAACGAGCCGTTTAGTGGAGAGAGTGAATACACATACTTTACAGAGATGCTGTATGCGAAACCAATGTGAGTTTGGAAAATTGCACAGTATAATTATATTCTAGTAGACCTCAACAATGGAATTATGATCAGTGGAAATGGCCATGACATGGGACCTTTAAATTAATGTACAGTTTTATTTTGAAAAGCTTTTTTGAAAGGCGTCTCCGTTGTTTACAATGACGTCACTTCCGGTTTCACGCTAGCAATGATTACAGCCGTTAAAATGCATTAGATAAAAAGTCATGAATGAGAATACGAGGAGAAAAGGCGTGTGGAGCTATACAATGAACACACAACGTCTAAACCCTTAATATCAGACACAGAAGAACTCGAGGAGGGAGGACCCCTTTTCGTCAGAGCCGCCACTGAGAGGAGGAGCCAGGAATTGGATATTAGCTCGCTTCACGGAGAATCGCTCTCTCTTCTTCCCTCCCTCACGAACATGGCGCTATGTTCCTGATTTGCTCTGTTTGTTTCAAAACCACGTTACTTTATTAAATTACCCATTTTTAACCTTTTCGAGACTACATTGTCTCTTTTTAACTTCCTCCTGGACGTGAGAACAACGATCACGATCTTCAATAGGCAATGATGTTACAGTTTTAAAGACAAAAACTGGTTAAAGTTGTAAGTAATTATATCATATTTGTCATTATCTAATTGCCTGTATAAATGGAAAACCAAGTAGATTAGTAACTGTAGTTTTGCCTGGTTCAGCGGATCAGATATTTAAGTAAGATAAGAAGTACTTTATTGATCCCAATTTTGGAGATGTTTGCGTTGCAGCAGCATAGAAAGACATGGCATTGTATGTAAATATGATGTTCTCAATGGACGGTGCATTTTTGGCTAGCCCCACCCAGGCTAATGTTGACAATGGGTGTTTCTCAATGTCGAGGAAAGCTGCTCCAGAGCCACTATTTCAAGCATACTACGTCATCGAGTGCCGCCGACGGACTGTTCCAATGTCCAGCATACTTGGAATTCTACCGAGCCCGGCGTACTTGGTAGCGAGAAATTTCGAGGCTGCACATGTGTAAACTCCACAGTCTTAAAATCCCCACAATGCTTTGCGCACGGACCAATTTCCCCAAATCTGTGGAGGAAAATGTAAGGCGGGGCCTCTCCTATGACGCACACTTGCTCGCCTGATCCACTCTTCGTTTTCCGAATGCCAGGAAGGATTCTTGCCTCGCTTCTGAAGCAAGTGACTCAGAAGACATGTGCTACCAAGCAAGCGTACTCGACATTGAGAAACACCCAATAGTGATTGAAACAGAGATTTTGGTACCAAAAGTGACTTAAACCTCACAATTATAAACAATTTTGCCATAAGTGAGACAGAAAATGGTTAAAGCAGTAGTCAGGATGGCCGAGCGGTCTAAGGCGCCAGACTCAAGGATCGACTCCTTCCTGATCTAAGGGACTTCTGGTCTCCGATTGGAGGCATGGGTTCAAATTCCACTCCTGACAGCTTTTTAACCCGATTGTTATTGTTTACCACGTACCAAATTTGATCATTAGTAAACCTTGTTTCAAAATATGTGCCCATCTGTCCTGTAGATGTTGAAATCTTTCTCAGAATAGGAGAAAACCTTGAACTGCTGGTGGTTCTTGAGAAAATGTCGGTCGACCATAAACGTCTGAAAACATTTTAGGGCACTTTCTTTAAAGGGGACCTATCGTGCAAAATGCACTTTTGTACGTCTTTTATACATGAATATGTGTCCCCGGTGTGTCAGGGAACTCACCAAGTGTCAGAAAACTCAACCCTCTCTCTTTTCCTCCATACCCAAATCTCTTAAAAACGGGGCTGCAACGGAGCTGATTATTATTTGAATTTGTCTGACATCAGAAAAGGGGTGCTCCGCCTATATGGGCAACTCTCCACCTATCAGGGGAATGAGAGACCGCTCGAAAGCGCTGGAGACGCTGTAGTACATATGCCAGGCCTGTAAGTGGCGCTGTAGTCTGCCACAAAAGCAGAATCAGCCCCTTGCAAAAACAGGGCTGGAAAGAGCAAATAGAGCGAAATGAGGCGTGGCTAAAATGCATGATCTGTTTGGTATTTTGAAAAAAAAACTTCACAGACATGTTTTATATAGGTATGGCCCTACAATATATTATTAAAATACAGCATGATAGGTCCACTTTAAGTAATCTAAGATACACATCAGTCTGTACCAAAGGAGAAAGGAAATGTGATTATTTAGTGTCTTAAACCTGCCTATTATAAAGCATGTCTAGTTTATCCAAGAAACAGATTTGAACCCAATTGAATTGGGTTCAAATCCCACTCCTGAGAATCAGACTTGTCCCAAATATTCAATTAAAGTCCATGAAATCAAAAAGCCAGGATTTGCTGCCATTTAAAAACAGACACTCAGCTATGCTGCAACCCACAAGCTAACGGTCATGGTCATTTGAGATATTTCTGTCTAAAACAAAGTGGTGGAGCGACCGTTATTGCCATCCTAAGAGACATGACACATCAATCACTGCCAATAACACATTGTTTCTCTAACCATACAGATGGTTTGCAGACATTTAAGAAAGCCAGATATTGGAAATGTCTGCAGTTTTACCACAAATATTCAGGGTCTCGTCTGGTGAGCCTGTTCATCACAGACTGTGTGTGTGTGTGTGTGTGTGTGTGTGTGTGTGTGTGTGTGTGTGTGTGTGTGTGTGTGGCGACCCACGTCTAAATAATGTGTATTGACTGGCTTCAGTCTGAAACACATCAGAGAGTTTGTATGTGAGCTTGTGTGACAAGACTGCATGGGCTTTGTTTGAGAAAACAGTGTAAACACACACACACACACACACACACACACACACACACACACACACACACACATACACACACACACACACACACACACACACACACACACACACACACACACACACCTCCCAAGAAACTCCCAGATATCTCACAGAAACTCATTTATAGTCACCAAATTGTAATCTCAAAACTCATGGAAACTCAATCATTTCAAAACATCCTACGACTCCTTGAAGGCTATTAAAACTCACATCCAAAAACCTCTGGAAACTCGTTATACTCCCCCAAAAACATTACTTCCTGAGAGTCTCGTATTTATTTTTTTGCATTCTATCTGATTATTATCATCTATCCATTTTTGTTGTTTAGTTGGAGATTGAAGTCATATTTCTGATAAAACAACACAAATATTAACAGACAATATCAAAAATAAAATGTACCCTTTATTTAACAAAGCTTCATTTATATTCCTTAGTGTCAGGGAATAATTTCGCCCTACATGTTTACACTTCGCCCTCTGACGCAGCTGCCCAGCCTTGAGCAGCCGTTATCTCCCTTAAGGAGGGGCTGCCCTAGCAAGTTGTTGATGTTGCCAGTTTATGACCGGGCACCTCTCGGTCAGAGATGTTATTGTTGCGGGACATCTGGAACACATCCTTCTCGGGGTGGAGATGACCCCGAGCCATAAGAGACAACAAATGTGATCCAGTGTCCTCAGCTGTTTAGTCTATCTATTGAAGAATGTTGAGTATTACTCTGAACTAGTTCAAACCTGGAGCTACAGGAGGGCTCTTCAGAACTGATTGTGGCATCTCTACCGTGTGGTCACGGCCCGTGACATGTCTTGTGAATTCTCCGGCCGAAGCTCCAAATAAACCGTCAGTGTTTGCCATCAAAGCTCCAGCTCTCCTCGTGTCTCTCTGAGTCCTGACTCCACTTGCTACAGAAGTTTCCCCCACAGTTTGTATTAGTAAAGTAATTCATTATGAATTTACTCCAGGTGGAACTAAAGTCTGATTTAACACTTGATTATATTTCACATCATTCATCCACATCTGTGAAGTAACTAAAGGTGTTAAATACATGTAGTGGAGGAAAAGTACACCATTTACCTCTGAACTGTAGAGGAGTAGAAGTACACAGTAGCATACAATGGAAATACTCAAGTAAAGTACAAGTACCTCAACATTGTACTTAAGTACCGTACTTGAGTACATGTACTTAGTTACTTTACACTTCTGGGTCTCTTCTCAGGGCCATCCAATCTCTGTACGCACAAAGAGACGGACTTGTTTCCCTCTCCAATGATTCATGAGTTTATAGTTTAACTCCACTACAACTTCAATGCAGCAATGATGAGACACACCCTGAGTCACATGAGAGGAGACAGAGTTCAGCAGAGGAGGCGTGACAGAGCTCCTCCCTCCTTGACTCACCTGAGACACACCAGGAAACAGTTTGTTCCTCTTCCTCACTGCAGAGAGACAGACGGACTGAAAAACAGACGATCACATTCACCTTCAGACCAAACTAACAACTTCCTCTGAGTTCAGCTACAGGAGAGAAAAGTGGAAACTGCAACACTGCTGCTTCAACCTGCGGACCCTCCACCCCCTGAAGGTGAGTCTCCAAACATCACTCAAAGTGAATTTCAGTCAGTAGAAGAGGGGGAGGGGAGCCGTGACTGACTGTACTTCCTGTCTGCTGTGTTTCAGCTTCACTCAGAGACAACATGGCTTCCAGGTTAGAGGAAGATCTCTGCTGTCCGGTCTGTCAGGACGTCTTTAGAGATCCTGTTGTTCTGTCCTGCAGCCACAGCTTCTGTAAAGCCTGTCTGCAGACCTGGTGGACGGGGAAAGAAGCAAAGGAGTGTCCAGTCTGTAAGAGAAGATCTTCAAAAGGTGAACCCCCCTGTAACCTGGCTTTAAAGAACCTGTGTGAGACCTTCTTACTGGAGAGAGGTCAGAGACCTCCAGAGGCTCTCTGCAGTCTGCACTCTGAGAAACTCAGACTCTTCTGTCTGGACCATCAGCAGCCAGTGTGTCTCGTCTGCAGAGATTCAAGAACACACACCAACCACAGATTCAGACCCATGGATGAAGCTGCTCAGGATCTCAGAGAGGAGCTCCAGAAAGCTCTGCAGCCCTTTCAGGAGAAACTGAAGCTCTTTGAAGAAGTTAAAGTGGAGTTTGATCAAACAGCAGGACACCTGAAGGTCCAGTCTCAACACACAGAGACGCAGATTAAGGGGCAGTTTCAGAAGCTTCACCAGTTTCTAGAAGAGGAAGAGGAGGCCAGGATGGCTGCACTGAGGGAGGAAGAGGAGCAGAAGAGGAGGAGGATGGAGGAGAAGATGGAGGCTGTGAGCAAAGAGATAGCAGCTCTTTCACACACAGTCAGAGCCACAGAGGAGGAGCTGAGAGCTGAAGACGTCTCCTTCCTGCACAGCTACAAGGCTGCAGTGGAGAGGCTGCAGCGCCCCCTGCTGGAGGCTCCACAGCTGCCCTCAGGAGCTCTGATAGACCAGGCCCAACACCTGGGCAACCTCAGCTTCAACATCTGGAGCAAGATGAAGGACATGGTGTCCTACTCTCCTCTCATCCTGGACCCAAACACTGCTGATCCAAGACTCATCCTGTCTGAAGATCTGACCAGAGTGAGAATAGGAGGAGAGGAACAGGAACTTCCTGATAACCCAGAGAGGTTTGATAATGAATGCTCTGTCCTGGGATCTGAGGGCTTTAACTCTGGGACTCACAGCTGGGATGTCCAGGTTACAGGCAGTACATTCTGGTTTCTGGGTGTGTTAGCAGAGTCTGTCCCGAGGAAGGGAGACAAAGAGTCTGGATTATGGAGAATAGGTTTCTATAAAGGTAAATACTATGCATGGTCGCCATCAGAACCATTCACTCCTCTCAGCCTGACGGACCTCCAGAGGGTCAGAGTGGATCTGGACTGGAACAGAGGAGCGTTGTCGTTCTCTGATCCTGACACTAACACACTCATACACACCTTCACACACAATTTCACTGAGAGGATGTTTCCATACATTAACACTGTGGTGGAAGTGAAGATATTACCGCTGAAGGTGTGTGTGACAGTGGATCAGAGCAGGTAGAGATAAACAGGAGCATTATTTGATCTGTAAAGGGATAATTCACTGACCTCTGCAGCACCTCCTGTCCGCCTGCTCATTCCAACACCGTGTTTAACAGCTCACTTAGACAACCAGTGGACCCTGCAAACCATCCACACACACACACACACACACACACACACACACACACACACACACACAGATAATTATCCGGTCAGATGAACAGATAGACAGTTTGTCAGTCACTTATAAGTCATTTAAACACTTAATGAGTTCATCAGTACAACATGACTGACACACGGTGGCACTCGCACTCTGAGTGAGTGTGTGTGTGTGTGTGTGTGTGTGTGTGTGTGTGTGTGTGTGTGTGTGTGTGTGTGTGTGTGTGTGTGTGTGTGTGTGTGTGTGTGTATTGTTTTCTCTGCCTGTTCTTAGCCTGAGGGAAGATAATGTGTCTGCTTGTAGGTATCTTGAATTCTATTAAAACCAGCAAACTTATATTTGTCCTTCTCATTTATGACTGTTTACCTCAACAATATCCTCCAATGGTTGTGGTGATGAAAAAGTTGACAGAAAAACTATTTTATTGAATGTTTTATATCCTTATGTAACTGCTAGATTCTTATTTTTATTGTTTTGGTGGTAGGAAAAATACATTTTGTGAATAGTCTAGGCTAAAAACAAGCCTCAGAAACTGTAATCCAAAGCGACGTTTGGTCTCATTTTGAACTGGAGCAGGTCATTGGTTCAAATGGATGGACGTTTATGTCTGCTATGGCGGTAAAACCCAATTCATTGTTTCAATATATTCAGAAAACGTTACAGCTTTTCAAGATCGAAGACATATAATCTGGATCAAACGTTGGTTTTACAAAAGATTGAATCATATATATTTTTTGCTTGGCAAGTGTCTTAAAGCTCTCCTAACATTTTTGGTTTTATCAGATAACCCATGGAACCTGTAGTAGTCAGGATGGCCGAGTGGTCTAAGGCAGGGTTCCCAAACGTTGCCATGCCAAGGACCCCATATAGCATTATCCTCTGACGGGGACCCCCCTGTTGCAATTTGTGTACATTATGACAAATTAATCATACAGCTTAATACATTTTCTAAATATATATTTGTACTAATAATTAATAATCAGTTATTCTTCAAAACATGTTTTGTACTTATCTTTTGTTTGTCATTCATTACAGTGATTGTGTCTTCTGTTATAAACATTCTTAACACAATATTAAACACTAATATCAACAGCAAACATATTTTTAAAACATTTTTAAAGTGATTTCTGTCTTTATAATATTATATAATTTTGAACAGTAATATGAACAATTAACATATATTTTTAGCATTTTTGAAAGCTACTTATGCCTTAATAATATTATATATAATATTCAACAGTAATATTAACAATAAACATATTTATATTCATATAAACAACAATATTTGCTACATCCGTGCTCTCATCCAGCTGCAGAGCCAAATATCCACTAGCTCTCACTTGCTCCAAAAGCTGAGCAGATACTCAGGTTCACTCTCAGTAGCAGCAGCTCGATTCTGATTGGCTTGAAGGGCGGTCATGTGATTCAAAAACAAAAAAAATAAAATATTAATAAATAAAAAATATTGAAAGATTGGCATCAAAGGACACATAGATTGATAGATATGCAGTTATTAATAACATCTAAAAAAAAAAGGTAACTTTAAAAAAAGAAAGAATTTCCCCTTTCCCTCAAACTTTGCGTGACCACCCTGGCGCCCCCCCGGGGGGTCGGGGCCCCCACTTTGAAAAACACTGGTCTAAGGCGCCTGACTCAAGGATCGACTCCTTCCTGATCAAAGGTACTTCTGGTCTCCGATTGGAGGCGTGGGTTCAAATCCCACTCCTGACAAAACATTTCCACCAACTTATTGCAATTGTGCATGTCCCTGATTGGCCATTAGGTCCATTAAATCAAAGCAAATAGTAAATTCTGTGCCATTTTTACCTTTTAAAATACCAATTTTAACACCATTCATTGCCTGAAGCCCATCGGCCCCTATGTATGAAAGATTAATACTCAAAAGCAACAACAACACACACAGTAAGAATTCATTTATTCCCCTTTAACCTCTCAACTATACCCTTAAAACACAGCCCTTAAAACACAGCCCTCACATCCAGCGTTTACTCAATGCTGCACACTTTAAGTTGTTGTAATGCACCGAGGCCTGCTGTAACATTCAGGGACTTATGAAACAAAAGGTTTGGCCCCTGAATGGCCCAGTGTCAAGGATTACTTCTCAGACAAATTCTCCAGCAACAAAGCCTCCATTGTGCCCCGTCCGGACCCTCGAATTAGCAGCAGGGGCGACTGCACGCTCAACTGTGAAGATTTACCCCAAATGCTGCCCTTTTTAAATGTCCACAAGAATAAAATGAGATTATATAAACATGGATCTCAAAAATGAATCCATTTGATATCTCTTTAGGCGGTCTAAATAGATTAAAATAGATGGAAATTAAAGTGTGCATAATCTATTTAGCACTGGGTTTAATCCAAAACATGGATTATGTGACATCTGTCAAAAAAAAGGGCAATTGTGTTTGTTTTTTTATATTTTTTAGAAGCAGTTTTTAACGTCCTTGTTTGAATGTTAGAACCAAGTTATTTTTATTTCCTTTTTTACTTTGAAGGGGTTTTTGACTTTCTCTAATGGCCTTCACTTTAAACCCAGGGGACTCAATTTAATCTGCTTTTGTTAAAGAAGGAAATATAGAATGCAGAGAAGGACTTCCGGATGTGATTTTCAAAATAAAATCCCTTTTGTCTCAAATGTACTGCAACCCAATGGGAATGTCATATTCTATCGTCAAATAAACTATGTTCACCAAATTACATTTCATTCTTTGACTGTGATATGTTTTGCTAACCGGAAAGGATGCAATGCGTGTACATTTTTAAAATTCTAGATACGTTTTTTATCACATATTTAATGCTAAAATCATTTAAATTTGAAGAAGAAAGTATACTATGATATAGCAATATCTTCATAAAGACATGTTGAGAGACTTTACAAATCATTTACAGCGAGAAAGTGTGATTTAATACACATTTTAGCGTCCTTTTCATTAAAATCGGACTTATTTATTATGTGTTTGCAGTAGCTGTAGTATGGAGCTATTTCAGGGTCATAAGTTTTGATCATTCAAAAAAATACAATTTATTTGAAAGTTCAAGTTTTTATCCTGAACTTTGAAAAATACAATGATGTATTTAAAATAAAAATAAGTATTTGAAATCATTTTTCAGGTTGAATATTATTTTGATTCAGTTCAGCAATTTTTTTGAATAAAATATTTATTTTCAGATTTCACTTTTTATTTTGATATTTGAATCCTTGTTTTTTTTCAGTTGCAGATTTTTCGTTTTCAGATTCAAAACATTATTTTTTCAGTTTCAAATCTTGTTTTTTCAGGTTTCACATTGCTTTTCACCTTCAGATCGCTTTTCACCTTCAGATCGTTTTTCACCTTCAGATCGTTTTTCACCTTCAGATCGTTTTTCACCTTCAGATCTTTTTTTTCGCTTTCAGACTTTTGGCCCTGATGTTGCTTGGGGGGGGGGGGGGGGGGCGGGGCTTAGCAAAGCGTAGTTTGGCATCCTTTACTCTTGTCTCTGCACCATTCATAAAATCGAGTCATAACATTTAAGGGTGAATGCAAACATTTCACCTAAAACGTGCATTCACATGCCTTTAAAACGTAGCTTTGCATGTAGTAACTAGCACACATACAAGTGCACAAACACACTGCTACACATCCTACAATTAACTGTCCTGTCTTTTAAAACATATTGTGACTTTTGTCATATATCTTGATAGGACAGTCTGCCATTGCTAATATGCAGCCATTTCGGCTTTTATCTTGAAAGGACACGAACCACGCTCTTGGTGTAAACGCTTCTAACTCTTTCTAGCTTGACTTCATTTTACAAACCCACATTCATTGGGGGTTCAGTATTGGGAGGAGGAGGAGGAGGAAAAAGCCTCATCCTGATTCTCTACACTTTAGTTGCGTATCGCGCTGCAGATCCGGCTGGATGTGTGTGTCGCACTGGATCCAGAAAACACACACTCCTGCAGCCATTAAAAAAAACTGAGTGTGCGTCAGTGTGTGTGTTGGTTTAGTCATGAATTATACACCTGAGCCATGTAGTTAGCTGGGTTCCTGGGCGTGGGAAGGAAGCAGGACTTGTTTGTCGTGGGAATATTGTTGGAGCGTAAAAACACACGTTTATTTTTCATTGCTCCGGTTTCCTCACATCAGGATGTAGATTTGGGAACTTTTCTTTAAAGGACCCGCGCTGACACAGAGGACGAGTTTTTATTTTGTAACTTTTCAAATCTTTTTTTGCTGGGAGGAATACAGGCAGAAGACACGGCTGCACGCGGAGGGAAATCACATCCAAAAGGTAAGCAGCACTTTGGATATTAAGCTGTTTCAACTGTTTTCGTAACAACAGGAAATACTTAGAGGGGATTTTAAAGATTTGTAAGGCGCTCGTGATTTCTGATCAACCTCACGTCACACCGAACTCCATTCTCTAAACCTGAAATGTCATAATGTATTGCTCCCTGGTAAATGGAAACTGCACCATGTGACACACCTTGCAATTTTCTACAAAAACAGTACAGTATTTGTCATTCGGCGCAAAATATATCCACCAAACAGTGCCTTATTACCAATAGTGTAAAGTATCACAGTACATGTTCTCAAGTACTGTATTTAAGTACAATTTTGAGGTACTTGTACTTTGAGTATTTCCAGTTTAGGCTCCTTTTATACTTCTACTTATTTGGAAGCAAATTATTGTACTTTTTACTCCACTACGTTTATTTGACAGTTTTAGTTACAAGTGACTTTTAAGTAGCTAATACTAAAAATAAAATACTTTTAAAATAAACGTTGACATAAATGTATGGGTTAAGAGTATTTTCACAGTTTAGTTACTACTTTTACTTAAGTGAACATTTAAGAGTCCCTTTTCGATCACTGGTTATTTGTAAGACAAGTTTTGACATGCGTTAAAGTTGCAACGTAAAGGAAGTCAATTGCTTAAAAACTTAGAGAAACGTAACTTTTAAAAATGTCTTTTGAGTTTTGTATGCAAGCCGAATTGATGCCAGGGCTGTGATGATGACTCCTTGCATGACTTTGAATTAGTTTTGCAGATTCAAATGTTTAATTATTGGCAATATCATGTTTAATTACCAGATTTTTCAACGGAATCTGGCATTAGGCAGACAGCAGGAATGTGTTGGGACATTAATCAATGCACAGAACATCTGGAGCCTCAGTGAGTGGGCTGATCCTGCTGAGCTGCTTCAATAATGACTTCCAGAGGTGGAAGAAGATCCTTCACTTCAGAAATAGTGGAAATACCCTGAATTCAAAATGGTAGAAGTATCGCCAGCTAAACGTACTTAAAGTATCAAAAGTACCCATGATGCACCATGACTGCTTTGAAAATATTATCTGAAGGTGTTTCGCAATGCTATAATTTGTTTAATATTAAGACAACTTTAGCCATTTTTTTTGTAAGATATTGGTCGTAACGTACTGCATTAAATCATATATAAAGCCAAGGTCATGTGTTTTATATGTAAACAGTAGCTGGTGTTGATAAATGTAGTGGAATAAAAAAGGACAATACATGTTCCTAAACAATACTTTTAGTATAAAATAGCATTGCATTTCAATACTCAAGTAAAGTACATGACAGAACAGGACTTTAGTAAACTTCCCACCTCGGCAGACTTCTTCCTCCATTGTTAACTTCACACGCTGACATTTACAACACCTGTGCAGAGACCATTATCTTCCATTGATTCTCCTCATTGAATCCATACCAATCCCAGGGAGGATAATTGGAAGTTTCGAGATGGGTTTGAGAAGCTGTTTAGAGAGAGATGCTCCTATATAACTGCAAACAGATGTTTTTTGAAGGCAGTATTGATCAGAAGTGCTTTAACAACATCAGCCGGGGGAATGATTGTACTCCGTCAAATCTCCGGCTCCAAAGGTCATTAAAACACATTAACCCGTGTGTGTGTGTGTGGATGAAAAACAGTGTTGTTGGCCATCTGCTTCCTAGCATTGCAGTACATGATGTGGAGGTAATTGCCCATGGTGTCGGTTAATGGATTAGAGGAGCGTCCACATTACACCTTGAGCCGAAGCCGTAAAACCATTAAAGTCGCAGGGACTCGCTCCGTTTCCACTCTGTTTTCTGATGTTTTGGCTAAAATGAGGCTGCGATCAGTGGAGCGTGAAGCTTCAAGGCTGCTTGAGCAGGTCGTTGTCATGTTCAATTTACTCCAGTTACCAGTGGGAAGTTTTGGTGTGCATTTCTTTGCCTTTTTAAAGTTTGAAATAGTTGTTTTTTTGTACAATTTCTGGTTTATTCTATGCAAGAATGACCTGAGTAGAGATGCAGTCGATGGGAATGTCATTTCAAACTATTTTGGTATCAAATTAATCGTTCAAGTAGTTTTTCAAGCAGAAATGACTCAAATAAGGAACATTGCTGCTTTTCTCAGTTTTATTTCACATTGAATGGCATATTTTTTGTTTTGGACTGACTATCCAAGACACTTCTTACTCTTTTCGGACATTTTCTAGAGCAAGTTCTAGGTCAAGCTAATAATCTGTTGGAAGAAGTCCATGTCTTGATATCAAATTGAGCAATTGAGTCGTTTTTTCTGGCACAAATGTCTCTCAAATATTGAAAATTGCTGCTATTCTCGGTTTTATTTCACATTAAACAGTAGGTTTTGGACTGACGGAACAAGACAGTTCTTACTGTTTTTTGGACATTTTCTAGACCAAGAGATTAATCTGTTGGAAGACTTCCATATTTTCATATCCAATTGATCATTCAAGTAGCTTTTCATGCACAAATGACACTTAAATATGTAGATTTGTTGCTTTTCACATTAAACCGTATATTCTATTGTTTATCACTGACAAATCAAGACAGTTCTCACTATTTTCTTGCATTTTCTAGACCAAGAACTATCAAAACGATTAATCTGTTGGAAGACGTCTATACTTTGATATCCAATTCATCATAAAAGTCGATTTTCATGCAATGTCTCTCAAATATGGAGATTTGCTGCTTTTTTCTGTTTTAATATCACATTTAACTGAATATCGACTGACAAAACAAGACCGTTCTCACTTTTTCCGGACATTTTCTAGACCAAGTCCTCGACAAAGCGCTTAAACTGTTGGAAGACGTCCGTTTTTTTATATCACCTGATCATTAAAGTAGCTTTTCATGCAGAAATGTCTCTACAATATGGAGATTTGCTGCTTTTCTCTGTTTTATATCACATTAAACTGCATTTCCTTTGCTTTTAGAGTTGCAAAACAAGACAGTTCTCACTGTTTCTAGACATCTTCTAGATCAACTCCTCGACAAAGCGCTTAATCTGTTGGAAGACGTCCATGAAAATGTCTGAAAACATAAGAGAAAACACAAAGCTTTGCAGCAAACTGCAGGCTCAGGCTTCCAGTGTCAGTATGAGTGATGAGAATTTATCCTAACACTCTTGTTGGCTTGTTCAATTAATGTTTTCACGGAAATAGCATTTTCTAAATCGATAAGTGTGTTTCCTTTTGAATAAGCTCTTTGGTGAATTCCTTGTTCAATGCTCCAAACTCACATTGGTTTCTCAAACAGCATCTCTGTGTAGTATGTGTATTCACTCTCTGTCCTAAACGGCTTGTTGGAGCTCCTGCCCCCCCCTCCCTGTGAGCCCAGTGTGCTCTGATTGGTCGGGACGTTTGCGAGGCTCGTTGCTGCGAGGAGCGGACAGGTTTCCGGGTCGGCGATACAGCGAGAAAAAGCTAATCTCATCCTGAGCACACAAACACTCACAGCCGAAGTAAAAACAATAAGTGTGGCTTGATATTGAGAAAGAAAAAGGTTTATAACGCTGTGAGAATGGGTCTGCAGAGAGCATTTCTCCACCATCCCAACTTAGCAGCCCGAAAAACGTTTACCCATTTAAACAGGTTAATGTGTATCAGGTAGATACCTTGTTTGTTTTAAACATCATAAATACACAAACAACAGTGAATACTTACAGGTTGTGTACCCGAATCTCCCGCTGGTCCAAACAAACAGCATCGTTCTTCAGTGCCCTACGCTGTACATATCCGGCATGAATCGCTGAAAGGTTTGTGAAGCTTTGTTTCGTGAAATGCTGGCAGAGGGTGTGGCCTCTGGGTATTCACACATCACAGTACCCAGGAAGAAAAAGAGACATCTCCAACGAGGCGTTCTGGGGCAGCATAGACAGGTCTTCTCTGTGTTAGAGTTTTACTCGCTACAGGGTGCACTTTGAGGGTTTGTGACTCTGCAGACCGTTCACATGCAGAAAAAGCTTCATAACACAAGGGGACGGGTGATAACCGGAAAAGCATGACATGGGCCCTTTAATGTTTTTTTGCCATAAGGCAGGCTATTTGCAGGGAAAGCTTCAACACATATCTCCTCTCACGGCAGAAAAACAAATCACTATCTGTGTTTTTGAGTTAGTTAACTTTCCAGCCTCTGGGACAAACTGTTCTGTGTTTTACGTGATGTTCTGACTTGGAAATGAAGCACTCTTTGGGAGTTTACACAAATATGTCTTGGAGATAAAACGAGTCGGCTAATGTCAAGATCAAACAAGACGGCCGACTTGAAACTCAATTATTTAAAAAGAAGGAACCACAAGGAAGGAAAATCAAAGAGTATTCATGTATTAGCACGATGTTCACGATTTATCAAGGTCAGCAGGTTAATAAGATATTTTTGGCTAGCTTGCTACGGCTCGGCTTGTTTTGCATTCGGTATCAAAGCTCGGGGCTTCTGGGTTATAGCTTTCTCTTATCTAATGTTTTTTTTGTAAGTGGACTTTGATCTAAAGGCTGACTCAGATTAGATTTGGCAGGATGAAATGTAGTTGAATGTGTTGGTAGCATTTATTGGAATAGTTTAGGACATTTTTGGTTGTTTGTTGTCTTGCTGACAGTATGGTTTTGATAGCGCTCTCATGCCTGTACACAGGCAGCTTCGTAGCTTAGCATAGCTTAGCATAGATACAGGAAACACAGAGAAACGGTTAGCTTAGCATAAAGACTGGAAATGGAGTTGAAAGTTAGCTTGGGAAAAGACATGAAACCATAGGGAAACAGCTAGCTTAGCATAAAGACTGGAAACAGAGGGAAACAGCTAGCTTAGAATAAAGACTGGAAACAGCTAGCTTAGCATAAAGACTGGAAACAGAGGGAAACGGCTAGCTTAGCATAAAGACTGGAAACGGAGGGAAAAGTTAGCTTTGCAAAAAGTCATGAAACCAGATGGAAACAGCTATCATGATACTCCTTTTTTAAAGTATATCACATTACATTTTGTTTATTCAATAACCTAGTAAGTGAAAGACAAGTGTGAGCTTTTGAGGCATTGGTAGAAGTTTGGTCATTAGCTGTTTCATCCATATCCCAGTCTTTATGCTAAGCTAAGATGACCGGCTAATACTTCCTCACACATAAGAAATGGTTAATAAGACAAGAGTTCCTATTATGTACACTTTCCATTTTAACTTCAATAAAGGTGTTTTGAAGTGGGGACAAAGCGATAAAACTCTACTTGTGAATTGGTTAGTGCTAGCTTGAGCATGTTGCTAGCACCTTAGTAAGAATAGCTGTTGCATTATCACTCCACGGTCCACCCAACATTGTTTTGTGACAAATCATGCATTTTCGCAGGAATTTAGCTGTTGCATAACCTATAATCTTCCAGAGAAGTGCTGTCAGACTGAAAGCTTAACTTTACACAAGTGGAGTGTGAGTGTATAGCCTACAGTGAGACTATCAGAGACCTGTTAGACAGGAATAAGGCGGTCTGGTTTTGTGACTCGCTGTATGTCTGCAAACAGAAAGTTATGTGGTTGAGCTCAAGCTGCAACTCAGCTATGAATGAAATAAAGAAAAGTGGATCAAATGATTGTTAAATTGGGAAATAAATTGTTGAATTTGTAGGATTTTACTATATGGAGGCACATAGAGAATACACAACACCAACCAGGCCCTTTCCCTTGTTGGCATCCTCCATAAGTCAATATTTATCACATTTACTGTATACACATTTCTGCCATCACAATTGTATTATTCTGAATAAATTAGTGGTTTTGTTTTAAGTTGAAGTTGTTGTTTGACACATAAAGAGTTTGGCCTGCATAACCAATGGTGGAAGTATCACACGAAGCACTTGTTGAGTTACTTTAGCAGCACTTTCCTTGTTGTTCGGAGTTTGATTCTTTATGGTTTTTTGCATAAAAAAAGTCAGCTAAATGATATGTAATGTAATATTAAGACCTTTGACTTAATGCAGGGGTCTGCAACCTTTTTGACCAAAAGAGCAATTTTTCCCCCTTTTCCACACATTTTTTTTGTCTGGAGCCGCAAAACATATTTGATAGCTTGATAGCTTATAAAGTTGTATATATTGTTACATCATAGACAAAAACTACAGTTTTTTTGCATGTATTATTTATTACATTATAGAAAACTGTTAAGAAACAAAGAACTCTTATAAGGAGGATTAAAAAAAAAAATACACAGGCCTACTTTAAAATAAATCAACACCGCACTTGGGGGAGTCCTCTGCACATTTGAAGGAAATTAATATAATTAAAATTGACCCACTTAGAAATTAATAAAACCTATAGCTGCACCCTAAAACAAGTTAACTGATTGAATTATGACTGAAGATCGTCAGCTGTCTTCCTCTTCCGTGTTGTTCCTCCAATACGTAAAGGCTGCAGCACCTTTGACAACTTCTCTCCACATATCAAACATCCCGGTAAGCCAGCATCGTTTGCTGTGAAGGCAGAGAACTCTGTCCACGCAGAATTAAACCCTCTGTGTTCCTCCGATACTCTTATTTTCTTAGATTTATCCATAGTTCCCTCATCGAGCCGGGGGTCAGGATGTGACGCATATTTTAGTTGACCTAATTAAAACAGTTTTTGCTTTTTTTATGTGTCACAGTATCGCCTCAAAATACAAGATACGAAACATTTTCAACCGTGCAGCAAAATATAAATAGTCCGACACATTTTTTTTTTTGTATTTCCTTCTTAGTTTTGTTTAAGCTCAAGGGAGCCAGAGCGGAGGGCTTAAAGAGCCGCGGGTTGCCGACCCCTGGCAGATGGAGCAAAATAAAAAATACTCTTTCTTACTTTGGAAATCTTCATAATGCATTTTAAATTGTGTTTATGCTTGACTTATCCTGCCATATTGTGAGGTGTGTTAATGTTGGAAAATCTCCCCTATCTAACTGACAAGCTTTTATTTGAACTATTAAAAAAACAAAACGAATTTGTCAGTAAGAAGCTAGTAAAAAATAGTCCTGTTAAGTCATATTAAAGTGCAAACAAATGCATATGCCTGATTTGTCAAAGTTCAACAGAGACTTTTTGACATACTGTTGCATTAGCTGCCTGTAATCTATAACAACCAGCATGATGTTGGGGATAAAACGGTCTGACAGATGGACTTCTGACCGGCTGCTGTCTGTTGGCATCGATTTTCTGCAGCATGTGTTGAGCCACTTTGTTGATTTGGCAAAAAAAACCTCATATAAATCATATTTATATCAACAGTGTTTGTTTTGCTCTCTTTAATGCATGTTATAGCTAATTCTACATAGCAGTGCAACGTCTATTATCCTGTTCAGTCTTTATTGGAACCATGTGGTTGTGTTCAAGCACCAAAATATCTTCTTCACTGATGGGAAAAAAAAGTCCCTTAACCTCAAAGCATGAAATTAAATTATGACTTGGCAGTGAGGACTGGAGGGGGGGGGGGGGGAAACCTCCCTTTTTAAAAATAAAAAGTTTAATGTTCGTGCTGCATGTTGTAGTGATTTAAGACCGGAAGAGACCGCAGGACCTCAGAGGTCAAAGAGTCACGTAGACAATCACTCACTTTCAGCTAAATTGGGGGAGTTTTTAAAACATGGTTAAATAAATGAATTCTTACATGCCTTTCAGTAATGTTGGAGACAAACACGACAACATATCTGCAGTTTTTTTTAAGGTGATCAATGGTGGAAATATTGGTTTATTTACACCAATAACAAATCTCCATAGACCCTAAAGTTAGCATTGCAACAGCTCCCTCGAAAGCTAATAACATTTTTCCATTGAATATTGGTATATTTAAGGTTAATCTCTGCATATGAACACCACTTTTATGATTTTTGAAGCTTAAATACAAACAACAGAGGTAACAAGCTAACTATAAAGGAACTACAGCACGGTCACATGACTTCATGTCACCACCGCTAAGCTAAAGGCGGCTAATGTTGGGCTATAAAGGAACTACAGCACGGTCACATGACTTCACGTCACCACTGCTAAGCTAAAGGCGGCTAATGTTGGGCTATAAAGGAGCTACAGCACGGTCACATGACTTCACCTCACCACCGCTAAGCTAAAGGTGGCTAATGTTGGGCTATAAAGGAGCTACAGCACGGTCACATGACTTCACGTCACCACCGCTAAGCTAAAGGTGGCTAATGTTGGGCTATAAAGGAACTACAGCACGGTCACATGACTTCACGTCACCACCGCTAAGCTAAAGGTGGCTAATGTTGGGCTATAAAGGAACTACAGCACGGTCACATGACTTTACGTCACCACCGCTAAGCTAAAGGTGGCTAATGTTGGGCTATAAAGGAACTACAGCACGGTCACATGACTTCAGGTCACCACCGCTAAGCTAAAGGAGGCTAATGTTGGGCTATAAAGGAGCTACAGCACGGTCACATGACTTCACGTCACCACCGCTAAGCTAAAGGAGGCTAATGTCGGGCTATAAAGGAACTACAGCACGGTCACATGACTTCAGGTCACCACCGCTAAGCTAAAGGTGGCTAATGTCGGGCTATAAAGGAACTACAGCACGGTCACATGACTTCAGGTCACCACTGCTAAGCTACAATGCTAAAAAATTCAAAGAAATCCGGTTTTAGGACTCTATACTCTTTGAATTCCTTTTCTCACACCTCGACCAATCACAGAGCCAGGTGGCATTCTGTCCCCCAGGGAGCCCTCTCCTGATTGGCCAATTTAAAGCCATGAATAGTGTTAACAGCAGAGCAGGAAGTAGCCTCTTTTGAATGACACAGTAATTACATTGTTTACTTGTCTGTGTGTGGCAGCCGCCCTTTAATGACCCGTTTCCCTAGGTGTGCTGAGCTCACTTAACCTGCGCTTGTTTACAATGTAAAAGAGATCCTTTTAAAACATAAAGAACCATTACTTAATATTCTTATCATTTATTCTACTAATTAACTCGATTAATTGATTATATTGTCTATAAAATGTCTCAAAATGGTAAGAAATCCCTGTTAAAATACCACAGTAATGTTTTAAAATTGCTTGTTTTCAGTCCAAAACCCATTAATATTTAATCTTCCATCTTATACGACATGAAAAAGCTGAAAATGATTGTTTGAGAAGCTTAGACCACTTGATGAATGCATTTTTGCTTGAAGAAATTATTAATTGATGATGATAAATGGTAGCAGATCAACTTTTTCTGATGGACTATTCATTGCAGCTATGTTTTAGTGTTCAAATGTTAACAAAACAAAGGGTCTTTCTCTTGTAGAAAGCAGAATTAACTTAATTATTTTTGGACAAACCATCACTTGTTGGTCAAACACACTAAACATAAGCTATAATTCCACCCAATTAAATGTGTATATTTGCAGCTTTTCTCTGTTATAAATTATCATTCTGCCACACAAACCCCTCAATTCAATTAAATGCAATCACTGTGAATATTCCACGGCCATTTTTCCATAATGTTTGAAGACTAACAGATTAATTGAGCAAATAATAACAGGATTTAAAGCTAAATAAATAATCGTTAATTGCATCACTAGTTAAAAAGGGAGAAACCCACAATTTTTCAGTCGGAAACTTTATTTAAAACACACTGCTGTTATCAAGTGGAGCCTCTTTTAAAAGGATTATCCTCCAGCCTCTTGATCACCGACACATTTTGATATCTCACACTTCCTTTACATTATAATACGTTCACTCATCTGTTATCTCTCATCATCCTCTGATGGTTTTAAACATCCAATAAAATGACTTCTTTCTCTCTCCCCTTGTATCTGTGTGTAGGTGTACAGAAGCTTTCACGAATGTCATTACTTCACTGTATTACATTTGCAAAACAGACGTCTTCTTTGGTGACAAAGAGGCCAATTTGTACTGTAGCAGCAAGCCTGACAACCAAAAGCATGCAATTGGGTTTATCGTTGCCAACAAATTATCCATGTATTTCTTGTCTTCACATGAAATTGCATCTAATCTAATGCAGCAATCTGTAAATCATAGTTTAGGGCTACAACTAAACAATTTCCTCACTTGATCTGCCAATTTTCTCCTCGATTAATTGCTTATTTCAGCTTTAAAATGTCCCAAAATTGTTAGAAATCTCTGTTAAAATACCCGAAATACCAAAGTGATGTTTCCAAATTGCTCGATTTGAGTCCAAACCCCAAAGATATTCAGGTTTCTTTCTTAATTGACATGGAAAAGCAGATTTTAGAAGCTTAAACCACTTAATGTTACGTATTTTTGCTTGAAATATGCGTAACATGGTTGAAGATGAACTACTTTCTGGACTAATAGCACCAATAGCATGCAATTGGGTTTATCGTTGCCAAATAATGATTATTTCTTGCCTTCTCATAAAACTACACCAAGCTAGCATTTAAAGGGTTGTGATTTCTGACCAAAAGTAATGGAAATACTACCAAAAAGGTGCATTTAGTGGTAGTTGCGTAAATGACATTGCAGACCTGATTTTTCTCAACATTGTCCGGATTTCATACGAGAAAAAAACGGCTTTAGGAAAATATTGTGGTCACTGTGACCATAATAACACCTTTTAGAGTTAAAGAGCTGTTGTGGTGTCAATATATATTCAAACAACATTGTTTATTGGTTGGAAAAGGAAAGGGAAAACCCGTTAAATTGCTAGTCACTTTCAAGAAAAGGCAAAAGATGTTATGACCAAATTATGACCAATTGTACCTGTTCCCTGTATATTTAGACATTTAAAACGTATCTTATTTTGTGCAGTTCATGTGTAAAATTGAAACTTTGGACAACCTGAGCCCAAATATTTCACATGTTCTTATAAAATGACTTCTTGGAGGCATTTGGAAGGTGGCAAAACTCTCGGTTTTTGTCCAGAAATGATGGAAACGCTACCAAAAAGGTGCATTTTAAACCCTTAGAGGCAGAATTGTAGGCTAACAAAGTCCGTTTTGAAGTGTGTGGTCTTGCCTTGTCTGCAGCAGCTGATTGGTGTGTGTGTGTGTGGTGTGTGTGCAGAGGGGTTTTGCTGTGTTGTTTGTCCAGCTGTTAATGTGTGGCTCTCATTAAGCTCCTGTTGTCGGGGGACGTGGAAAGCTTTCTGACTGATTACTGACTTCTGGTCGTTTCTGCTTCTTCTTTGTGGGTTGTAGCTTTTGGAGAAGTGCAGAAATCCCTTCCTAATGAACTCTAAATTTAAGAAAACAAACCTTTTTCTCCAGTTGCTAATATCATTTATTAGCATTGAACAAAGTAGCTGATTTTCTTGAGCAACGTCTTTGTTCATTTCTGATTTCTTAGTCAGTCTTGGTGACCATAAAGTCGTATTGTGGAGAGATTGGAAGCCATTGATCAGCTTTCCCTCCATTGCCTCAACAAGTGCTTTGAGTTGAATCAGAGAACAATTGTGTTTTTGTTTCTTCATGGAAAACCCAATGGACTTTACCCTGGCTTCAGCTTCTTGAAAAAAGTCTTTAATGTCCGATGTGTGAATAGAGTTCATTGTTGTTCACATTGAGTTGCATGGGGATGATGTTTCTATCTTTGATGCTGTAAAAGCAGAAGCAAACAAACACCTGAGGGTAAAGAAGAAAGGAACCCAGTTGCCCACATTTTAAGGTCCAAGTTTCTGTTTCGTCCATGGCTCTAACTTGACAAAAAGTCTAAAGAG
>JAPTMU010000179.1:245000-357500 GCA_028583405.1 Pogonophryne albipinna
TGGAGAGTAATTATTACTTTTAACTCTGTCAGAAGCTGCAGAAAATTACTGCGACGTGTATCTTTTCCACCCGAGTGTTTGATACTTCACGTCTTTATTTGGGACGGTGCAGTAATCCTCTCGGTATGTGGACAGCTTTCAGTTTTTATTCAGAGAGCATGGAAGACGGGGGGAGTTTCCAGAGTTGTATTTTAGTCTGTGATAGTCATGTGGGGCTTTAGAAACAAACTGTTACTAAATATTTATATTATGCTGCACACGGGAAGCTTTCTAGTGTATCGCTCTCACAAGCAGAAACCACACGTCTGATACTAACCATTCTGCAAGAGTATTTAAAGGTAAATACAGCAGCAAGCTTTGGGACGGCCTCCCCTCTCTCCCCTCTCTCCCCTCTCTCCCCTCTCTCCCCTCTCTCCCCTCTCTCCGGTAGAAACAGGAAGTGCCGTAACTGTATGTAACAACGGTTTCTAATCAGAATCTCTTAAAGTTTAAATGAATAACTCAAATAAAACTCCAAACATCTTTCATTGTGTTTCAAAGCTCTTTTAGTTTTAAACCTGATGTTTATAAGCTTCTTAGTTTTTGCAACAGTCTGTAAATATACACAACTTTATAATAAAATGCACACATTTACCTTTTTCTAGACTAAACACAGGTTTGATCCTAAGTTAAAAACATATGAGGTTATCATGAGGTTGTTAACATCGCAGTTTATCAGTGGATGTTTGCTGGAACTACTTGTTAACAGCTTGTTTCCTGACGGACACACACAGCGTGACTCCGGTCAGGTAGAGACCGGTCTCAAGTCAGCACCGCTGCAGACTCGCTGTTTGAGGGCTTGATAGCCCACTCCCCCTCCACACTCGTTGCTTTGGAACAGCCCTCAATATGGCGGACCCTCCACGTGAACGCGCAAACGGAGGAGTAGGGTGTAGGGGGCGGTTTGGGAATGGGCCTCAGTTTCACTCTCAGTAGCGGCAGCTCGATTCTGATTGGCTTGAAGGGCGGTCGTGCGATTTAAAAACAAAAAATTAAAATATTAATAAATAAAAAATATTGAAAGATTGGCATCAAAGGACACATAGATTGATAGATATGCAGTTATTAATAACATCTAAAAAAAAATGTAACTTTAAAAAAAGAAAAAAATTCCCCTTTCCCTCAAACTTTGCGTGACCCCCCTGGTGCCCCCTGGCGGCCCCCCGGGGGGTCGGGGCCCCCACTTTGAAAAACACTGTTGGCGTGTGGTGCCAACACAACCTGGTAACAAATCCTGCACTGTACTTTGCTCCACGTCGGACTCCTGAAAGCCAAAGTACTTCCAAATAGTGGAAATAGTTTCACCTTTCTTTTTAACGAGTTGCTGCTCTTGTTCTGACATCTTCGCTCGCGCTGAACACTCACAACACGTCACTCCCACGTGGCCGAGTGGGCTTTTAGGGAGGGGCGAAAGCGCACCCAGCATCGTATTTTGTCAATTATGCTGTTTTCATAATCGTCGCAAGCCATAATCGCGATTTAAAATACGATTAATTGCACAGCCCTGCTATCTAGTTAAGACAGCATGTCCTGTGACTGAATGCACGTCGGATGTCGAGTCCACCGTGGAGCAGTTTGTCAGCAGGAAGCGCTCCTGTAACGTGAGACATCTGGCTTTATTTAATCATTTATCAATAAATATCACGCGGCAACTAGTGTGAGGTTCTGCTGATCTAAAAGTTAGGTTTTCTACAGTTTGAAAAGTGGAGTGTAAAGGTCATTTAGTTTGACCGAGAAGAAACTTGGTTATTCTTGAGTTTGAGGAACACTGCTAGATTAAACGTCATTTTACAGTCTTCCTTTTCATAGAGTTAATATTTCAAGACTTCCCCTTTTGGTTCTAGGAAATGTGGACGAATACAGCGCTGAAAAATGCCTTCTAGTTCTTTGCAAAATTGTATCGCAATATCATTCGAAATAATCTCCATTCCATAGTTTTTCTAAATCGTTAAGCCCTATTTTATGACATTATGTCGCTTAATTGAGAAAATAGTCGGCACGTGAATCGATCCATCTCTCTAACTGACCGTGTAATCACACCTCAAAACCATTACTGATGCCACTACCCACCCAAAAGCTGCATTCAGGTGTTTTTGGAAAGCTTTCCCATCATGCATTGCTGCCATTTGTACATTTCTCCACTCTGGATCATTAGCCGCTTTCACACGAAGTGCTTTGCTGCACTTAGTTCCCAGCACTTAGTTCCCAGCACTTAGTACCCAGCACTTAGTGCCAGCACTTAGTACCCCCATGGAACTAAGAGCCGATCTCGTTCACACCGGAATAAGTCCCTGAGGGAGGATTACGCAAATGAGCCGCTGACGTCACTTCTTCTTCTGCTTTGGGTTTACTGGCAGGCCGCAAACCACTTCACGGCGTATACTGCCACCCGGAGTCCCCGGCCGGAAGTCCCCGGAGTTGGGGACTGGCTTCAGTAGAAGCTGCTGGGACTCCCAGCAGCTTCTACTGAAGCCTTCCGAGTAAATCGCCAGAACGCCGACACCTCCTCATCTCCACCTCTCCCATGTTTTCTTTTGTGTTGCCATAAGTTAGTCTCTCTCCGTTGCTGCGCGGGGCTAATGCTAATGCTAATAATGCTAATGCCAGCAAATACAATGGCGGCTTCAAAAAGCTTTTCAGAGTTTTACGGGGCGTGGTTTGCAATCCGCCCAGCCAATCAGAAGTTGGTACTTTTTTCTCCCCAGGATATTCCCACCTCTCTAGCAGGGACTGAAAAGGGGGGAAAAGTTCTCTGAACTAAATTCTCTTTTTGGTGTGAACACAAAATTCCAGGCACTAACGGAACTAAACAGGAAAAGTACGGGTAAAAGCGATAAGATTCAGGTTTGTCTGAGTCACTGTAGAAGTGTGTGAGGCGTGGGATCGCACCCTGAATTCTCTGTGTGTGTGCGTGTGTGTGTGTGTGTGAGAGATAATCTAACACTAACACGGTGTGAGTGTGAGGTACACAAATACTTACAGACACATTCACACATTTGACACCTGCATGGTGACATAAGACGAGAAGTGTGTGTCTGGGAGGCAGGGTGTGTATGTGTGCGTGAGTGTGTGAGGCAGTGCGTGTGTGTGTGTGTGTGTGTGTGTGTGTGAGGCAGTGTGTGTGTTTGTGGAAGACTGGGTGGTCACATGTAGTTTGAGGTGAGATGTCTTTTCTTTTTCTAGCACTTGGTGAAAGACAGGTGGTAGATGTTGACACACACACACACACACACAAAGTGATGAGTGTCTGTCATTTAAATCTATCTGCAGTGGTGCTGAGTATTTAGTAATACATATATATTTTAAACCTAAAAAAAAACTAGGTTGAGGATTGCAAATATAAGAAGCAACAAAACAAGGTTAAATTGGGGACATTTAGATTCAGAGAATTAAGCCGTACAACTGATATATCATTTACTCTGATTATAACTTTATTCCAACTGTGTGGGAAATGTGAAATAGTCTATTCTGTTAAATAGATTTCTTTTTAAATATATTTTGGTTTGGCAACTTTGCAAAGTGGTCGTTGCTCCACCATGTACTTTGACCGTGTGTGTGTTAGTTAGTGAGTGTGTGTGTGTGTTCTCATGGCTGCAGTTTGACCTCAACCACAGGAAACCCCAAAAAGCCACAACCCTCTTCTCCATTCGTCTATCTCCCCCTCTCGTCTCTCTGAATTATCTCCGCCTCGTTTCGCCGTTTTTAAATGTTTTCTTTTGGTTTCATCCCCTCAGGAGTTTTTGTCAAAGTCTCCCCGTGAATTCGTATAAAACGATGTGCTGGTTTTTATTTATTTGTATAAATCCACAGTCCTTCTATTAGGTGTTTGTTGTCCTTATCGTGCAATCAACAAGCCTCAGTTCCTGCAGTGACTGTAATCATGAACACACTCTGCTGATTACACATGAGGCGAGGCAATCACAAGGTTTTGTTTCTCTTGTTTGAAGCTGTGGACTCTTTCTGTTTTTAAGTTTGAATTGGAGGGAAATTAGCACTTAATTAAAGTCAAATACATGTTTAGAAAACACTCTTGGTATACGACTGGGTTAAGGAATAGTGATTTAACAGGAAATAAGAAATCTTAAATAATAATAATAATAGATTTAATTTGTTAGCGCTTTTACAGGTGCTCAAAGACGCTTTACGGATATAGTGAAGGGGAAAGAAAAGGAAGGAACAACAAATAAATATATAGTTAAAGTTAAAGTCAAATAATACAAAAACAATCACACATTAAAAGCCCCAAGTGAAGGAGTTCAAGTATCTCGGGGTCTTGTTCTCGAGTGAGGGAACAATGGAGCGTGAGATGGGCCGGAGAATCGGAGCAGCGGGAGCGGTACTGCAGTCGCTTTACCGCACCGTTGTGACGAAAAGGGAGCTGAGCCAGAAGGTAAAGCTCTCTGTCTACCGGGCCATTTTCGTTCCTACCCTCACCTATGGTCATGAAGGATGGGTCATGACCGAAAGAACGAGATCGCGGATACAAGCGGCCGAGATGGGTTTTCTCCACAGGGTGGCTGGTGTCTCCCTTAGGGATAAGGTGAGAAGTTCAGTCATCCGGGAAGGACTCGGAGTTGAGCCGCTCGGAGTTGAGCCGCTCCTCCTTCGCGTCGAAAGGAGCCAGTTGAGGTGGTTCGGGCACCTAGTTAGGATGCCACCTGGGCGCCTCCCTAGGGAGGTGTTCCAGGCACGTCCAGCTGGGAAGAGACCAAGGGGTAGACCTAGGACCAGGTGGAGGGATTATATCTCTTCGCTGGCCTGGGAGCGCCTTGGGATCCCCCAGTCAGAGCTGGTTGATGTCGCCAGGGAAAAGGAAGTTTGGGGCTCTCTGCTGGAACTGCTACCCCCGAGACCCGACCACGGATAAGCGGAAGAAGATGGATGGATGGATGGACATTAAAAGCCAGATTGAAGAGATGAGTGTTTTGAAGGTGGTGAGGTCAGTGCAGTCTCTGATGGGTTGGGGGAGTGCGTTCCAGAGGGAGGGGGCAGCGACGGAGAAGGCTCTGTCCCCCCAGGTCCGGTGCTTGGTGCGGGTGGGGATGGATAGGAGGTTGGCTTCTGATGAGTGGAGGCAGCGGGAAGGGGCGTGGTGGTGCAGCAGGTCTGTGAGGTAGGGGGGGGCCTGATTGTTGAGGGCTTTGTGAGTAATCAGGAGGACTTTGAAGTTGATTCTTTGACGGACGGGGAGCCAGTGGAGGTTCTGGAGGACGGGAGTGATGTGGTCTCGGGAGCGGGTGCTGGTGAGGAGGCGGGCAGCAGAGTTCTGGATATGTTGGAGTTTATTGATTAGGTTGGATTGTATGCCGTAGAGGATGCTATTGCTATATGCTCCATAAGTGCTCTCTGTTTCTACAGGACCTGTTGTGTAAGTCTTGGCAAATAAATAAAAATAGTAAATAAATATTTACATAAACCTAAGACGTTTAAGTTAGTATGTGCAATAATAAAAAAATAAGGATATTATTTATATAAAAATAAGACGTTAAAGTTGATCCAAAGAAACATAAAATAAGAATACAATTAGAAATATATATTTATACAAACATAAGAAAATAGGGTAAAATGTCCAATGAAAGATACAATAAAAAGGAATAACAATATTTAAAAATACAAGTTAAAATAAAATGTCCAAAAAAGATACAATAAAATAAAAATATGGACATTATACTACCATATGTAAAATGCTTATCACAATATCTACAGTGGTGAATTATTATTATAAGATAGTAACACTGATTGGTTTTTCCCGAGCTGAATGTGCATTATTAATATATATTATATTATATATTGATTTATATATATTTTTTCATAGAGTCCGTCTCCCTCTGAATCTCAGTGTTGGATGTATTTAAATACATGTTAACCGAGTTGGAGGACAGACGGAGAATGGCTGCTTCACTGTAGAAGGTCTCTGTAATGTTTGTCAAGTGCTTCAAATGTAGCTGCAGGACACACACACACACACACACACACACACACACACACACACACACACACACACACACACACACACACACACACACACACACACACACACACACACACACACACACACACACACACACACACACACACACAGTAATCAGTACTTTCCAGTGGATGTGACGAAGGGTTACTCATGAATAAACCAGTTTAACAGAGTCGCTGGAGCTTGTTGACACTCTGGTGTGTGTGTGTGTGTGTGTGTGTGCGTCCCCAGGCCATTAACCTGCTGGGTGAGCATCTGTGCAACTTTTTTTCCGATGTTAAGTGCTTTCCGCTCAGTCCTGTCCTGACTACATTTCTGGTAAACAGGCACAGTATGAAACACACTTTAAAACGCCTCCATTGGACTCCTTTGTTTACTTCTTGAACACAGTGACATCACTACACTTGGGCTCCTATTGGCTACCGCTCAAACACATGGTACATGATAGTCAAAGGGGGCGGGACATCCCTAAGCAGTTGACCAATCACAGCAGAGCCTTACAGTTGAGAAAATCCTTCACAGAAGTATTTGACCTTTCTGCCCTTTGTATTTATCCAAACCAAGTATTCAGGCCTTTTTCTTATCACCCTCTCATTATATATGCTCTTCATGAACTCTCTTCCTCACACTCTGATTGGTCTCTGAGTCACACCGAATGCATTAGTGTCCCAAACACACCCTCAAACTGAGTGTGTGTTCATGTGTGTGTGCAAATACGACAGTTGCTGGGGTTTGTGTACATATCTTTGTATTTAGTGTGTGTGTGTGTGTGTGTGTGTTCATTTCCTGTGTGTTGGCCTGTTTGACCTCACATGATTTGGCTCCCTGCCTCCCTCCCTTTTTTATTTCTTCCTCCTTCTTGGCATTTTTCAACTCCCTCTTGTTGCTTCTTCTCGAAAACATCCGCTCAGCAGTACACAAAGTTTTTTTTTCAAACACAGAGTAAATACAGTTCTAATGTCTCTGAACTGAAGACAGGAACATGTCCTTTATTTCCTGTTTTGATACCGGGTCATACCCATGATGATGATGATGATGTGTATTTCATATGCTTTACTGTGTTCATGTGCAGTTTGCTTTTAACGCACACTCAGCGTTTCCTGCAGATGTTTCACATTAAAAGCCTTCCAGATGTTTAGGAGGAATGATTAGAAGGCTTTTATTGTGAAATGATCGTAGGAAGTGGAGGCGAGCCAACGAGCAATACAAGTGGAGTTTTAGTGTAGGAATGAACATTGAATTCCCCATAGTGTCCATTGCACTGTAGGTTATCAGTAAAGTATTTTTTTAATTGTATAACAGTATTTTAGCACTAGCTCATTACATTACATGTTACATGTTAGACGCTTTTATCCAAAGCGACTTACATACTCAATACTGTGGGCAATCCCCACAGGAGCACTTTGGGGTGAAGTGTCTCAGGGACACAACGACATGCTGTCTGCAGTGGGGTTTGAACCTTGGTCCCAACACCAACGCACAACCCACTGCGCCACACGCCTCCTTATCTTCCAGAATCATCAGGTAACTTTTAAAAGATTCTGACGTTCTATATTTGGTTCATTATTAGTTTCTTTTCACAGATTTCTGCAGGTAAATAACCCAGAATAAGTTGTTCTGTTCTCTGGCGGAGGGGCGCACTGTTCAGAACAATTCAATCATGATTAATGATTAATCGAGACGAGAGATCTCTCCCGTCTGTGTGCGAGGGGGCGGGGCAGTTTACACACACGCAGCTGCTACATGCAGCAACACACGGCGGAGAGAAGCGCTCCAAGGTGGTTAAACTTTACCCGTCTCGATGCTCGTTACCAAAAGTGCAATAAGAGTTCA
Organism: Pogonophryne albipinna; assembly: GCA_028583405.1. Classification (NCBI taxonomy): domain Eukaryota; kingdom Metazoa; phylum Chordata; class Actinopteri; order Perciformes; family Artedidraconidae; genus Pogonophryne; species Pogonophryne albipinna. Next base: position 252,844 of record JAPTMU010000179.1, read on the forward strand.
GCATGTAAGGGCGGTAACACGAGCAATTTGTCTAAACATTTATCAAAAGTGCTCCACATCCAGATGGAGGAATGCACCGGGTTCAACTGTCTTTCTAGTAGCTCTGTAGCCCCGTCCACGAGTAACGTTTCCACGTCAGGTGTTCTGTATGCTAGCAGCAACACACGGAGTTAACTACATTATACAAACATGGGTTAATGATTAGAGGAAACTGAGGTATTTAGTTTGTTAAAGTTTCAGCTATTCTGTTTACAGTTCTGTCATCAGATTATTTAAGATTTGTTAAAACATTGTTGTTTCTTTTGATGTGAAATATTATGTATTTAATTTAGGGATGCACGATATTGGTTTTCACAATATGTCACACACGGTCACACACAGTCACACACAGTCACACACAGTCACACACAGTCACACACAGTCACACACGGTCACACACGGTCACACACGGTCACACACACGGTCACACACACGGTCACACACACGGTCTCACACGGTCACACACACGGTCACACACGGTCACACCAGTAGCGTAGGCAGAAATGTACTTTAGGGTGGGCCTGTAAAAAATAGGGTGGGCCAGATTTTCTTCTGCGCATCAGAAGCTAACAACAATCCCTGCCGGTACCGGTGGCAGATTACTTTTAGAATACTTTTGGAATACTTTTGGAATACTTTCCATCACCCGGACTGCATTCTTTGTACTGTCTTAAAACCTTTCCTTAGAATATGTTATGAATTGTAAGGTGTCCTTGGGTGCTTTGAAAGGCGCCCCTAAATAGAATGAATTATCATTATTATTATTATCTGAAACGATGTAATAACTTTTACAACGTGTTCCAGTCCCTTGCCCCGATGCATTCAGCAGCAGCAGGCCATTCACTTTGATTTGATCCCGTTATGAATGTCATCATTTCGACAATAAAGAAATGCTACATAAACGTTATCTTGCACATTTTATCTAACCATCTCCGTTTCTAACTTTCAATATATTTTAAAAGAGATCTCTCTCATCTGCGTGCGGGGGCGGGGCCTCACAGACACTCTGCAGCGCAGTGTGCACACAGTTCTGCCGGTAATGAATATTACATTTTGTGAGGAAACTTTTCCACCAATAATTCCAATAAGTATTCCAAGATGTATTCACTTCAGGTTTACGAAAGTAACTGTAATCAGATTACTCGATTTTCAAATGTAACGCCAGCTGAATACACTTGATTTTTGTATTCTGATTACGTAACGCCGTTACATGTAGGCCTATTCCGTCACAACCCAACCCTGTGTATCTCTCCGGACTCTCCACCAGCAGATGAAAAACACCCACCTCTCCGCCTCTTCCAAGGGACGAGGGAACCGTGCGGCAGAGTTTCCGTTAACATTTATTTCTTCTGACAGCCCAGCAGCAGGAGAGGTGGGGAGAGGGAGACGTGGGGAGAGGGAGACGTGGGGAGAGGGAGACGTGGGGAGAGGGAGAGGTGGGGAGAGGGAGACGTGGGGAGAGGGAGACGGGGCTATTTCATCGTTATCAGAAAATGATCGTATAGATCGATGCTAGATGAGGGCAGTGGGGGCTCTTCTTGGAGTCTGGCTTTTTAAAAAAACCAAAGTTCATCAGTGAACTTTGAGCCATCATTTATTCTGCAGGCAGCTCTCTGCCTCTCTCACGTTATTATGGCGCGCGCCGGAACCAACAATCAGTTTTTACCGTTATGAGTTCGGTTCAGAGGACAAAGCACAAACAACATTAATTACACTCGATATTTGTTCACTTGAATTTCACTTTGAATTCTTGGATATTCTCAATGGGTGAATAATCTTTTTTATTATTAATAATAATAAAAAAATAAAAACATTTTTTTTTAACACCGAAGCTTTCTCAGGGTGGGCCAATGAGTAAACTGGGTGGGCCTGGGCCCACCCTGGCCCTATGGTGGCTACGCCACTGAGTCACACACACACACACACACACACACACACACACACACACACACACACACACACACACACACACACACACACACACACACACACACACACACACACACACACACACACACACACACACACACAATGCAGTGGAATAAAAGCTTCTGTGCCCATTTACAGTCACATTGTTACCTCTAAATGAATCCAAATGTTCAGATTTCCCCCCCCCCACACACACACACACACACACACACACACACACACACACACACACACACACGCAACCTTCACCACACTGCTGGCTCGGCCTCCTTGTGAACGTGCAGCTTTCCAACTAAAACACTTTGATCTGGTGAGGTCTCGTCAGCAGTTTAGATTCTGTATTTCTGATCTGAAGTGTGTGTGTGTGTGTGTTTCTGTCTGTGTGTGTTTGTGTGTGTGTACGTGCATCAGGTCATTTCAGCATCTCGGCTGTAATTACCGGCATTATGGAAACAGGCGGGAAGACTGTGGGAAGGTCACGACTTTCATATCTGATCCAGCTGCGTCTCCTTTCTTGTTTTCCACACATCGTTTGTGTTGTGTTGTCGCTGAGCATTAGGCTTGATCTGCGCTGTAAGTCGGGTATAATAACTGCAGTGTGTTCGTGGAGGGTATTATGCAAGATGTCAGTGGACGTTAAGTATTTCTGAGTGGACAAAACATCTGGATTCTTTGAAACACGTGAGGATTTGGGTAATTGCAGCAAACCAGGAGACAGAGTTATTGTCATTTAAAGTGTCTAAATATTTGAACAAATTGTATTTGTAATGTTTTAGTGAATGCTAATACACTGAATTAAATATACTGGAGGGTTGTCACAGGTACATTTAACTGGTTTAACTTAAACATGACGTGACAAGTAGCCCCTGGAGTTGCCTAAGAAGACGAGTTCAGGGGAATAAAGCTCCATTGTTTCACCAGGAGGTTTGTTGATAAGATTTTACATTTGATAATATTTGGCTCCGGCTCAATAGAGAAACATCAGTGGACAAAACAAAGCATTCATTAATAAAAAATTTAAGTTGTTGAGTCTTCCTTTTAAAATTTGCTTTAACATTTGCTTCCATTAAAAGTGAGCCTTAAATCAGAAGTAAAGAGTCCTCCAAAGGCTTCAAAACAGTCTCATTAACTAGTTTGATCAATAATACAAACAAGCACTACAATGTTTACGCAAGAATGCTTGATTTACTCCAGAGGAAATTAGGGATAGTGCTCCGATATAGAGTGAAATAGATAAATAACAAATCTATAAACATAGTTATTTTAGTCAATAATGTAGAAATGATTAACCTCAGACGACGACGCAGTAGATAAAGTGTGTTGTTATCCGTTAAAGGTCTTCTGCAGAAACGTATTCCTGTCACTTTGTTTATCGGCAGGATCTGATCTGAGGCCAGCTGTTATTTCCTGTAGTGGTTTGTTGTGATTCCTGACATCACTCGGTATTTCCTGGAGGTGCGTTTCTCTGGAATGAAACTCCTCCACCCTTTCCTGTGTGTGTGTGTGTGTGTGTGTGTGTGTGTGTGTGTGTGTGTGTGTGTGTGTGTGTGTGTGTGTGTGTGTGTGTGTGTGTGTGTGTGTGTGTGTGTGTGTGTGTGTGTGTGTGTGTGTGTGTGTGTGTGTGTGTGTGTGTGTGTGTGTGTGTGTGTGTGTGTGTGTGTGTGTGTGTGTGTGTGTGTGTGTGTGTGTGTGTGTGTGTGTGTGTGTGTGTGTGTGTGTGTGTGTGTGTGTGTGTGTGTGTGTGTGTGTGTGTGTGTGTGTGTGTGTGTGTGTGTGTGTGTGTGTGTGTGTGTGTGTGTGTGTGTGTGTGTGTGTGTGTGTGTGTGTGTGTGTGTGTGTGTGTGTGTGTGTGTGTGTGTGTGGTAGGTATCAGTTTATTTTGCCAGTAATGGAAACTGCTCGCTGCCAAAAGACAAAATAAAGCTCTCTCTCGTTGCTTTTATCCACCCTTTGCTCTCGTTATATTGCCTTTCTTTGAGCTTCACCCCTTTTCTGTTTATTCCTCCTTTAACCTTCACTTTTCCCTTTCTTTACACAACTTTTTTTTAACATTACTCCTCCCTCTTTCATAATCTTCTCCTCCCGTCGCCACCTCCCTCTTTAATATGACTTTTACAAAATGGCTCTACCCCTCCCTGCTAATAAAGAAAACATGCTCCAGAATTACAGGAGCATTTAAAGAGTCCTCTCCTGCTGATGTTCAGGTGTATATCAGTATGTAGTGTCTCTACTTTAAAGAGTCCTCTCCTGCTGATGTTCAGGTGTATATCAGTATGTAGTGTCTCTACTTTAAAGAGTCCTCTCCTGCTGATGTTCAGGTGTATATCAGTATGTAGTGTCTCTACTTTAAAGAGTCCTCTCCTGCTGATGTTCAGGTGTATATCAGTATGTAGTGTCTCTACTTTAAAGAGTCCTCTCCTGCTGATGTTCAGGTGTATATCAGTATGTAGTGTCTCTACTTTAAAGAGTCCTCTCCTGCTGATGTTCAGGTGTATATCAGTATGTAGTGTCTCTACTTTAAAGAGTCCTCTCCTGCTGATGTTCAGGTGTATATCAGTATGTAGTGTCTCTACTTTAAAGAGTCCTCTCCTGCTGATGTTCAGGTGTATATCAGTATGTAGTGACTCTACTTTAAAGAGTCCTCTCCTGCTGATGTTCAGGTGTATATCAGTACGTAGTGTCTCTACTTTAAAGAGTCCTCTCCTGCTGATGTTCAGGTGTATATCAGTATGTCGTGTCTCTACTTTAAAGAGTCCTCTCCTGCTGATGTTCAGGTGTATATCAGTATGTAGTGTCTCTACTTTAAAGAGTTCTCTCCTGCTGATGTTCAGGTGTATATCAGTATGTAGTGTCTCTACTTTAAAGAGTCCTCTCCTGCTGATGTTCAGGTGTATATCAGTATGTAGTGTCTCTACTTTAAAGAGTCCTCTCCTGCTGATGTTCAGGTGTATATCAGTATGTAGTGTCTCTACTTTAAAGAGTCCTCTCCTGCTGATGTTCAGGTGTATATCAGTATGTAGTGTCTCTACTTTAAAGAGTCCTCTCCTGCTGATGTTCAGGTGTATATCAGTATGTAGTGTCTCTACTTTAAAGAGTCCTCTCCTGCTGATGATCAGGTGTATATCAGTATGTAGTGTCTCTACTTTAAAGAGTCCTCTCCTGCTGATGTTCAGGTGTATATCAGTATGTAGTGTCTCTACTTTAAAGAGTCCTCTCCTGCTGATGTTCAGGTGTATATCAGTATGTAGTGTCTCTACTTTAAAGAGTCCTCTCCTGCTGATGTTCAGGTGTATATCAGTATGTAGTGTCTCTACTTTAAAGAGTCCTCTCCTGCTGATGTTCAGGTGTATATCAGTATGTAGTGTCTCTACTTTAAAGAGTCCTCTCCATGTATAACTTTGTGATGTTAGCCTTTTCAGACCATTTACATGCACTAAAACCTATAGAACACACTACAGTTAAATGGAAAACCACAAATAGCACAACATGGCCTCTTTAACTTTTAACGGTTGACTTTTTCGACGCCCCAAACTGTTTAAACATTGTTGAATTAATTAAAACAGCCCTCAGAGCAGCCAGTTTTATTAATAGATGATCATGGTGGTTGTTTTGTTCCAGGTGGACGCACTTTGAAGAATATTCTGCACGCAGCGCGCCCTTCAACAAGCTTAATGTTGTGTCAATTAGAGAGGGGGATGGTGGGCAGATAAACACACAGAAGAGTGTTTACGTTCGCTGTCTGCAGGTCTGATTGTGGAGGAATGTCTCCGTCAAGTCAGCGCGGGATAACAGGGATTATGGGATGTTCAGAGCGAGACAGCAGGACTTAATGAAACACAGGCACACATTGATGGAAACTTATTTAGTAATCCTGTTTCTGTTAAATGGGTGTTTATTTGTTCTGCATTAGATTAGAGCCGAGAGTCTGAGTCACAAGTTACTTTTTGTTCGAGCTGGAATAAGAGCTGCAAAGATTAATTGTCAAGTATTTGGATAATTGTTTAAGGACATTTACAAGCAGAACTTTCCAATTTGATTGTTCCAGATTCTCCAATGGGAGAGTTTGCTGCTTTTCTTGGTGTTACATTTTTTGTGAAAGCATTTGAAATCCTAGGAAAAGAGCCTTCAGAACTTGCCTGAGAAATGTCACAAAGGCCTGAATACTTGGTTTGGATAAATACAAATAAAGTTAAAGAGGGCAGAAACGTCAAACTGTAAACTGTAAGGCTCTGCTGTGATTGGTCAACTGCTTAGGGATGTCCCGCCCCCTTTGACTATCATGTACCATGTGTTTGAGCGCTAGCCAATAGGAGCCCAAGTGTAGTGATGTCACTGTGTTCAAGAAGTAAACAAAGGAGTCCAATGGACATTTTTTTCTTTAGTTACAAAGTAATCCAGTGTTAGTTTCCGTTTAATCCATGGGTATACTACAAAGAGGAGATCCTAATAGGTAATTTGGCATACTTTTTTCGACCAAATCTAGCCAACTACTGTCTCAAAACTGGGTGAAAACACAATGCTGGTTGGATTAGCTTTTAGGGGTCTTACTCTTCTGATTGAACTCATTTCTGTTGTCAGATTGGTTTCCAAATGGGCCTCTTTGTTGATGTTAGCACGTTTCCATTTATAAGATTAGCAAAACCTTCTTTGGTTACTTCATTGTGACACAAAAGTCAGATTTCACAGTACGCTGATTGAAAGAAAATACCAAATATAGAAGGACATTCAAGAGGTTATACAGAAACGTGTGCAAAAGTGCATTTTATGTTAAAATAACTTCCCTGAAATGATAAATTAAATACATTTCAGGCTTAAGAAGTGTATTTTTTCCTCATAAACCAAGCTATATAACAGCAATAATACTTTATCTCCTTCTTATTAAGAGCTAGACAGCACTTGTTACGATGTGTGTCCTTAAAAACACCGGCTTTAAAGGACCATCTCTTTCGTTAACCAGCTCTAGAAAGCTATACATTCATAAAGAAATCATCACCAAGGACAAACTATCTACCCCTCTCTCTCTTCATCCTGTTAATGGTGTGCAGCAGCTGGAATCCCTCATTACTCCAACATTTGGTGGAGTTTGAAAGATGATTGGCTTGAAGATAATCAGAAGAAGAGTCTTTGAAAGCCCATCGGGGGAACTGAAGGGTCGTGGAGATGAGTTCAAGGTCCTGGGAATGTTACCGTTTTTTAAATGGAAATTCGAGTGAGTGATCGACGCCTCGGCAGCGATGTACACGAGGAGAAATAACATGTGTGTGTCTCAACAGGAGGCATACTGAAGCTGCATCTCATTAACGTAAAGTGTGTGTGTGTGTGTTCTGCCAAACAGGAGGATGTCAATGCCAACAACAGACAAACACACGCAAACACACTCTTCGGGGTTGTTTCTCAAGGACACACACACCACTGATTGCCTTATGCTAGTGGGTGAATTCGTCTCATATCAGCATGAGGTTGCACAGACCTCCAATATGTTACCAAATAACCTCCAACCTATTAGGACATGTTTGGAAAGTTGGGTTTTCGAGCCTTTCCAGCTGTTAGCATTTAGCTCAAGCTGCTAGCATTGTGTTGTTACTTTGAAACAGCTGATTGAATACTATAGGAAGTGTGTATAGACTCTTCAAGAAGCGTATCTGCTCACTGAAATTAATCATAGTTTTTTTGGTCTTCAAAAGTCTTGAGTTTGGCTTTCAGCCGTCAACATCTTGGTTTTTGGTCGTTGATATTTCACTTTTTGTAGACTTAGTTTTTGTTTGGCAGAATCTTGGTTTTTGGTCCATGACACCTCGGTTTTTGGTCGTTGACATCTTGGCTTTCAGCCGTCAACATCTTGGTATTTGGTCGTTGACATCTTGGTTTTTTGGTTGTTGACCATTAAAATAAGGGCAAGTCTTGGGCAATACGGCATTGATTTCAGTTTTTCGATCTGGAGTTTGACACTTGGAAATATATTTAGATATGTCGTATTATTTTGGACGTGGCCAGGCCAAGAATGTGTTATCGCACTACAGCTTCTGTACAGATTAAATGAAGGAATATGAAGTGTTGGAGTTGGTTCTAGTGGATTTTGTCTCCTTTTTTAAAAAGAGCCAAGCTAGCTTTTTCCCCCCTCTTACCAGTCTTAATGCTAAGCTAAGCTAACTGTCTGCTGACTGTAGCTCCAGATGAGAGCTTAACAATATTCTTGAAAAACTCCTGGAAAGTAAGAGAATATGCATATTTCTCAAAATGTCAAACTATTCCGAGAAAATGTCACGTTCTAAATTCTGAAAACCTTTGGAAAGTTCAAAATGTAATGGAGAAGTACCATTAGAGGAAATACTTCTCTGACATTTGAATGATTTTTGAAGGGGATTACATTTCTCTATCTGCACACAATATTGACTATGGGCAGCTTCATTAGAAAAGAAATATAGGTATCCCATCTTCATATACCCGTATCGTTCCAATCCTTGTTTGATTTATCTTTCCGGACATCGAGTCTGATAGATCTTCCAATGCCTCGTGCATTTCCATCAAATATTTGAAGTGCACCCGGCTGCAGAATGCCAAAGCTTTGCAGCAGACAGATCGGATCAGAGCAGTCGGTCAGTGTCGAGAGATTTTCAGGACAAGGCAAAGGCATGACGAGAGTAAAACAGACAGATAAGAGGGGGTCGGAGAGAGGAGTTCATTGCAGGGGGATTTGTCAACGATAAGAAGCTTTCAAGGCTCAGAGTGACGCATTTTGGATTCAAACTGCAGCCTTTTTTCTGCTAAAACATCTTGAAATACAGTCATTTGCATTCCAAAAGTGTGATGGCATTCAGTTTATTAGGTATGCACCATGACATCAAGTCCAATTCCTCGTACGTGTCAACGTCAATGATTCTTTCTCATTTTCAGTCTTTTTTGAAGAACGTTTCATTTCCCTCAAGTAGGAACAGTTTCTGAGTCAGAATGTGAACCACGTTTGAGCCTGAAAGCTTTTTTTCAATCGATTTTTACCCACAAACCATCAGATCGTTTTGGTGGTGGTCATCCCGAAGTTGGAGTAGCTGCGAATGGTCGGTTTAAAATAACACTTTAGAAATGGGACCCCACTTGTAACGTGTAAACACTATTGGAAGCCAACAGCAGAAAAAAACAAAGTGGAAAAGTTGAGTTTGGGAATCGAGTTTGTCCAACTTTCTGGACATGAAATCTATAAGTTCTCTTGTGAATTTATTGTACTTTGACTTCCTTTCTTCTTCTATCGAATTGCACTTGGTTGCATTTTTGCAGCTTGTGACTCAGAATGATAATAACTTTTGTTCAAACCAGAGCATATCCTCATAAATTGCTGAAAATCTAAGTTAGTCTAATTTATTTAAAACTGCACAACGCATTATTAAGTGTGTAATTCGATCACTTGAACAAATAATAAATTATCTAATGTGTTTTATTGCCAATTCCAATTTGCCTTGCAATTATGATATATTATGCATAACAATCAAGTTGTTAAGATAATATATAGATAAATAGCAAGCTCTAACAAAAGTCAAGAGGCGCTTTCACACCAAGTACTTTGCGGTATTTAGTTCATCAGAACTCTTTAGTTCTGATGAACTAAAGAGCAGATTGCGTTCACACCAGAATAAGTCCCTGAGGGAGGATTAGGCAAATGAAGCCGCTGACGTCACTTCTTCTTCTTCTGCTTTGGGTTTACTGGCAGGCCGCAAACCACTTCACGGCGTATACTGCCACCAGAAGTCCCCGGCCGAAAGTCCCCGGAGTTGGGGACTGGCTTCAGTAGAAGCTGCTGGGACTCCCAGCAGCTTCTACTGAAGCCTTCCGAGTAAATCGCCAGAACGCCGACACCTCCTCATCTCCACCGCTCCCATGTTTTCTTTTGTGTTGCCATAAGTTAGTCTCTCTGCGTTGGTGGGCTAATGCTAATAATGCTAATCCGAGGATACTAAAAAGGCGGCTTCACAAAACGTTTTGGGAGTTTTACGGGGCGTGGTTTGCAATCCGCCCAGCCAATCAGAAATGGGAACCTTTTTCTCCCACAAAAGTACCTGCTCTCTAGCAGGGACTGAAAAGGGGGTGGAAAGGTTCTCATGAACTAAGTTCTAGTTCCGGACGCACATTTTCAGAACTATATCGGAACTATACAGGGAAAAGTACTCCGGTGCCCAAGCACTCTAATAACCTTATGGAAAAATGTGCAACGAGTATTATATGTATTTAAATGAAACTAAGAGTGTGCAAAAGCTTTCAGTATGTGCAGAAATAATAATACAAAAGATATGCTTTACTGAAACCCATTTTTGTTCAGCGAGTCCGATTACTACTGCTTTTTGTTGTCGTTTTAAGCATCACTTCTACAGTACTTCTTGCAGACAGTTGTGCATTTCACTTTAGTTGATGTTGTTTAGGAATGGTTCATCATATTGGTAAAAAACATATTGGCAAAGTATTTTTTGGACCCAGTAAGTTTTCTGTGTGACCCCGAGTTGCACCCTGATGGTCAGACCTTGCATGGCATCTATCTCCCATCAGTGTTTGTGAAAGAGAGGAAGATTGTGCAGCTCTTTGGATAAAACACGTCATAACTGCAGCCATTTTCTCTCCCATGCTGCCCTGTGATTTAGTGCTGGATGACCGTTTGACCGGCAGGTAAAGAGGGTTGTTGAGGCAGCGGTGAGGTGTTATTTGGCCGGGGTTTAAAGTTTGTATTCGACCCTGTCTATCGTTTTTGCAATTTGCCCACCAACACAACCATCACCACCATATTTGCAGCTGTTCGGAGGATTAAGACAATCCACGAAACCATTGCTTACAGAGTTGGTGCAAAGCAAATCCAAAGCAGAACTTTACCTAGATACAACCAGATGTAGATTCTGATTAAAGGACTTTATTACCTCTACATACGATCAAATGAAACGAGTGGATATACTGTAAATATGCTATCAAATACAATCGGAGGCGGATGACACTATCTGTACATCATTTTATACATATTATTTTGTACGTAGTATTCCCATTCCCGGTTCAAACGCTTATGTCTTAGTCCTTCAAGGATGCATTGTAAACAATTAATCTATCCATCCTTCATCCATCTATCTGTATATGAAGCTAATGTTTGCTATCTATCTATCTCAGGGGGGTCAAACTCAATTTCATCGCGGGTCACATCAGCATTATGGTTGCACTCAAAGGGCCAGTTTTATATATAAGACTATATAAAAATACATATATATATTTAATATAAATTAAATAATGTGTTATATTACATTATTGCCTCTGCATTGGATTATTATCGGATAGGGTAATAACTAGGGATGCACGATATTGGTTTTTTGAAACCGATACCGATAACTTCCTGATTCTCAAGACCGATACCGATAATAATATAATAATATATATATTAAATGTACCTGTAGTTTTTGCACACCTGGTGGTAAAAAAGAGACTAGTAGTGAGCAAATGACATGAGCATTACTAATATGAACAAAACAAAGCCAAGAACAGTTTTGACTCTTCAAAGTGACCATATTTATTTTCCCAAATAAAGTTCTTGCCTTTTTCAAAAGCCTCGTCGATAGGTAAAAGCCCCGGTGCCTTTGCAGCTGGCTTTGGATTCGCCGCTAGTTTAGCAGCGCAGGCGTCTTCATACGCTTTTAACACACCATCGTAGCGATGGCGATGTTTCAGGTGACTAATCAGGTTGGAAGTATTATAGCTCGTTGCCTTGTTCCCTCCTCGTGGAACTTCTGCATTTGTTAAAACAAATAGCAAGCGAACTATCTAACTCTGAAACTTTGAAATAGTCCCATACTACCGACGACATGTTTGTTTACTGTCCTGGCTTCACGGCCGCACACCATTTACGTCACAGCCAGGCATGAGTTAGGGAGCGCTGGATTTGTGAAAAACTCCCCTCTTCCTAAACCACTAATGCCACAGTACTGGCAAAACGGGAGGAGCCGAGTGAAAAACAAGCGCCCCTCATCCCAATCCACCCACACCGCAGTATTTTTTCCTTTTTTTTACCCAAAAAATATATTGTATATTATCGGGGCTATTAATACTTTTATCGGGTTTATCGGGATGACGTCATAATTCCTAATATCGGACCGATAATTATCGTGCACCACTAGTAATAACTTCATAATTCACTACGTCTGAAAGCAGAAGTTTCGGGCAAATAATTGCAAGTCTCTTCAGTGAGAATGTCACAAAATGAAGACAAATCAACAAAAAAAGTCAAAAAGAATAAGTGACATTTTGAAAAGAAAGTCAAATTCTGAGAAAAAAAGTCACATTTGAGATGCATTGTGGGACATGTAGTTTATGGCCAACGTGCTTCTGTAAATCGGCATGTACAGTAACCGTATAATAAACATATCATATTCTTTGCAACCTCTTGCGGGGCCACATAAAATGAAGCCACGGGCCGGATTTGGCCCCCGGGCCTTGAGTTTGACACCCCTGGTTAATTAGCTTAGCTATTAACAAGCTAGCTAGCGAAAGTTAGTTATCTAGCTAGCTATCGCCAAATGTGTGGCTCTCATAATTTAAATTTAAACCCCCTTTGGTTAGACTGAGTCATCATAGAAATATTGTTGATGTGTTTTTTGTATTACATACAGCCAGCAACATTCCCTCACAGCTCCAAACGGCTCCAAACATCGCTGTAAATTCACAAATATCCGTTTTTTTTTACAAGATAATCACATATTGGTTATCCAAATAGTTAGTTCCTCTTCTGAAAAACAGGTTATCTGGCAAGTAAAGGTTGATAAAGCTGGTGATGCTATAAGAAATAGCAATTTCACTTTAACTGGAAGACATTATACTGCAAAGTGGAATTGCCCTATGTAAGCATTGGGTGAACACGGTCAGCTTGACATGTGTGTATCATTTCCAGTTGTAGTTGAAAAAGAAATGGAGAAAAGAGTTAGGATGCTTTAGAAAGAGAGGAGATAGAGAAGTTGTTTTGTTCTTATTCAACAGACTAGAACAAGGTATGTGTGTGTGTCTGTGTGTGTGTGTATGTGTGTGTGTGTGTGTCCAGTGATTTGTAGGTGTAAAGGCTTCTCTCTGTCACTTCCATTAAACATGCTGTCCTCATTCTAGTTCTCTCCCTCTCCGTCTCACTCTGTTTTCTACTGTGCTGTCTCTGCTTCCCAGCGATGCTCATCTCGCGCTTCGTTGATGTTGCCGAGGTGTGGAGGACACACACACACACACACACACACACACACACACACACACACACACACACACACACACACTCTAAAACCCACACCTCAGACAGAGCGCTCCGCCACACTGCTCAGGAAATTGGACCCTCAACAGTCGGTATATTGGGATGAAATTCCTTTTGAAAAGCCTAGACCTTAACACACACACACACACACACACTCTCTCTAACTGAGTTTTGAAGACAGGAGTGTGTTGCCGCTCGCTCGTTTTCTATCTGCAGAAGCACTATCAGTAGTTTAAAGATAGAGCTGAGTCACTGCTCTCTTTTGTCTTTCTGACAGTCAGTCCATGTGTGCCGCTTACAGATAAGGCATTGATGTTAATTACAATGCATGTTGCCAGTCAGACAGAAGCAATCGAGCCGAGGAAAAGTAGACGGCGTCCGACTGATACAGGGTTTTTAAATATCAGCACTCGCATGGATTCTTGCAGACCTTTGTACTTAAGCTACAAAATAGGTTTGTTGGTTCGAGCCAACTTTAATTACGGTCATTTTCTGCTCCATATGAGTGTTTCGTGGCTCTTCTGCGACATGTCTCCATGTTTTAATGTTCAAAAAGCTTTTAATTTCTCTCATATTGCCTGTGTTGCAGCACTTAAATAATTTGCAGGTGAATGAAAGGTGTCTAGACTTCCTAAATTTGGGCCTAACACACAAAATGCTGTTGATAATACCATGATAAGAAACCCAAACAAATGACTAAACCACTGCCTACTCGGTTGGTGGTATTAAACTGCAAAGAAGGGACAGGAAAAAGCAGAACAATCTGGCGTTTATATCAATCAAAATGTTATTCATCAGGAACCAAAACCTCCTACTGGATTCAAATGTCAAATCTGGTGTTTTTTCGTGTGACAATTGACAAGTTTCTCTCTCTGTACTTCATTACAAAGACAGTGTGTGTGTGTCAGGCTGACAGAAACCATCCTGAGGGGGTTTACAAGTACAAACTGTGTGTGTGTGTGGAATTAGTTAGACTGGCTCCAGGAGGAAGCATTTTTGCACAGATTGCTGCATGTATGTGTCAGATAAGCTTATTTTGTATCTGTGCTGTTTCCCTCCTTCACACTGCAGCTTTTCTGGCAGTCTGCAAACATGCAACACATATGAATCAAGTAGTTCAATTAACTTTAAGATGGCTTTAATTGGAACCCTTTGATAAACGTTGTAAATCCCGAACAGTTGTTGTTGCGGTTCAAAATGTATCGTTAGTAAAGTTCAATAAGAAACCGGCTAATGAAGCAGCTGTCTTTTCATTATTGCTGTTTTTCAAATTGCTTTAGAAATTAATTGCCAGGTGATATTTAAAAAAGGCTCCGGTTCAGCTGCTTCAAAACTGTAATTTCCTCCGTAGCGAATTTCACAATTTATCCTGTCAGCTGTTTACGGGTTCCCCATTAACCTTGAGACTGAGTCACTTCGGCAAACTCCCATTAACCTGCAGAGTGAGTTGTTGATCAGAAGTTATTTGTTTCCATCTCCTGCTGAAATGAGTGAATTGGAGTCAACGGCGTCAAGAAGTGTGCTTTTAAAGACTCGAAAAGTAAAGCAGATCTTCCAAACAGTTTCTAAGAAGCTCTTGGGTTCAAATTGACTTTCTGGGTTTGCACACGTTCTCTGTCACTGCATTGGTTTCATTAAGGTGTGCAATTTTCTTCCCACAGTCTTTACACATGCACGTTAATTGAACAGACTGACTTGCCTTTAGGGGTGATTGTGTCTAATTGGCAGCTAGTGGAGGGAGGCACAATAAAGAAGTGGAACAACGTCAACTTTTCTCATTCGACTGCCGTAATTCATTGCGTTCTTCTTCCCCTCAGGAACCTTTCCCAGAAGCTCAAGATTTATATTCAAGGATCCGTTGGCTTTGTTTTGGGTGAAGGATTTCAGAGTATTGACAGAACAAGATGGCACAATATGAAACTTCAAATGGCGTCATATTTGGTGCAGTATTATACTCCAAAATGCAAACAAATGTCAGGTTTGAAATGGGGACAATGCTATTTTAATCCGTACATATTAATCCTTTTCCCCCATTTGATGGACCAGAAACCATTTTGGTTAGTTCAGTCCGTTTAGAGACTTCAAATTTGCTTCTGGTTTGCACAGAATATGCTTCAGTGGCTTTTTTAATATTGTTTTGGGAGAAGGCAGTAAGAAACAGAACAGGAGCCTCTATTGGAAATACGAAATGGTGCCAGATTTTTGACCAATTCATTGGCCTAGAAACCCTTCTGGTTAGTTCAGTTCTCTATAGCTGGATCTAGCATCATCTAGCATCATCTAGGGCAGGGGTTCTCAAACGTTTGGTTTATGCGGACCACTATTTATTATCAAGGATTTTCGCGGACCACCTCATATGCAAACCGTAAAAATAAGTACATATATAAACTTAGTGTTAAAACTCAGATATTTGTTATTGTTAATTATGGACAACACTTAATTTCACCACTGGTTACCCATGGTTACGTGTGCACGTGCAAAACCACAAACATGGATCGGTGGCTAGCATCAGGTTCTCTGAAGAGAAAAGAGGTTACCGTTAATGAAGATAATGAGAGTGAGTCCACAAGCCAGATTCCAAGATTGACGGCAAGGATTAGCTGGTTTTAGGCTCTCGTTAGCCGGTGTCTCGGTAGCCAGTGTCTCGTTAGCCAGTGTCTCGTAGCCAGTGTCTCGTTAGCCAGTGTCTCGTAGCCAGTGTCTTGTTAGCCAGTGTCTCGTTAGCCAGTGTCTCGTTAGCCAGAGTCTCGTAGCCAGTGTCTCGTTAGCCAGTGTCTCATTAGCCAGTGTCTCGTAGCCAGTGTCTCGTTAGCCAGTGTCTCGTTAGCCAGTGTCTCGTTAGCCAGTGTCTCGTAGCCAGTGTCTCGTTAGCCTGTGTCTCGTTAGCCAGTGTCTCGTTAGCCAGTGTCTCGTTAGCCAGTGTCTCGTTAGCCAGTGTCTCGTTAGCCAGTGTCTCGTTAGCCAGTGTCTCGTTAGCCAGTGTCTCGTTAGCCAGTGTCTCGTAGCCAGTGTCTCGTTAGCCAGTGTCTCGTTAGCCAGTGTCTCGTTAGCCAGTGTCTCGTAGCCAGTGTCTCGTTAGCCAGTGTCTCGTTAGCCAGTGTCTCGTTAGCCAGTGTCTCGTTAGCCAGTGTCTCGTTAGCCTGTCTCGTTAGCCTGTCTCGTTAGCCTGTGTCTCGTTAGCCAGTGTCTCGTAGCCAGTGTCTCGTTAGCCAGTGTCTCGTTAGCCAGTGTCTCTTTAGCCAGTGTCTCTTTAGCCAGTGTCTCGTTAGCCAGTGTCTCGTTAGCCAGTGTCTCGTTAGCCAGTGTCTCGTTAGCCAGTGTCTCGTTAGCCAGTGTCTCGTAGCCAGTGTCTCGTTAGCCAGTGTCTCGTTAGCCAGTGTCTCGTAGCCAGTGTCTCGTAGCCAGTGTCTCGTTAGCCAGTGTCTCCTAGCCAGTGTCTCGTTAGCCAGTGTCTCG
Source organism: Pogonophryne albipinna (assembly GCA_028583405.1). NCBI lineage: Eukaryota > Metazoa > Chordata > Actinopteri > Perciformes > Artedidraconidae > Pogonophryne > Pogonophryne albipinna. Next base: position 269,513 of record JAPTMU010000179.1, read on the forward strand.
TTAGCCTGTGTTGTTAGCCAGTGTCTCGTTAGCCAGTGTCTCGTTAGCCAGTGTCTCGTTAGCCTGTGTCTCGTTAGCCTGTGTCTCGTTAGCCAGTGTCTCGTTAGCCAGTGTCTCGTTAGCCAGTGTCTCGTTAGCCAGTGTCTCGTAGCCAGTGTCTCGTAGCACAGAACGCATACTGGCAAAGGCTCATCTTCAGTGCTGTGTAGCTAAATCCCAGTTCCAAGTAGTTCCCATTGTACTTTCTCTTAATCTTCCCTTTCTTTGTTTTTTTCTAAACAGGATTGTATTGTATTTCAACCTAGATGCTATGTATTCATTGTGAGATCCAAAAGTTCATGATGACCGTGGGAAATGTAGTTTACACAACAATCTCCTCTGCCTCATTGGAGTTTATTCAGATGTCATGGCTGATTGGATTCAGTGTAGACAATCACGGTTGCATGAAGATGTTGTTTTTGTACAGAAGAAGGACCCAGTTCAGACAGCGAAATGTAAGACTTTCTTGCTCGAAAGTATGTTGAATATCCTACCGTTTTGTCACATATCAGTTGCTTGTTAGAGTTTGTGCATGGAGGCTTAAATGGAGGTGTCTATCGCCAAGAGTTCGGCAGAAATGCAAGTTAATTCTGCTATTTTTCTAAGTAAAAAAAGGCAATGGGGTTTGAGTACAGACGTTGAAAGGTGCAAAATGTCTTGCATTGTCTGCACTGGGAAACCATTGAGTAACAAATGGGAAAGGATAGCCTCCATTTTCACTGTTGCTCACTACCCGTCATACTCTTTCTCCTTTTCTTAAGGCATGTATATATAGTTTCTTGTTCTTTGTCTAGTTGAGTGCTATCATACAGCCGCTCAAAGCTTACTGAATAAACCAGAAGCCTTTTGACAGTCAGAGGAGATTATGCTGCACTCAGAGTGCATTTACCCTTCTGTGTCTCAAGCTCAATGGTTTGTGTCCATCCTCTTGCATTTGTTGTCATTGGACTAATTTAAGCATGTCCATATACCCACCCACACAAGCACAGCCATATGCAAGAAGAAAAACACGCACATCTGTGGAAAAAAGGGGGTTTAAGTCGAGGGTCAGCGAGCATGTGAACGGAAACGTGGAGCCGTCTGCGTACGTACAGAAGGAGGAAAGACTGCTGATGTAAAGAGGACATTTAACAGATCAAAAGATGACGCTGAGCTGGATTTTAAGGGACAGAGGAGATTCATAAGAGATGGTGTTGGGAAAACACTGAATGTCCTCTTCCAGTATCAGAGCAACATGATAACAAAGGTATCCCAACTGTAGCTGTGAACATGACAGGATGTGTGATTACCTAGAAGAGCATCAGGACTGTTTGAGGCATATGACAGCTATGTGATTAACATGATGCTTCAGCCTCTATGGAGAGAGACATATGACAAGCATGCTCATTTCTGACGTGGAGCTAATCTGAAGTAAACATTGAATACTGCTTTCTATTCCTCCATCTTGTGACTGTGTAACTCCCTCTCTTGGATATCAGCATGTGAAGGACACTGTTCAGGAACTAGTTGATGCTCTGTATGTGATGACTCCTTCCATTCTGGAGAGGATCACAGATACACGGATCCTGAGGTTGAAGCTCAAACCGGTGACCAGTGAGATTTTTCTAACAGATGGAAATATAAGAAATGATGGTAAACGTCACAGAAGTCTGATCTGAAACGCATGGCTTCCCAAGCCTCAGGTTGTGAAACTGAGTAGATGTGAGTGAAGGAGGACAGCTTGGAAGTTTCCTAATGTTGTATGACATCTGGGAGAGTGTGACTTCCACTTGCATCCATTCAGCAGTGACAGATCCTGTTTGATTAGATTAGATTTATTTTGAATGTGTAAAACAATAATACTAAAATGTAACATGAGAATTATTATATAATACAACATTAAGCAGTGTCAAATTGATATACAAAAATATTACTGATTCTAAATTATGTATAAACAAATTAATTACACATCCGAAAGCGTCCGACAGAGCCTGTTCTGACGCATAGACTCAGACGAGCAGTTCACTTCCAGATCGATCAGTAGCTTGGAAAAGTTATGTATATTCAGACGTGCCTTTTTTCAGCAATAATCTGCTTTTGTTCATTTGTTTGAGGTTGTATTAGGGCTGCTCGATTATGGCAAAAATCATAATCTCGATTATTTGGGTCCATAATTGATATCACGATTATTAAAAACTATTATTTACTTTGAAATAAAAAAAAAAAAATGTGAACAGTACGTTTTTAACAGTTGATTACCCTGAACTTTAAGTATAATTCAACTGAAAAACCAATAAAAAAAATTAAAAGTAAAATAATCGTTTTATTTCGATTATGTTGTTTTCATAATCGTTGCAAGCCAAAATCGTAATTGCGATTAAAATACGATTAATTGAGCAGCCCTAGGTTGTATTGAGTTATAAGGTAAAAATACTATTTGAAAAATGTAAAAAAAAAACATAAGTAGAAGTCATGCCTTTAAAACATCATCAAACTGAAGGATTATCAGCAAAAAGTACCTAAAGTGTCGAATGCTCTTCTGAGTTAATACGCTGATATCCAATATATTGGTCCAATCGCCCGACCCTCGTGTCTGGTGCTATCCAGTTATGCCTTTAAACTATAATCATGTTATTTTAAGGTGTGATAATAACCATTTATATACTTCAAAGTCCTCCTGATTACTCACAAAGCCCTCAACAATCAGGCCCCCCCCCCTACCTCACAGACTTGCTGCACCACCACGCCCCTTCCCCCTACCTCACAGACCTGCTGCACCACCACACCCCTTCCTCCTACCTCACAGACCTGCTGCACCACCACGCCCCTTCCCCCTACCTCACAGACCTGCTGCACCACCACACCCCTTCCTCCTACCTCACAGACCTGCTGCACCACCACGCCCCTTCCCCCTACCTCACAGACCTGCTGCACCACCACGCCCCGTCCCCCTACCTCACAGACCTGCTGCACCACCACGCCCCTTCCCCCTACCTCACAGACCTGCTGCACCACCACGCCCCTTCCCCCTACCTCACAGACCTGCTGCACCACCACGCCCCTTCCCCCTACCTCACAGACCTGCTGCACCACCACACCCCTTCCCCCTACCTCACAGACCTGCTGCACCACCACGCCCCTTCCCCCTACCTCACAGACCTGCTGCACCACCACGCCCCTTCCCCTACCTCACAGACCTGCTGCACCACCACGCCCCTTCCCGCTGCCTCACAGACCTGCTGCACCACCACGCCCCTTCCCCCTACCTCACAGACCTGCTGCACCACCACGCCCCTTCCCCCTACCTCACAGACCTGCTGCACCACCACGCCCCTTCCCTCTACCTCACAGACCTGCTGCACCACCACGCCCCTTCTCCCTACCTCACAGACCTGCTGCACCACCACGCCCCTTCCCCCTACCTCACAGACCTGCTGCACCACCACGCCCCTTCCCCCTACCTCACAGACCTGCTGCACCACCACACCCCTTCCCCCTACCTCACAGACCTGCTGCACCACCACGCCCCTTCCCTCTACCTCACAGACCTGCTGCACCACCACGCCCCTTCCCCCTACCTCACAGACCTGCTGCACCACCACGCCCCTTCCCCCTACCTCACAGACCTGCTGCACCACCACGCCCCTTCCCTCTACCTCACAGACCTGCTGCACCACCACGCCCCTTCCCTCTACCTCACAGACCTGCTGCACCACCACGCCCCTTCCCTCTACCTCACAGACCTGCTGCACCACCACGCCCCTTCCCTCTACCTCACAGACCTGCTGCATCACCACGCCCCTTCCCTCTACCTCACAGACCTGCTGCACCACCACGCCCCTTCCCCCTACCTCACAGACCTGCTGCACCACCACACCCCTTCCCCCTACCTCACAGACCTGCTGCACCACCACGCCCCTTCCCCCCTACCTCACAGACCTGCTGCACCACCACGCCCCTTCCCCCTACCTCACAGACCTGCTGCACCACCACGCCCCTTCCCGCTGCCTCACAGACCTGCTGCACCACCACGCCCCTTCCCCCTACCTCACAGACCTGCTGCACCACCACGCCCCTTCCCCCTACCTCACAGACCTGCTGCACCACCACGCCCCTTCCCCCTACCTCACAGACCTGGGGGGACAGAGCCTTCTCCGTCGCTGCCCCCTCCCTCTGGAACTCACTCCCCCAACCCATCAGAGACTGCACTGACCTCACCACCTTCAAAACACTCACCTCTTCAATCTGGCTTTTAATGTGTGATTGTTTTTGTATTATTTGACTTTAACTTTAACTATATATTTATTTGTTGTTCCTTCCTTTTCTTTTCCCTTCACTATATCTGTAAAGCGTCTTTGAGCACCTGTAAAAGCGCTAACAAATTAAATCTATTATTATTATTATATCCCGAGGGGCCTCTGTGTTAATATTTAATAAGTTAAATATTGAAACCGGATCCCCCATTTAAGGCTGATTACGATCTCCATGTCCTGCCAAGAACGAAGGCCTGCAGGAAACTGTGTGTAATTGCTCTTCATGTGGAGCTTTCATAAGACTCCTCATCTCATATCACTAGTTTGGGCATGTTTTGGAAAATGAAGACAGGCAGGCAGTGGAGCTTTTTATCCGGCACATCCTGTTCTTAAACCTCTCGCAGCTTGTGATCTCTGGAACCCATGAGAACCGGCGCTTAAGTGGGTTTGAAGCGTCTTGACGTTGATTGATGCCAGCAGGGAGCTCTGAGCGCAGACCACACGGTTTCTGCTTATCACACACACATCCGGATCCAAAACAAGATGTCAGCTGTTCGGAGAGGAGCTCAGGACGTGCTCTGACTGCTAGTTCGAAGCCGGCGTGACTGGAGGGTGTTACAACCCTGAAGAGAAAGAGGGGGGGACGGAATCAAAAGAGTGAAGAAGTGAAGTTTCCCGAGCGACAACTTCACTCAAGTCAGTGTTTAGAAACACTTTCAGTACACGTCCAGGTAGCTGAGTAAGTAGCAGAAGTATTTATAAAATAAGTGTAGCATTGTAGAATGAAGTGTGGATAGAAAGTAAAAACCTTTCCTGTTAATATTGTAATTATGTGACATCAAAAAGTCATATCAAGTATAATAGAAATTACACAATTATATGCAAACTGGCAATGGCTGATTAAAAAGAGTGAAAGTGAAGTTTCCCTAGCGACAACTTTACTCAAGTCAGTGTTTAGAAATATGCAACACTTTTCAAATAACTAAATGACATACTTGTAATAGAGTAATAACCCTTTTCTATTAATACAGTAATTATGAGACTCCTTAATCTTTTTAAGTACACATTCACGTAGATCAGTAAGTATTATAGAATGAAGTGTGGATAGAGAGTAAAAAACAGAACCAACAGATCTAATCTCTTCAATACAATTCTGTGTTTTCACTTTAAAGGTCACCTATTCTGCAAAATCCTCTTCTTCATGTCTCTTCTACATCAACATGTGTCCCCTCTTCTTCATGTCTCTTCTACATCAACATGTGTCCCCTCTTCTTCATGTCTCTTCTACATCAACATGTGTCCCCTCTTCTTCATGTCTCTTCTACATCAACATGTGTCCCCTCTTCTTCATGTCTCTTCTACATCAACATGTGTCCCCTCTTCTTCATGTCTCTTCTACATCAACATGTGTCCCCTCTTCTTCATGTCTCTTCTACATCAACATGTGTCCCCTCTTCTTCATGTCTCTTCTACATCAACATGTGTCCCCTCTTCTTCACGTCTCTTCTACATCAACATGTGTCCCCTCTTCTTCATGTCTCTTCTACATCAACATGTGTCCCCTCTTCTTCATGTCTCTTCTACATCAACATGTGTCCCCTCTTCTTCATGTCTCTTCAACATCAACATGTGTCCCCTCTTCTTCATGTCTCTTCTACATCAACATGAGTCCCCCCTTCTTCATGTCTCTTCTACATCAACATGTGTCCCCTCTTCTTCATGTCTCTTCTACATCAACATGTGTCCCCTCTTCTCCATGTCTCTTCTACATCAACATGTGTCCCCTCTTCTTCATGTCCCCTCTTCTCCATGTCTCTTCTACATCAACATGTGTCCCCTCTTCTCCATGTCTCTTCTACATCAACATGTGTCCCCTCTTCTTCATGTCTCTTCTACATCAACATGTGTCCCCTCTTCTACATCAACATGTGTCCCCTCTTCTACATCAACATGTGTCCCCTCTTCTCCATGTCTCTTCTACATCAACATGTGTCCCCTCTTCTCCATGTCTCTTCTACATCAACATGTGTCCCCTCTTCTCCATGTCTCTTCTACATCAACATGTGTCCCCTCTTCTTCATGTCTCTTCTACATCAACATGTGTCCCCTCTTCTTCATGTCTCTTCTACATCAACATGTGTCCCCTCTTCTTCATGTCTCTTCTACATCAACATGTGTCCCCTCTTCTCCATGTCTCTTCTACATCAACATGTGTCCCCTCTTCTTCATGTCTCTTCTACATCAACATGTGTCCCCTCTTCTTCATGTCTCTTCTACATCAACATGTGTCCCCTCTTCCTCATGTCTCTTCTACATCAACATGTGTCCCCTCTTCTTCATGTCTCTTCTACATCAACATGTGTCCCCTCTTCTTCATGTCTCTTCTACATCAACATGTGTCCCCTCTTCTTCATGTCTCTTCTACATCAACATGTGTCCCCTCTTCTTCATGTCCCCTCTTCTCCATGTCTCTTCTACATCAACATGTGTCCCCTCTTCTTCATGTCCCCTCTTCTCCATGTCTCTTCTACATCAACATGTGTCCCCTCTTCTTCATGTCTCTTCTACATCAACATGTGTCCCCTCTTCTTCATGTCCCCTCTTCTCCATGTCTCTTCTACATCAACATGTGTCCCCTCTTCTTCATGTCCCCTCTTCTCCATGTCTCTTCTACATCAACATGTGTCCCCTCTTCTTCATGTCTCTTCTACATCAACATGTGTCCCCTCTTCTTCATGTCTCTTCTACATCAACATGTGTCCCCTCTTCTTCATGTCTCTTCTACATCAACATGTGTCCCCTCTTCTCCATGTCTCTTCTACATCAACATGTGTCCCCTCTTCTTCATGTCTCTTCTACATCAACATGTGTCCCCTCTTCTCCATGTCTCTTCTACATCAACATGTGTCCCCTCTTCTTCATGTCTCTTCTACATCAACATGTGTCCCCTCTTCTTCATGTCTCTTCTACATCAACATGTGTCCCCTCTTCTTCATGTCTCTTCTACATCAACATGTGTCCCCTCTTCTTCATGTCTCTTCTACATCAACATGTGTCCCCTCTGTGGAAAGGGACTCTGAAAGTTTCAGGAACAAAGATTCTTTCTCTTTTTGATCCATTTCTATAAAAACCTGTCTGAAAATGAGCTGATCAGATTTTGGCCACTTTATGATGTCATAACGATGTGTTGTCTTGTGTAACCATTAGCCAATCAGCAACCAAGGTAACCTCCCCCCCCCCTTATCACCTGAATCTCTTCCTAGAGCACCATTGAGTTCTTTGTAACCAAATGTCTCTCAGAGGGGCGTGGGGAGGGGCTCCTTATTTTCATCTAAAGTAACAGACAGAGAATCAGCACTTTGGAAACAGGGCTGAAACAGAGGGGATTATGGGTAATGCTGCAATGATCTGTTTGGTGTTTCAGCCAATCAGAGACAGGCTCTGTATATATCTGAGACCTGTGATATATTGATGAAAAACAGTATAATAGGAGACCTTTAATAATTGTTTTACACCTCACATCAGACAGTGAATGTCCCATGTCTGGCTACTATAAATGTCACAGAGGACCAATAACAAGAAGAAGACTTTTCCACCAAGCCCTGACAAGCTTCGGTGTTTGTGTTGAATCCAGAATTCCCTTTGATGCTCAGGACAAGAGCTGGCGGTGTGAGATTAAGGATTGGACACCTCTGGGCACAGATGATTCATTGTATTAGTCTCACAAACCCCCAGCAGCATTCAGCGGTAGACTGCAGGGAGATGGATGAATAGTTAGCATAATTGTTATCACCGCTCTTTTGCTCCGGTGCATCTGTCGCTGTGTGTACTGTGTCCGGCTCTTTTTATGCTCTAATTGTTCTGAAACTGCCGAGTTAGGGAGTCTGGAAAGAGCATCGGTGTGATTTCAAAGAGACACCCGGCGAACTAGATTACAACAGTGGAGCTTGTACTCTTTTCTCAGTGAGGTATAAGACTTTAAAAACATGAAAAAGACATTCTGGACCGCACAGAATCTCTACATAAGATTTCTGGTTAATACACTTTAAATTAAAGGACATTTAAGGACACTGAGGTGAAGTTTTATCCATTGCAGCCTCAGGAAACTCAAACAAAACAAAGCACCGTTTCAATTAACGAAACCTTTATTACATTAGGAAAGCACAATTAAATCAAGACACAGAACCCTTCGAACGTTCTTATTTTGAGCAATCTTGGATAGACGGTGGATAGGAAAAATCCAATGTAACACGTTTAAGTTCAGTTTACATTAGATCTGCAGATACTTATTCTTAAAGGTGGGGTAGGTACGTTTGAGAAACCGGCTCGAGATACACTTTTTGTTATATTCCATGGAATGCTCTTAACATCCCGACAGCAATGAATATCTGAAGTGCTTTGAAGCCGTGGTACTGTAAAAAGCACGACCAATCATCTGAGCCGGCTAAAGTAACTGGATGGCCTACCTGCCTGTCAGCCTTCCATCTGGGCACAAACTTATCTCGTGCCCTCATTGGTCATGTGCGCGTTCCTGTGTGTTGGGGGAGGGGCTCTGTAAGGAAGTGGCAGATTTCTTCCGGTTGTGTATTTTTCAAATTCTAGCGCACTCGAGCCGGTTTCTCCAAAATTACAGAGCCCACCTTTAAGTGATAAATAATATTTCCTCATGTATACTATCCTTTTTCTCTCATCGTGTTCCTCCTGCTCAGGTCAGAAACCCTTTATGTCTTGTAACAGTTTTTCAGCCAAGATAACAATTGTGATTCATTTAAATGACTTGGTCGAGACCAAAACAGGACATGACTCTTAGCTGTTGCAACGTGAAGGACTGCAGCTAGAGATTGTTTTCATTATTGATCAACCAACCACTTTGCTGACTAAATGAAACACTGAATCATGTCCATCGGAGAATTCAATGAGACCTCTTCAAACGTCTTGTATTGTTGAACCGATCATTTTCAGTTTACTATGAATTCAATTGAAGAACAGCTGCAAAGTGTCTTATTTAAGAAGAACCTTTAACCATTGATTTTGGGGTATTTTTGGTAACATTACATTTAGTAAGTGCTGCTTTAATAGAATCTACAAATGAACGTATTTCTTCATGAGATAAGAAAGGCGTTTTTTATTGGAAAACCCAAAGAACCAGACTATTATCTCATGCAGGAATGAGAAATAAAGTTTCGGTGACACTTGAACAGTACAATTTCATAAATGATTCTTGCTGTGATTGGAAGAAGTCTTTTAGATTGTCTAGGAGTTACTAGATGCTCCTAAAGTGCACGACGTGATGAATACCAGCAGGTTTCTATGGGTTTTGAGACGCAGGATTACATACTTGGGCAGCACTGCAATGTTCTTACTGTTACCCTGGGTATCTCCGTCCACTGTTCTCCTGCAGTACTCTCTCCTCTCATCCCCAGCTCCACTGCCCTTAAACCAGGCTGGTTATGCACAGTCCGGCTCCTCTGTGACTAAAGCGGCCAAATAATTTATGACTTCTGGGAGTTTCTGCAAAGTCCATTGGGGTTTTTGCTCTAAAACACAGAGCCTCTTGAAATGAGAGCCAACACATCTTATCAGAGGCCGAGCGATATCGATCAAGCACCCTATCAACCTCGGCAGAGATATAGCGGCCATTTTTCTGCTATGTGGGCCAAATCTCTGTTATTGCCCGCTTATAATATAGTTGACAGGTATGAATGAAATATGATGTGTCCCACCCTGTCTCCCTGCCTGTAAACTGCTCAGTCGTAAAATTAACATTTTGTACAGAGACGTGACTCCGAGAATTTGAGCTGAATCCCTCGCTGTTTCTGACTCGGTAAGTAAAAGGGATCAAAGCTTCAATACTCCTCACATCTTATTTGTTTTTTCTTTAAAATATAAAAAGAGTAAGGAGGAAAAAGGGATTTCGAAGAACTGTGCCCTTCAAGAAAAAGCTATTTCAGAAAAGATTACATTCATCCGATATTATAATGCAAATGGTCATGTAGGGAATATATAGAGATTATTCAGCAACTAAGCCTTGAGAGAGTTGAGAGAATACCCAGGATGCACCTGCACCTCGGGCAAGGCTGAGATATTTCAAGTGTTTTATTCATTACATGGAGAAAATCAGAAAAACAAGATTCATATATACTGTATCTATACGAAGCACACAGGCCACACACATGTCTTGCATTTAGAAAAGGTTGCAGACAATCAGGAAACCATTTTATTACCTTTTTTACTTGTGTTATATAAAGACATTTAAATCATGTTTCAGTGGCTATTAAAGTGCTTTAGTATCCAGCCAATGATTGGTTAATTAATCGACATGTAGCGGTAAAATAATGGTTTTAATCACTGTTTGATTTGGTGGTAGATGTGACCATTTGGTGCTGGTTTGATATGATGGTAAACTGAATACGCTTGGGTTTTGACAATCAGTCGTCCAAACACATTAGAAGACGCCATTTTGGGTCTTAAGGCCCGGACACACCAAGCCGATGTTGGCCGTCGATGGGCGTCAGGCCGACGATGAGCGTCGACACGCCCTACTCAGATTTGTTTGATCCCGCACCGTCGTGTCTTTTCGGCCGAAGGCAGTCGGCTAAAGAAATCACTCTGATTGGCTGTTCAGCTAGCGAATCAGTACATGAGAAGCGAAACGGAAGTGAGGGACCCAAACAAACTATTAAGAAGGAAACTATTTAACTCCAGCTCTCGACACAGGTTCGGGAAAGCCCCGCTGTAGAGTGAAAATGGAACGCACACGCTATTTGTTGTTTGTTTATATCACGCAGTCTGTTCTTCTTCTCTCGGTTGTCACGCAGTCTGTTCTTCTTCTCTCGGTTATCACGCAGTCTGTTCTTCTTCTCTCGGTTATCACGCAGTCTGTCTTCCGGTTGTTGCCTCTTTTGAATGACGAATACACACTACCGCCGCCTGCTGGTAAGGAGAGTTATTGCCACTCACGCATGCGCAGTTCGTACGTGCTTCTTGGCCGTCGGCTGAAGTCTTTGCGGTGTGTTCCAGTGCGACACATGGCCAAGAAGCAGAGACGCGAGGGGACGCAACAGTCGGGGTCCGTCTGTCAGTTCTTTGGTGTCAGATTGGTGTGTCCGGGCCTTTTAGGGATCCTTTACATTATTAGAGTAGAGATGCAATTATAAGTTGACCGACAGGAAGCTCATGTGCCGATAATTCTGTTTATCTTTTGGACTATTAGTCACATTGTACGAAGCCATCTTGAGTTCTAGGAATGATTATTTTTCCATTGTTTACACCTGTTTATAAACAAAATGACTGGCACTAGTATACATAAGAGTCTTCTATCTCTTTATCAGATTCCCAATCGCATTAAAGACTCTATTTGCCAATCGGGAAACGTTGCTGGGTTCAATGTTCAGTTGGAGAATAGACAATCAGGAACACAGGAGAGATCTAAAATGTACTTTTCAATGTCTAAACAAACAGAAAAGTTCCTCTATCAAAGGCTGAAACCTTATCTAGAGTCAAATTCAAGAGATTTACAGAGGAGGTATTGGAGTATGGATCTTTCCTGGTCCACTTCCCAAAGGTAACGTTTCATATTTAGTCCTCGTTTGTTATGAAGAACCAGCCCTGCTCATAAAGTGAAGTCATGTCAAACTGGGATTTAACAGACATGATGGCGAAATAAATACCAAGATGGCAGTCAAGAAGATTGATTTAGAAACAAGTAGTGCTCAAAACAGAGGTATTAATATTCATCCTCACCTCTCCATTGCCGGTGTAATTAGCTCTACTCATAATAAGTCATTAACAACTCCCCCAACACTCCTGATAGATCAAGATCTGATTATTAGATATTAAAAAGTGTTCGGCACAGCATTGAGTTATGGTTTTGAAAGTGAAGCTCGGGCGGCAGATGGAGAAACCCGAGAGATGGATTAAAGAGGCGAGATATTCTTCCAGCAGTTTAATGAGTTTCTGAACGGCCGGAGGGGAAGAAGAGGGAAGAAGAGGTCGCCGAGATGAAGAAGATTTAATAAGACCACCAACAGAGAAACGCTGAGAGATGTAGAGCAGACGGAAAGGACTTTGTTTCACCCCCTGAACCTCATTATGGAAATTGTGTGTGTGTGTGTGTGTGTGTGTGTGTGTGTGTGTGTGTGTGTGTGTGTGTGTGTGTGTGTGTGTGTGTGTGTGTGTGTGTGTGTGTGTGTGTGTGTGTGTGTGTGTGTGTGTGTGTGTGTGTGTGTGTGTGTGTGTGTGTGTGTGTGTGTGTGTGTGTGTGTGTGTGTGTGTGTGTGTGTGTGTGTGTGTGTGTGTGTGTGTGTGTGTGTGTGTGTGTGTGTGTGTGTGTGTGTGTGTGTGTGTGTGTGTGTGTGTGTGTGTGTGTGTGTGTGTGTGTGTGAAAATACTATAATGATAATAAATACTGTATAGTAATGAAACGTAACATTTTACGGTATTTTGCTGGTAAGAGATTTGAGTTGCTTTAGCCTGTAGAAGCTAGAAAGCCAACTATTTGATTTGTTTTAGATAGGCTGCACAACATGTTTCATATGCAGACCTTATTTTCTGTGTGTGTGTGTGGCTGTAACTGGGGTTTAGTTCTGCTTGGTGCTCTATAATGTTTTACTTGATACCAAGGATTGTATTGTTTAATGGAAACAAATGAGTCTTTCACAGCGAGAAGAAACCAAAGGCAACTTTTAATTGGATGTAATTAGTCTCTTTAGAATAGTTATACTCTACATTTAAACATAGTTCTGAATATAATGGGCAACCTTAAGGAACTGTGTAGCATGACTTTAATGGAAATAAATTGAAAGTATTATTGGGGTTTGATGATTTAGGGATGGCATTATTGGTCAATTGGTTCCTAAGGATAGCATCGTTGGTTTGTTGGGTGACCATTTTCGCCTAAATTGGAATATCCCAACAACTCTTTAATGGGTTGTTATGAAATGATGCACAGATGTTCCTGGTCCCCAGAGGATGAATCCTACCAAATGTGAGGATCCCTGGACTTTTTCCTCTCGCGCCACCCACAACTCTACTTCCTTGCGATGAGTCAAAATTAGGGTTCGGCAACGATATTATATTGGTATTGAGATGTGAGGCTAGATATTGTGTCAGATTTTGGATATTGTGCAATCGTAGTAATTTGCTTAACTTCTAAGACTGTTCTACTTCCTCTTATTAATTGCCTTTACCCACGTAGTCATTATATCCACGTCATTGATGATTATTAACCAACTATCTCATTGCATATCAATTCAAAGGCTTTATTTTTTATATACAGCATAGTTTGTATTGTCCTCAAAACCTGTACAGTAGAATAAATACTGTAAATTGTAATAATACATCATCATTAGGGATGTCCCGATCACATTTTTTTGCTCCCGATCCGATTCCGATCATTTGATTTTGACAATCTGCCGATACCGATTTTTCCCGATCCGATCTTTATGCAATGCATTAAGAGAAAAAAAAGGTAACAGATAACGGCTGGTCATCCAACGCGATGAGTTCAGCTATCTTGGCTGTTATTTGTTTGGCCTTTTCACTGTTCTGGGGCAGTTTCTCTTTCCTTTTAAAAGTCTCTGAAAGTGTCGGTTGTTTCAGTGCCGTTACCTGAGTGGCCGCTGTGTACTCGTCCTGTTGTTGTTGGTGTTTGTTTCTCAGGTGGCGTATTAGATTGGTCGTGTTGAACGTAGCTCTGTTCTTTCCACCACGCGGAACCTCCGCCTTGCAAACATTGCATCTGGCTGTTACACTGCCCTCGCTTTCAATTTTATAATACTTCCAAACTCCTGACATTTTCTCTGTCCCGAGTCCCGAGTCCCCAGCTGAACGTAGCCTCTCGTTAGCTTACTGCTAGACACTGCGCGCCCACTCTGTTGCCAGCTTTGAGAGAAATAAGCAACCAGGTCTGAAAACAAGCCCAAAAGAAGCAACACATACATGATGTTGTGTCATTTCAAACCAAAACTAAGGCCTCAGGATGACTTTAAGACGGGAACATGGTCATTTTTGTTTTGTAACATTAAATAAAATTAAAAAAAAATATTAAAAAAAAATTCCCGATCCCCGATTTTTTTTCTCCCGATCTTTTGAAAATCACGTGATCGGCTCCGATCCCCGATCACGTGATCGGATCGGGACATCTCTAATCATCATGTGAGTGAATATGCACCAATAGTCAACCGAACAATATCACTGCAATGTTGATATTCATTTATATTGTTGCATCCACTCAGTTGTCTTGTGTCTTATCTGTCGGAGAGAAACCATTTTGATTATCACACATTTTACCTCCTTGTGTTTATTAACCTGTTATATTTTGCTGCATGTACTTTTTAAAGTTCCTAACAAATAATCCGAGGGGAATTTCTTGTTGTTTATTTGTGATTTTGTAAAGTGCATGTGTTGTATGAAAAGTGCTATTTAAATAAAGCTTTATTAATGAGATATTCTGCCCAAAACATGGAGATATTTGATCATCTCGTCTCAACAATAGCTGGATTTTTTTTCGTTCACGCATTGGTGCCCACTGAAGATTATTGTACTCCGCTGAGTGTGTGTTCAGCCTCCAGTTGTTTCAGAGAGGAAAATGCAGCGGTTTGATCACAGTGGTGGTGGGTTTGGAGCGATGGTCTCCTGCTGAGTTTCGCCTCACACAGCCTAACCCGCCTGGCTTGTTTAAAAGCTTTCAGAAAGTAAACAAGTCTTTCTATTTTCTTGGGTTGGAGAGAAAGCAGGTTTTGAGTCCAGACTGAGAAGGCAGGACTGTTTATGCTGCAACACAAACATTTCCCACATTATCTTATCTTATTTCAATGGATCCAAATAAGCGTAATTATGGAATAAAAAGCTTTCCAGAATTAGTCTTTGAATGTCTGACAGTAATTCAATATCTACGTGTTTTATTTACATGGTTTAAAACAAAGAAAAGCAGCAAATGATTACATCAGAGAAGCTGGAACCAGAACATATTTGGCATTTTTCCTTTCATTAATCAACATGAAGTGTAATAGTCATTTCTGAGTCAACTGCTTTTAACATGAATTCATTTAGGTTTTATTTCTGACTTTGTTTATAATTTTAGGCTCTAAACACTTTTCCTCCTTTCCAAACAATCCTGCTAGTTACCCTTTGACCCGGACCTCAGTAGTGAGTCCGTTTCAATGTCAGGGTTAAAGGTCACGACTCTCAGTGATCCCTTTTCGTTTTCACTGTGGCAGCTTTGTCTCCCTGATAATGCTCAAACAAGAGTTTCCTTGTAAACACGCAGCCTGTGTGGAGTCATAAAGCAGAGGTTACAGAGTGTTCATAGTTCTCTGAGCTATTCAGAGGAAGAAGACCATTAAAGGGGCCCTAGCATGCTTATTCTCAGGTTCATATCAGTATGTAGTGTCTCTACTTTAAAGAGTCCTCTCCTGCTGATGTTCAGGTGTATATCAGTATGTAGTGTCTCTACTTTAAAGAGTCCTCTCCTGCTGATGTTCAGGTGTATATCAGTATGTAGTGTCTCTACTTTAAAGAGTCCTCTCCTGCTGATGTCCAGGTGTATATCAGTATGTAGTGTCTCTACTTTAAAGAGTCCTCTCCTGCTGATGTTCGGGTGTATATCAGTATGTAGTGTCTCTACTTTAAAGAGTCCTCTCCTGCTGATGTTCAGGCGTATATCAGTATGTAGTGTCTCTACTTTAAAGAGTCCTCTCCTGCTGATGTTCAGGCGTATATCAGTATGTAGTGTCTCTACTTTAAAGAGTCCTCTCCTGCTGATGTTCAGGCGTATATCAGTATGTAGTGTCTCTACTTTAAAGAGTCCTCTCCTGCTGATGTTCAGGCGTATATCAGTATGTAGTGTCTCTACTTTAAAGAGTCCTCTCCTGCTGATGTTCAGGCGTATATCGGTATGTAGTGTCTCTACTTTAAAGAGTCCTCTCCTGCTGATGTTCAGGTGTATATCAGTATGTAGTGTCTCTACTTTAAAGAGTCCTCTCCTGCTGATGTTCAGGTGTATATCAGTATGTAGTGTCTCTACTTTAAAGAGTCCTCTCCTGCTGATGTTCAGGTGTATATCAGTATGTAGTGTCTCTACTTTAAAGAGTCCTCTCCTGCTGATGTTCAGGTGTATATCAGTATGTAGTGTCTCTACTTTAAAGAGTCCTCTCCTGCTGATGTTCAGGTGTATATCAGTATGTAGTGTCTCTACTTTAAAGAGTCCTCTCCTGCTGATGTTCAGGCGTATATCAGTATGTAGTGTCTCTACTTTAAAGAGTTCTCTCCTGCTGATGTTCAGGTGTATATCAGTATGTAGTGTCTCTACTTTAAAGAGTCCTCTCCTGCTGATGTTCAGGCGTATATCAGTATGTAGTGTCTCTACTTTAAAGAGTCCTCTCCTGCTGATGTTCAGGCGTATATCAGTATGTAGTGTCTCTACTTTAAAGAGTCCTCTCCTGCTGATGTTCAGGCGTATATCAGTATGTAGTGTCTCTACTTTAAAGAGTCCTCTCCTGCTGATGTTCTTTGGGATTTTAGCCTTTTTAGACCATTTGTATGCACTAAAACCTATATAACACACTTCCAGAAAGGGAAAACCTAAAAGAAAACATAATAGGGCCTCTTTAAGTATTCTCATTTATTCTGAGCATTTGAAATCAACATTGTTTGTTTGTTAAAAAACTATATCTGACTTGTTTTTTCCTTTTTTAAAACACTTTATGTCTGTTAGAAATAGAAATATGGAGACTTTTATTCATCGTATTGAACTTTAGAGTCACTTAAAACATCATAGTGTGATTACACTCTATAGTCACAACATGATTCTGCTGACAGATGCATCAGTTTGGTTTATAATCTGTGTTGCGAGGTTAAGCCGTTGTATCAATGTTTAACATCCACGTGTTTACAGAGAATCAAGTTTATTTAGTCTTTCTTTAGGTTGTTGTTGTTGAGGCGTGAACCGCATTTTTACTGCGAGTTTCCCGACCTTCTTTCCTCATCTTGGGTTTCCAGAGACCTGCCCCTGTTCCTGGGAAAAGGGAGAAGCCCTTTGGTCTCCGAGGAATACTGCGTGGCTCTGCTGTGACGTAGCAGGAGTTAATTAAGAACAGACGTACTTCTCTGTTCCAGAAAAAGACTGACGACATTTATAGGAAGCTTCAGAAGTGGGAAGTAGAGGAGTACAAATACTTTGTTACTGTACTTAAGTACATTTTTCTGGTATCAGTACTTTACTCCACTACTTATTTTTCTGACGACCTTGTACTTTCTACTTCTTACATGTTGAACACAAATACCTGTACTTTCTACTTCTCACATGTTGAACACAAATACCTGTACTTTCTACTTCTTACATGTTGAACTCAAATACCTGTACTTTCTACTTCTTACACTTTGAAGACAAATACCTGTACTTTCTACTTCTTACACTTTGAAGACAAATACCTGTACTTTCTACTTCTTACATGTTGAACTCAAATACCTGTACTTTCTACTTCTTACATGTTGAACTCAAATACCTGTACTTTCTACTTCTTACACTTTGAAGACAAATACCTGTACTTTCTACTTCTTACATGTTGAACTCAAATACCTGTACTTTCTACTTCTTACATGTTGAACCCAAATACCTGTACTTTCTACTTCTTACATGTTGAACTCAAATACCTGTACTTTCTACTTCTTACATGTTGAACTCAAATACCTGTACTTTCTACTTCTTACATGTTGAACACAAATACCTGTACTTTCTACTTCTTACATGTTGAACACAAATACCTGTACTTTCTACTTCTTACATGTTGAACACAAATACATGTACTTTCTACTTCTTACATGTTGAACACAAATACCTGTACTTTCTACTTCTTACATGTTGAACACAAATACCTGTACTTTCTACTTCTCACATGTTGAACTCAAATACCTATACTTTCTACTTCTTACATGTTGAACACAAATACCTGTACTTTCTACTTCTTACATGTTGAACCCAAATACCTGTACTTTCTACTTCTTACATGTTGAACTCAAACACCTGTACTTTCTACTTCTTACATGTTGAACACAAATACCTGTACTTTCTACTTCTTACATGTTGAACTCAAATACCTGTACTTTCTACTTCTTACATGTTGAACTCAAATACCTGTACTTTCTACTTCTTACATGTTGAACCCAAATACCTGTACTTTCTACTTCTTACATGTTGAACACAAACACCTGTACTTTCTACTTCTTACATGTTGAACACAAATACCTGTACTTTCTACTTCTTACATGTTGAACTCAAATACCTGTACTTTCTACTTCTTACATGTTGAACACAAATACCTGTACTTTCTACTTCTTACATGTTGAACACAAATACCTGTACTTTCTACTTCTTACATGTTGAACACAAATACCTGAACTTTCTACTTCTCACATTTTCCAAACAGGCTGGTTACACATGAAAAATACAGAAAACAAAAAGGACGTCATACAACATAATTACAGTGGTACCATTTACAAACCTATTCACAATGACTGGTACCAAGAGTATCATGTCATCCAGCCGAGCTTTGAAATGATGCAGGGGAACCAAAATGCTCAGTTTCAAAGTGTTCCAAGCTAGAGGAGCAGCGCACATAAAAGCTTTAGTGCCTAAAACAGTCCTAGCACATGTAATAAAAACACATCCTGGGATCTTAGGCAATAGCTACTTGCCACTCTCTGTGAGATCAGTGAGTATATATAAGTTGGTAGTTTACCTAACATGGCTTTGTAGATGAACATGTACCAATGACTGATCCTCTGAACAGTTAGTGAAGGCAGACCTGCCCTGGCATACAGGGTACAGTGACGAGTAAGTGCTTTACAGTTAGTCACTAATCTCAGCGCTCTGATAGGCGGCATCTAACTTGATCAGGTTGGTGCATTCATATAGATCAGATCCCCATAGTCCAGCACAGGTAAAAAGGTCGCAGAGCCTTTTCCTGGCCTCAAGTGAGACACAGGACTTGTTTCTGAAAAGGAAACCTAGTCTAACCCTCAGCTTTCTAAGCAGATTAATGACCTGAAGTTTAAAGGTAAGACAATCATCAAGCCAGATACCAAGGTATTTATAACAGGTAACCACTACCTCTACTTGTCCTTGTGTAGTAACAATATTCAAAGCAGTCTCCGGTGTCTTTTTGGCTTTTGAAAATAGCATTACTTTAGTTTTATCAGTATTTAATAGAAGCTTAAGCTCAGAAAGCTGAGTCTGAATAATATTGGCAGAATAATAGTGGACCTACTTACTTAAGTACATTTCAAAGTGTCTTTACTTTTTCTTGAGTAAAGAAGTTTAGTCAGCACTTCTACTTTCACCAGAGTATTTTTAAACACGAGTATCTGTACTTCTACTTGAATAAAGGATGTGTGGACTTTTACCATCTCGGAGAAGCTTTTCCTCCGTCTACACATCTTTCTTTCATAACAAGAGGGTTAGTGGTGGCTGCAGGATGATGTGGAAAGTAGTTTGAAATAGAAAGACAATACTGGTTTATTACAACCTCAATGTTGTTTGTGTTTGTTTGGCTTCTGTTTCCACCCACTTTGCACTCAAATACAAGTTATTGCTAAGATTTGGAAACATGGTAACGTCCAAATAAGAACCCGAAATGTTTGAGAATCAGGTTTAGATTGTCAGGTTGTACACAAACAACCAGGTTAATCTAACTTTGTTGAAAGTGATGAAAAATATGCTGTGCAGTCCCCAACAATTACCATGATGTCAGAC
This sequence comes from Pogonophryne albipinna, assembly GCA_028583405.1. Classification (NCBI taxonomy): domain Eukaryota; kingdom Metazoa; phylum Chordata; class Actinopteri; order Perciformes; family Artedidraconidae; genus Pogonophryne; species Pogonophryne albipinna. The sequence continues at coordinate 289,535 of JAPTMU010000179.1, forward strand.
TTCTTGTTTTTGTGAGTGCAATACTAAATCGAATCCAATTACATGTATATACTCTGTTATGCAATTCATTATTACAAATAACACGGTGCTTTAGAGACTGCACTAGGGTTAGGGTTAGCATTTTGACACCCAAGACATTTGAATAGGCTTTTTCGACACCTAGTGACACGTTTCAATGTATTCAATCAATCAATCAATGTTTATGTATATAGCCCAATATCACACATGTTACATTTGTCTCAGTGGACTTCACAGTGTGTACAGAATATCAGTATGACAATACGACACCCTCTGTCCTTAGACCCTCTGTCCTCAGACCCTCTGTCCTCAGACCCTCTGTCCTCAGACCCTCTGTCCTCAGACCCTCACATCGTACAATGAAAGACTTCCGGAGAAAACCCACAGTTTAAAGGGAACATGGGAGAAACCTCAGGGAGAGCAACAGAGGAGGGATCCCTCTCCCAGGACGGACAGACGTGCAATAGATGCCGTGTGTAAATTGAAAAGATAATACATTTGCAACATAGGTAGTCCAAATGTTTGGAAATGCATGTGTGTATAATAGGAAGATGAATCCACAAGGATATCCATCCAGGACCTATGATCCAGGACCACAGCCACGACTCAAGATCCAGGGCTCGCGATGCAGGACACAGGACCGCAGGATCATCCATGACTCCGGATCCCAGCGTATATAGACACCAAAAAGAAAGACATTTGGGGAAGCTGGGTTAATCGGAACATGAGAGTACACAGGTATAGACAGAGAGAAGGAAGAAGTAAGATGTCCCCCGACAAACTAAGCCTATATCAGCAAAACTAGGGGCTGAATCTAATCAGCCCTAACTATAAGCTTTATCAAAAAGGAAGGTCTTAAGCGCACTCTTAAAAACGGATAGGGTGTCTGCCGCCCGAACACAAACTGGAAGCTGATTCCACAAATGTGGAGCTTGATAAGAAAAGGCTCTGGCTCCCATTGTACTTTTAGAGACTCTAGGAACAACCAACAACCCTGCATTCTTGGAACGCAATGCCCTAGTATTATTGGTCCAATGTTATCCACCATTGTTAATATTTACTCCAATAAGTAAGTAACTAGCTTTGCATATTTTAGTTATGTAACCATGGAAGCTACCATTACTTGTTTGTAGATCATCAGTCAAAGTCAACTTTATCGTCAATATTTCAGTTTGAGAGAGATCGAAATACTGTTTCCCACAATCCTGAGGAATACAAAAATACAAATATATATATATATACAGTTGCAAGAAAAAGTATGTGAACCCTTTGGAATGACCTGGATTTCTGCATAAGTTGGTCATAAAATGTGTTCTGATCTTCATCTAAGTCACAACAATAGACAAACACAGTCTGCTTAAACTAATACCACACAAACAATTATATGTTTTCATGTTTTTATTGAACACACCATGTAAACATTCACAGTGCAGGGTGGAACAAGTATGTGAACCCCGAGGCTAAAGACTTCTTCAAGAGCTAATTGGAGTCAGGAGTCAGCCAACCTGGAGTCCAATCAATGAGACGAGATTGGAGGTGTTGGTTAAAGCTGCCCTGCCCTATAAAAAATACACACCAGTTTTGAATGTTCTATTCTTAAGAAGCATTGCCAGATGTGAACCATGCCTCGCACAAAAGAGCTCTCAGAAGACCTACGATTAAGAATTGTTGACTTGCATAAAGCTGGAAAGGGTTACAAAAGTATCTCTAAAAGCCTTGATGTTCATCAGTCCACGGTAAGACAAATTGTCTATGAATGGAGAAAGTTCAGCACTGTTGCTACTCTCCCTAGGAGTGGCCGTCCTGTAGAGATGACTGCAAGAGCACAGCGCAGAATGCTCAATGAGGTGAAGAAGAATCCTAGAGTGTCAGCTAGAGACTTAAAGAAATCTCTGGCACATGCTAACATCTCTGTTGACGAATCTACGATACGTAAAACACTGAACAAGAATGGAGTTCATGGGAGGACACCACGGAGGAAGCCACTGCTGTCCAGAACAAAACATTGCTGCACGTTTGAAGTTTGCAAAAGAGCACCTGGATGTTCCACAGCACTACTGGCAACATATTCTGTGGACAGATGAAACCAAAGTTGAGTTGTTTGGAAGGAACACACAACGCTATGTGTGGAGAATCCAAAGGGTTCACATACTTTTTATTGCAACTGTATATATGTTCACAATCACATACATAATCAACATATGCACACATTAAAAGTCATAAATAAAAGCACAACAGTCAGTAAATACAAAATAACAGTCACTTCAAAATGGATATATTATGAAAAATGTACATTAGTGCAAAATACTGTCCAATCAACTTACAACTAAGTTACTAAAAGATAACGTTCTTGACACCAATAAGGAGATATTCCAATAGTTTCTTTTGTACAAGAATGTTTTCATATTCATTATTAAGCGTACAAGTGTTTGGGTTTTCTGTTTTTATTATATATTAAATCGTGCTATCATACAGCTACAGGGTTAGCAGTCGTGGTCTATCTTCTCAGGAGGGTTTGTTCTATAAGGTTTAAAAGAAACGTATATATGTATTTCTTGTATCTCTAACCTCTGCTGACTCATTCCAGCCTTCTGCCTCGTACTTTTTTATTTGATTGACTTTCTGTCCGAGGACTATGGGATCTGTAATGTCTCGATGGACTCGATGGTATGTTTGAACGGCAGAGGCAGAGAGATACTGTGAGAATGTGCACCATAAGATGATGACCTACCTTCTCATTCCTGCATCAATCGTTCTGCTTTCATGTCTCAAAGAGAATTGTCTTTGTTTGTGGAAATCCTCGTTCCACTCCCTCGGGATTCCACTTGAGTTAATTTTAATGTTGGCCTCTTTTTTTCTGTTTTGCATCAAAGACAACAAGTCTTTGTTTTCGACATTGGCATGCAACTGTTTGCCGGTGGCTAACGTCGAGGAGGAGCGCTCAGCGGCATGTTGATTTAATGATTTTCTTTCTTTATCATCAAAGCAAAAGCAGCTCTTCCAGCGGTCCTGTATTGATCCGGAGTGATCTGCTCAGTGGAAACTAATCACACTGGGCCTCCTATTGATTTCAAAGTGTTTTGGTCTCTTTCTTTAAAGAATTCACCGAGACTTTTAACGAATATACTCATTGTTGTTTCACAAAGTAAACAAGAACCCTGCATACTCATAACGAGTCATATACGGCTTATAACGTTAATATCATGAGAAATATCGATATTTAATTATTGGATTATGTTGCCCTATTGATTCCCAGGTTTATAAATTCATCTAAAATTATGTTAAACATGGAAAAGCTGCATTTAGCTGCACCACAGTGTGACTTTCTATCACTTTGACTACCTTTTAGGTTCATATTCAACTTTAATGGGTTTTCACTGAACCTTAAGGTAGGGACACACCAAGCTGACACCAAAGAACTGACACAGACGGACCCCCGCCTGTTGCGTCGCCTCACGTCTCTGCGTCTTGGCCATGTGTCGCACTGGAACACACCGCAAAGACTTCAGCCGACGGCCAAGAAGCATGTACGAACTGCGCATGCGTGAGTGGCAATAACTCTCCTTACCAGCAGGCGGCGTTAGTGTGTATTCGTCATTCAAAAGAGGCAACAACCGGAATACAGGCCGTTTCTCAATCGCGAGGATGCTGGCTTGGTAGTCGCGTACTTCCAAGTCACTTCCTTCAGAAACAAAGCCAGTATGCTTCCAAGCCACGGCTTCGGAAAACGAAGAAGAATGGAACAGGCTAACAAGTGTGCCACTCTCTTTAACGGTTTCAACATAAACTGTACCGAAAATAAATACCTCACGATGTCTATCTAATTATGAACTTGCTTTACTTTCACGGAACACATTTTTGATGATAACAAATGTAACAAAGTAACATATTTACCAACACATGTTCTACGCCACTTCATACTTGCATTTAAATGTGTGCTGCAATTGTTCCATGCGCAAAGCATTGTGGGGATTTTAAGGACGCGAAGTCTACCCATGTGCAGCCTCGAAATTTCCCCCAAACCAAGGACGCGGCCTCGGTGGAATTCCAAGTATGCTGGAGATTGGAACAGTCCTTCGGCGGCACTCGATGACGTAGCATCCTTGAAATATTGGCTTGGAAGCCAGTATCCTCGAGATTGAGAAACGGCCACAGACTGCGTGATATAAACAACAAATAGCGTGTGCGTTCCATTTTCACTCTACAGCGAGAAGCTCACGGGGCTTTCCCGAACCTGTGTCGAGAGCTGGAGTTAAATGAAATCTCAGATTTGCCTTCTTAATAGTTTGTTTGGGTCCCTCACTTCCGTTTCGCTTCTCATGCACTGATTCGCTAGCTGAACAGCCAATCAGAGTAGGGCGACAGGACGCTCATCGTCGGCCTGACATCCATCGACGGCCAAAATCGGCTTGGTGTGTCCGGGGCTTTAGGCTTTACTTAGTGGTTTTGAATCCTTTGTTGATGTATATCTCCAAGTCAAACATGGCTTTGCATTTAAATGACCAAAATGTACATTTGACCGCTTCTTATTCCCTTCGTTTAACGTCAAATTTCCACTGATTTGAGCGTTGACCATAATATTTGCTGGCTTGCTTCCTCGCCCTTTGTTTTATATTCAAGGAATTGTTCCATTGTTATCTGACTTTCTTATTTGCGATATCAATGCATTTAGTTTTCACGACTGTAGCTGATGTTGTCAGGAAGACTTTCCGAAGTAGTTTTTTTTTAAGCAACAAGAAAACACCATAATTCCCATATTTAGTTGCTTTTTGTTGACAATGTCTTACCGTTTAGTGTCAGATCTGTGTGCTGTGTCTCTCTATTCAGTGCTTCTCAAAGTGTGGTCCGCGGACCACTGGTGGTCCGTGAGCGCCCCCTAGTGGTTCGTGAGTATATTGGTAACATTTCACATTTAAAATAAATAAATACATTTAAGTTTACCGCACTCTCACGGTAATATCTCCGCAATGGAGCGAGCTTAAGTTTCACTTTCGATTGCATGATATAGCCCAGCGCAACACCTTCGTCACACATGTTGCCACTTGCTTGTACCATTTTCAGGCAATTTGTAATTTGTTCTAGAAAAGCGATGTGATTTTGGATATTTGTGGAGTTAGGTGGTCCGCGAGTGTGTTTTTATTGGTTAAGTGGTCCTTGTTATGAAAAAGTTTGAGAAACACTGCTCTATATCTTAGGATGAAGCAAATGTAACTTTTGTTATGAGCAGGGTCAATCCTTCAAGGATGCATTTGTAGTTTCACAGTTTCTATCATTGCAAGACAACATAAAGCAATACAATATATAATAAAACCTGGTGTATGGTCACCATGAAGCCAAGGTTTACAGCGCAGTAAACACTCTCTGTTTTGCCCCGATTTGTCTTTGTGTTTACAGACACCAGAAAACTCTGTAAAGCCATCGTAAACCTTCAAGGAACACATTAAGGTCGCAACAGAACGCGTATTAAAGTCAGAAAGATTCAATGTTATAAGAAATCCAACGTCTCAGAAGAGCATTTAATGCCCAATTTGAAAGACTCGGGCAGCACGATGTGCATTTCTTCAAGAGTCTGGATTTATACTTTTTGACTTCCAGGGGTTGAAAGATGAAACTCTTCGTCTCTGCAAACTTTCTCTCCTCGTCTTCTTCAAGTTCACCCCTGGGTGGATCTCCTCTGAATGGTAAACGGCTCCTCGTGGTCACAGAGGACTGTTGATCAATGTTGTGGTTTTTCAGAGCGGGGTCTTTATAAAGCGAGACTCTCTGGTGGATCCCGACTAAACAGAGCTGTGGTGCGACGTGCCGGGCATTTCTTATCACTGTTAGGTTTTAAAACATCCTCCCAGACAGGGCTGTTTATGTCCTCTTTGTGGAACAGAACTAGTCCAACATATAGAAATAATAAAAAGACATAAATAGTTAATTTGCATACCTGATACTTTCATAATATTGTACAGCAACAGTTGACTGTGTTTGGTAATGACTTTTTGCATGACTATTGCAAAATAGTGCTTCTACCTTTGCACTTTTGTTATTCCTGACCAAATATGGTTTGTTTAACCCTCTGCAAGCAGCTTCAGTATTTCTCCCCCACTTCCTGTATGAATATCAAAAGACATTTGTCAATAACTTATCTGATTTACAGTCAAAAGTAGAGTTTTAATAACACTTAAAATCGTTCATTTACACACCAGACACTTGCATAACAATGTACAGTTACTGTTTTCTGTGTTTGGCAATGAGTTTTTTCATGATTCGAGCAACATAATGTGCTTTCAACAACATTTTAACCTTGCATTGTTGTTTCTCCTGACTCATTCCACACATATTTGTGACATTTCTGATAAACTGTGTTGTTTATTGTTAATTTGTTTTGCTTTATTGCGACGGTGTTAATAGCTACAGTTCATTCAAGGGATTGGGATTTAAGTTTGAATTAAGATAGAAGTCCTTATTGAACCCTAGAGGGGAATGCAGGTGTTGCAGCAGCAAGAAGTACAGATAAGAAAACTAGAAAAGTAAAAGAAAAACACATTGTAGGCGTGTATGTTGAGGTTTTTCTTGCAGTTATTGCCATTAAAACCACAAATAAAGCATATGTTTGCTCATAGATTTAGGTTAACTTGAGAGTCAGATTAAGTCGGTGGTAAAAACGAGCTTTTATCACCTGAGGCAGCTAGCCAAAGTAAAACCTTTTCTCTCCAGACAGCAGTTTGAGACAGTAATCTATGCCTTTGTTACCATCCGGCTGGACTACTGTAACTCTCTCTACATGGGGGTCAGTGGGTCCTCCCTCGCACGACTGCAGCGGGTGCAAAATGCCGCAGCAAGGCTCTTAACTGGCACACGGAAGTATGACCACATTTCCCCTGTTTTAGCTTCTCTCCACCAGCTGCCAATTTATTTTAGGATCTATTTTAAAATTCTTTTATTTACTTTTAAATGCCTAAATGGCATGACCCCACCATACCTTACTGAGCTGCTACAGCATTACACGCCGAACCGCCCTCTCAGGTCAGTGGACCAACTGCTCCTGAATGTGCCCAGAAACAAGTCAAAGCTCAGAGGGGACCGTTGCTTCTCTGTAGCGGCTCCCAAACTGTGGAACGCTCTGCCCCTGGAGATCAGACAGGCCTCCACACTGCCTGCTTTTAAATCGCTTCTTAAAACCCACCTCTTCTCCTTAGTGTTTTAACATTTGGCGTTTCAACATCTTTCAGAGTGTTGCTTTTTTGCTTTTAAATTGTTTTTTGTTTTTACTTGTACTTGTTTTATGGTGTGTGAGCTGAGCTGTGTTACTTCTTTGTATGCTTTGTTTTATCTATTTGCCTGTACAGCACTTTGGTCTGGAGGTTTAAAGTTGTATTGTATTGTATTAAAGTGATAGTACCAGGTAGTATTAATACAAAAATACTAATTCATGAAATCAAATGAAGCCCCATCAGATTATGTTTAAAGTAGTGTTGACTTTAACTCTTTGTCTTTTTCCGTCCGTCTCTCAGAGAAACATTTTTCCCCAGCTTCATAGAAAAATCAATAGCACCTCGTGGAAAGTTCTGGATTCGGTTAATCACATTTGTTCGCTCTGCTCTTACTTCATGTGAACATGAGACCTTAAGTCTGAGAGGCCAATAAAGAGTGAGGTTGTGAGAGTGAGTTATAATCTCTAACATGGCTCCAGTAATCTTTCTGCACGCCTCGTGTGTCGAACAGTATTAGACTCAGATGTCAAAATGCAGACAGAAACAGTCGTTTATTTGTATTTTCCCCGTGAAACGCAAGGGTTATTTGAGGATTGATGGATAATTAGACACTAGAAAGTGAATAAAGTTGGTATTTTTATGAGGCGAAGAAGCCAGATGTTCTTTTTAGGAGATGGTGGAGACCAAAAACGGAGCAAAAAAGGTTTTCTGAAATGCTAAATGTTTGCTAACAAGTTATCCACAGGACGTTTGTCAATGGATACAAAGGGTTATTTTGGAGATTTATGGATTGTTCGTCCCTATAGTAGTGTCATGTCTTCATACTATTGGGCCATAAAGCAACCCAGGACACAACAGTGAAGATAAGCCATAAAAGTAGCATTTAAAAATATATATTTAATCAAACTACAGCTGCAAATATTGATAATTTATGGATTCAAAACGTGTCCAGAACTATGTAAAAATGGGCACGTTTATAGAAAAAGAAAGTATGAAACTCAGAAGCCGTGGCTCAGTGTCTTCACTTTGTTGCTTGACTTTGTTTCCTTGGTGTTTGGGAGTAATGATGCAGACATAAAAACCTAAATAAGGAGCGGAAAGACACTAACGCTCTCCGGGAAGTTGAGGAAAGTTCCAGAGTTGAAGATAAGTATCTGTGGTCGTTGTGAGCAACCCCCTTCCGTATTGCACATATCTTTTCTTCATGTAAATATATTGCTTTAAGTTGAATTTCCGAGCTTCGTTTCCCTCAAAGCATTGCAACAGAGTTAACGTGGCTCATCCCAGTATGTCACTACAAACTGGATACTGATATCATCTTGTATCTGTGTTCTCCTCGCCCAGATGTCTGTGAAACTCATAATGCACCACAGTTAAAAGAGACATCACTGACACATTTCCAGTCAAATCGCTTATTATTCAGGAGACTTTTCGAGCCGCTGCAGCTATTAGGGCAGATTTTGAGCAATTAAAAAGTGAGAAAGCACGTCTTTCGGGTATCAGACTCTGCAGAATTTAATTGTCTGTAAAGCAACATTACTTGACAGCTGACTGCATATGAGTGTGTCTGGCAGTTTGCTGCTAATGGACTCACATTTCTGCTTTCTGCTGCTGTAAAACTGGGGTGTTTGCAACCCGAGAGAAGCTGTGTGTGTGTGTGTGTGTGTGTGTGTGTGTGTGTGTGTGTGTGTGTGTGTGTGTGTGTGTGTGTGTGTGTGTGTGTGTGTGTGTGTGTGTGTGTGTGTGTGTGTGTGTGTGTGTGTGTGTGTGTGTGTGTGTGTGTGTGTGTGTGTGTGTGTGTGTGTGTGTGTGTGTGTGTGTGTGTGTGTGTGTGTGTGTGTGTGTGTGTGTGTGTGTGTGTGTGTGTGTGTGTGTGTGTGTGTGTGTGTGTGTGTGTGTGTGTGTGGTTTTGCTGAAGCAGGATGAGCTGCTGCTCTTCAAAGGCCTGCCATAAAACCTCTGGATTTTAATCGGATGCTGTTCAGACTCCACATTGTAATTACGTCCAACACATTTCTGTCTGCTACACACTCCTACAGAGGAAGGTGTGTGTGTGGTCTCTTTGGGAGGTTTATAAGCGGCATGTTGTATCACATTAACATTGTGTTTGGGCTATTGATGTTTGCGGTGATGCTGGTATGATATTTACACATATGTTTGTGTGTGTGTGTGTGTGCAGCTTATCTTTTCCATGCTCTTCTCACCAAGTTGCTTTGGTCTCAATAGGATGTGAAAGGAAATCCCATATCTGCAAGGCTTCCACTACGGGCATAGACCTGTGTGTGTGAGAGAGACAGTGTGTGTGAAGCCTTAACCATGCCACAGTGGATTAACCACACAGTCTGTGCAGGAACATTGAGGCTGTGAGAGTGAGAAACACAAGAGAGCATGAACCAGATCTCTGAGGGGTGTTTGAGATTGATTGGGGGGAAAAAGCTTTAATTCTAAAACACAACATATTTGGCTAAAAGAAAAACAAATTATCACCACTGCTAATTAATCCTCAATTCAAAAACTGTGATGAATACATCCTCAGAGTGTGTGTTTCTTTGTGGGCTGCACATTTCTGCGTAATGGGTTTAAGATAAGGTTCATCCCTTAGGAAGTGTTGGCTGGCAGAAAGGATTTTAAATAAACACTCCAAATAATAGATTGTTGCTTTTTCATTTTAACGCTGTCAAAAGCTGTTAGTTTGTGTTTGGAAGGAAATCACTGCATATGTGCTCGTGAAGCTTTGCAGGTCTAAGGAAGTGCAAAGAAGTAGTGTGTATGTTTGGAATAAAGTGAATTTACAAAGTCACTCCAAAGAAATGGATTATGCTGCTGGAGTTGAGAAGTCCCCATGGATATCTGAGATAAAGCTGACGTTTTTTATAATCTGTCAATGTCAGGAAATAATGAAAATGACCATGTCTTTCAATAACTTGATGTCTTCACCCAAGAGTCCGAAACCCATTTAAAGGTTTAACAATCATAAGAAAAACTAAAAAGAGTCCTTGATGTTCAGGTGTATATCAGTATGTAGTGTCTCTACTTTAAAGAGTCCTCTCCTGCTGATGTTCAGGTGTATATCAGTATGTAGTGTCTCTACTTTAAAGAGTCCTCTCCTACTGATGATCAGGTGTATATCAGTATGTAGAGTCTCTACTTTAAAGAGTCCTCTCCTGCTGATGTTCAGGTGTATATCAGTATGTAGTGTCTCTACTTTAAAGAGTCCTCTCCTGCTGATGTTCAGGTGTATATCAGTATGTAGTGTCTACTTTAAAGAGTCCTCTCCTGCTGATGTTCAGGTGTATATCAGTATGTAGAGTTTCTACTTTAAAGAGTCCTCTCCTGCTGATGTTCAGGTGTATATCAGTGTGTAGAGTCTCTACTTTAAAGAGTCCTCTCCTGATGATGTTCAGGTGTATATCAGTATGTAGTGTCTACTTTAAAGAGTCCTCTCCTGCTGATGTTCAGGTGTATATCAGTATGTAGAGTCTCTACTTTAAAGAGTCCTCTAGTGCTGATGTTCAGGTGTATATCAGTATGTAGTGTCTCTACTTTAAAGAGTCCTCTCCTGCTGATGTTCAGGTGTATATCAGTATGTAGTGTCTACTTTAAAGAGTCCTCTCCTGCTGATGTTCAGGTGTATATCAGTATGTAGAGTCTCTACTTTAAAGAGTCCTCTCCTGCTGATGTTCAGGTGTATATCAGTGTGTAGAGTCTCTACTTTAAAGAGTCCTCTCCTGCTGATGTTCAGGTGTATATCAGTATGTAGTGTCTACTTTAAAGAGTCCTCTCCTGCTGATGTTCAGGTGTATATCAGTATGTAGAGTCTCTACTTTAAAGAGTCCTCTCCTGATGATGTTCAGGTGTATATCAGTATGTAGTGTCTCTACTTTAAAGAGTCCTCTAGTGCTGATGTTCAGGTGTATATCAGTATGTAGTGTCTCTACTTTAAAGAGTCCTCTCCTGCTGATGTTCAGGTGTATATCAGTATGTAGTGTCTCTACTTTAAAGAGTCCTCTCCTGCTGATGTTCAGGTGTATATCAGTATGTAGTGTCTCTACTGGGATATGTCTCCATGCTTTAATGTTCAAAAATCTATTTTTCTCATACTGCCTGTGCTCACCAGCTCTGTTGTGATTGGTCAACCTCTTAGCGATGTCCCGCCCCCTTAGAAGCGCGAGTGTTCCGTTATGATGTCACAGTGTTCCGGAATCATCAAAATTGCAATCTATTCATTTCTTGTCGATGTACTGAAGTGTTTTCTTTAAAAAAAAATTAGGATGAAAAAGTAAAATATTTGTAATATATTTTGTTCCAAAAGTTCCAGTTTATATTTTAGATATATAACTACATATCAGTCTTTATTTTTGGCATCCCATTTGTTCTTTTTGTTGGATCATTTTGACAGTTTCCTCAACAGCTGCCATGATTTCACGCTTTTAAAAAGCAAAGAGCAGTGCCAGCCCGAACGAGAAAGATATTCAACCCGATCTGAGCCAAACGAGTTCAAACTGACATCTGAATAAACACACTGTCCATCATCCACTGTGAGCTTAGAAAAGATTTCTCTCTGCTGAAATATCTGTATTTAGACTTGCCAAACGTCAACGGGAAAAACAGTGAAATGTGTGGCCCTGCATTGGAAAGAAATGTATCGTGAATCCTCGAGTGGAATCGGATGTTAATGTTGCCTTAAAATAACTTAAAATAACTCAAGACTCCAGTAAATATCGAGACATTGTTTATCACCATGACGCTGGTATTGTTCTTGGAGCTGGAATTGGTCGACAGATAACCTCAGATTCTACGACAACGTTTAAAACAATTTTGTTGTACCCAACAAATTAAGTTTACTATAATATCAACTAGCAGAAGATAGCAAGAAAACTCCCAAGGCATCAAATTGGAGAAGATTGACTTGATTAACAAACGATCAAAGTAGTTCCCAATGACTTTTCATTGGCTAACGTTGGATAACTTGTTAGCAAACATTTAGCATTTCAGATATCTTTTTTGCTCCGTTTTTGGTCTCCTCCTTCTCCTGAAAAGAATATCTTGCTTCCTAGCTGCTAAATAACCAACTCTATTCACCTTCTAGTGTCTAACCTTTTCTGTGTGTTTCATTGTTGCTTGGCAGTAAAGTTGAAGACCTAAAAAACAAAACAAGAAGCTGAAAGACACTAAGAAAATATTGGTTAGCGCTGCTTTGAGTTTGATTTCCGAGCTTCGTTTCCCTCACAGAATTGGATATCAAAAGACTGGAAAAACCACATGTCCAGGTCCATTTGTCACATTATCCTAGGTACTGATATGATGTCATTGCATACTATATGTTCTCCACCCCAATATCTGATAAAATCACATAATCCACAGTTAAACGAGGATTTTACGGCAACATTTCCAGGCTTTGTGGCAAATCTTGTTATTTTGGTAACTTTTAGATCCGCTGCAGCTAATATTTAGTTTCAGATAACAACTAAAAAGAAGAAACAGAACATTTTGGTATCATATTATGCAGGATTTAACCGTCAGCAAATAATAATACATTTTATTTAAGGCGCCTTTCATGACACCCAAGGACACCGTACGATTTGTTAAATATTCTAAGAGGTCAAAGCAACAGAACATGATAAAAACACAAACATACCATCATGGAGAAGACAATTAAAGTGGACACAAATGATAGGGACAGGTTATTCAGGGCAATAAAGCAATACACTAGCTGAAGATCATAAAAAAAGACACAGGACACTGTTAACAAGAGAGTATCACTCCCACATTTCCAGGCGTTGTTGCAACTATATTCAGAAAAAACCTGTTTTTACCAGTTAAGACGTGACACCGCTGGTTATGTAACAGCATGATCAAACATTAGCTAAGCACACAGTGTTGTTTCCTAATGTTTCATCATTAGTTGCACGTTGTGATGCGACTCTTACCTCAACCTGGCACACCCCCCCCCCCCGCCCCCCCCTCGCTGTTCAATGAGGCAGCGACTCATTACAGGCAGAAGAAGCTTTCAGCTCGCTGTACCGCCTCATAGCTGCTATTTCTCAGATAAGAAGCAGCCAGCAGAACTGATTTACAAGGCTCCTGTGTGTGTGTGTGTGTGTGTGTGTGTGTGTGTGTCTGTGTGTGTGTGTGTGTGTAATAAACTCTCATGATATAGTTCGCCGTAGCAACCTACAAATTACATCCCAGCTTTGTAACGCCATCTGTCACACAGCAGAGATGTTTGAGTGTTTACAGTATACGCTGGTTTCAGTTTGCACGACTTAAATCTTCTTCCCTTCATCCGCCTTCTGCTTTTTTTTCTTCCTTTACGGGTTGGTATTATGTTTCTTCTCCAGTGCTCCTTATGCTTTACACTCCCAGTTCTTAACACTCTTCTCAACAACGGTTATTTGATACACGCATCAATATTACAGTGGGAGGGGAATTCCAAGAATGCAGGCGTTAACTCCGGCCTTTATTGGATTTCCAGCCACCAGGGCTTTTCTGAATACGAGCGTTTTCCAGAGTAACTCAACACCGAGCTGGAGAGGGATCATCTCGCTGACCCTACCCAACAGTGACGCCATATTACAATAACCACACCTTTAATGTACTTATAAGGAAGTCGACCAGTGGAGCAACAGGTTTCTGTGTGTGAATAAGTCATCATTCATGTTTTTAATAGGCTTATAAGTGGACTTTAACGCGATCTTCATACAGTTTGACCTAATCAACAGTGAGTGATGTTTCTACAGAGAAGCTTTGGAAGCAGTTGCTCGGAAAGGTTTCTCTCCACTAATGGTAAATGGACTGTACTTATATAGCGCTTTATCCAGTCTTTAAGACCCCTCAAAGCGCTTTACATACTACATGTCATTCACCCATTCACACCCATTCACACAGAACAGTGTACCTTACTCTAGGACAGTGCTTCTCAAAGTGTGGTCCGCGGACCACTGGTGGTCCTTGAGCGCCCCCTAGTGGTCTGCGAGTATATTGGTAACATTTCACATTTGAAATAAATAAATACATTTAATTTTTCCGCACTCTCACGGGAATATCTCCGCAATGGAGCGAGCTTAAGTTTCACTTTCGATTGCATGATATAGCCCAATGCAACACCTTCATCACACATGTTGCCACTTGTTTGTACCATTTTCAGGCGATTTGTAATCTGTTCTAGAAAAACTGTGATTTTCGATATTTGTGGAGTTAGGTGGTCCGCGAGTGTTTTTTTATTGGTTAAGTGGTCCTTGGTATGAAAAAGTTTGAGAAACACTGCTCTAGGACAGTGGTTCTCAAACTGTGGTCCGCGAGGGTACTGCAGGTGGTCCGTGGAAAAAAGCTAAATAAAATCCACTTTTTATTATCAAGGATTTTCGGGGACCACCTCATGTGACTTGCTCTATCGAAATCAGACGCATTGACCCCGCACTTGTGGCATTGTTTGGGATGACCTCATTAAAATAGCGTCCGCCGTCCTCTTTGAGAAACATACACAACGCAGACAGACACCAGTCACAAAAGTATCAGATAGGCTTCAATTTACTTTTGATTGTCTGTAATTAACTATAAAAAAATATCGGCTTTTTAACTCTACGTTTATATATGTACTTATTTTTACGGTTTGCATATGAGGTGGTCCGCGAAAATCCTTGATAATAAATAGTGGTCCGCATAAACAAAAAGTTTGAGAACCCCTGCTCTAGGACCTAACATTCACACACTGTTGGCCATCGGGAGCAACTCAGGGTTAAGTATCTTGCCCAAGGATACATCGACATGTTGACTGCATGGGCTGGGATCGAACCCACACCTTCTGGTTGAAAGACGACCACACTCCCTCGCAGCCACAGTCGCCCACTAATATAGTGGATATAAATATATAATTCTTGTTATGCTTATATTGTGTTTAGCACACAAAAATCTATATGTTATTGCTTCTCAATCTTGTCCACGACATTTTTGTGTCAACATTTATGATGCTCTTGTTGTGTTTAGTTTACAAGAATATGGTTCTATTGCTTCTCAATCCATGGTTGTTTTCCGATCATGTAACTCAACACCTGACCGGTTTTAATTACTGAGATGTGGATGGAAAGTAATAAAGTAATGCTACGTTTACCAAGAGCAACCGGTGACAATAAGCAACAAAATAAATGGCCGACAGGAAGTGTGCTGGACGTTGAAGCAAATTTCTGTAGTGGCCAAACGGCGGTACTACAACTTCTGGACAGTCGGTGATATCATTGGGCCCAAAAAAACATTCACCATTGACTTACATTGAGAAAGAGACATCTTTAAAAGCTTTAAAGCAGATCAGTTCATCCAAACTGAATGAACTGATCCGTACAAACACTTGAATAGCCTTAATTTATTTAATTAGGTACTTTTGTTCTCGAATTTCAGGCCATTTTGTCTTGAATGGGGTCCCACCTCCAATACTGTGGTCGTTACTCAATCTCGAGGATACTGGCTTCCAAGCCAATATTTCAAGGATGCTACGTCATCGAGTGCCGCCGAAGGACTGTTCCAATCTCCAGCATACTTGGAATTCCACCGAGGCCGCGTCCTTGGTTTGAGGGAAATTTCGAAGCTGCACATGGGTAGACTTCGCGTCCTTAAAATCCCCACAATGCTTTGCGCACGGACCAATTTCAAAAACCCTTGCGGAGAATGGCTGAACCGACGCAGCACACATTGAAATGTAAGTATGTAGTGGCATAGAACATGTGTTGGTAAATATGTTACTTTGTTTGTTATCACCCAAAATGTGTTCCGTGAAAGTAAAGCAAGTTCATAATTAGATAGACATCGTGAGGTATTTATTTTCGGTACAGTTTATTTTGAAACCGTTAGAGAGAGTGGCACACTTGTTAGCCTGTTCCATTCTTCTTCGTTTTCCGAAGCCGTGGCTTGGAAGTATACTTGCTTCGTTTCTGAAGGAAGTGACTTGGAAGTATGCGACTACCAAGCCAGCATCCTCGAGATTGAGAAACGGCCACTATCTAGTAGGGCTGTATCCGAATATTCGTTCGTTGGAGTACTATTTGGTTTTCAATTTCGTTATTCGTATTTTTATTTTGTTTCAGTTTTTTTTTCGCGCTGCACTGCGGCTGCCAAATTGAATTTATTGAAATCTCCAATATCAACGTAAGAGCTTGTGCCTCTTCGGGGGGTCCTAACACTTAACCATAAACGTTATCGTTTACTTTCTCCGTCTTTATATGTAGATAGGGCTTTTCTCCGTTAATCAAAGCCACGTTGTTTCCATAGCAACAACAACTTCCTGTCCACAGCGCTAACTCTCCTTCAAAATAAAAACATGTCCATAGGAAGCCAATCCAAATTACACTTAAGACATATACAACTGCAACGAAAGTAACAAACACAATGCGATATCCTTTTCAATTTCAAACAACACAAATTGTGTTACATTAACAAATAACTATAAAACAACAATACTGTAGAATAACAAAATGAATGCCGTGAATAAAACCGAAATACCCGTGTTGAAGCGGTTCGCTGCTGATTACTACGCACCCCACGCGGGCCGAATATCCGAATAGTCGCTGCTGATTACTACCGAATATCCGGAGCCCGAAAAATAGTATTTGGGACAGCCCTAGTTCATTTTATACATCCTTGAAACCGTCAACCAATGATGTTTTTCTTTATGTTGGTGCCATTTTCTATTTTCTAACTACCTGTATGAGCTCTTGAGCATCATCTACTACCTATGTTGCGAATGTATTATCTTTTCAATTTCCACACGGCATCTATTGCACGTCTGTCCGTCCTGGGAGAGGGATCCCTCCTCTGTTGCTCTCCCTGAGGTTTCTCCCATGTTCCCTTTAAACTGTGGGTTTTCTCTGGAAGTTTTTCCTTGTACGATGTGAGGGTCTAAGGACAGAGGGTCTAAGGACAGAGGGTCTAAGGACAGAGGGTGTCGTATTGTCATACTGATATTCTGTACAAACTGTGAAGTCCACTGAGACAAATGTAACATTTGTGATATTGGGCTATATAAATAAACATTGATTGATTGATTGATTGATCAAAAAACACCTTTGGCATCAACGTATGAACCTGTCAGTGCTTGGATGTTTTTGTTCTGCTTTTGCGCTTGCAGTAGTTTAAGTGGGCGACTTTTGATTTAATCTCAAACTTTTCTGAGGTCTTGTGTTGCAGTATTTACCAATTTCCTCAAGAGGTGTTTGTATAAGTAGAAGAGAGTTCATGGTCCATTACATGACAGTTAGGATCTCCATTAGTTGCAGTCCTTTGAATGTTTTTAATTAAGCACCGACATCCTCGTCCTCGTGGCTGAATTGTTCTGATTCACGTCTCAATGAAACACTGAAATCCTTCCCGTACGGGTCTTTTTAGATGACTGATTTCATTGATCCGTATAGAAAACTAAACAGACGCTGCTCTTGAATACTGAAGAGTTTATTAAGAGCCAAGGACACTCTGTGCTGCGAACAGAAGGTTGTATATCTACCGCTGGTTAGACGCACGATCGATGGGCAGATGGTTGGATGGATGCATAATATCCAGTTTAATTAAAGAGTGAACGTGTTAAAATCCTTCCAACTGTCCTTTGCTTTCAGTAAGTAAATGAACTTTGAAGTAGAGACACAATGTTCTGGAAAGGTAACTGGTGAGAGGTGTGAAAGTAGACTGAATGAAAGGACATATCAATTGAAATTATGCACAGGTCCAGTCTCGCTAAACCCAAAATACATAAACCTAGAATGAGCGCCAAGTATGGGGTTAGATTTGTCTCAATAATATTTGTGTGAACATAAAAATAATGTGTGTGATTTCTACATTTTAAACTTTTCCACAAATGCATTCAAAAGATTTGCAAACTCACCAAAAAATGGATCTGCAAATACAATGTTAGAGACTCACAAATGCCTTTTGTTGATTTGTAAGCTAATGATAGTATTCACAGATCTTTTTTTTATTTGTGAAAATATGTTGTGTATTTGCAGATCGGTTTGCACATTGGTTTTTTGAGGGTGTTTTACATTTACAAATTATTTTTATGTTCACACAAATATTATTGAGACAAATCTAACCCCATAGCCACAGAAAGTGCCCTCTCGGTTCTTCACTGTTGGCTGTAGCCTTTCAGTTAAAACTACATATACAAATAGACACACAAGTCATGTGCTCGGAAATGCTGTTCAACCATTGGTCAGACATTAAGGGGCTAAAACCGCAAATCCCGGTAATTTCTCCCGGAGCCTCCGCCATGGAGCATCGGCACTTTCGGCAGGTTATTCTCATGCTGCTGTTAATCTGGAGATCAACAGACTCTAGCGGCTCGCGCATATGATTATATAATCAGACAATGTCCGTAAAAAACATTAGAACATAATGAGACGTTCTGCAGTCAGGAGGAGGTTTCACCGACGATAGGGATGTCCCGATCACATTTTTTTGCTCCCGATCCGATTCCGATCATTTGATTTTGACAATCTGCCGATACCGATTTTACCGAAAATCCCGATCCCCGATTTTTTTTCTCCCGATCTTTTGAAAATCACGTGATCGGCTCCGATCCCCGATCACGTGATCGGATCGGGACATCTCTAAACGACGACATGTGTTCTTACTTTTATGTAGTTGACCGAGCATTTTTACTTTACACGACACTGTTCAACTCTTCATTCTGCTTCACTCTAACTAAACAACCGCGGATGTCTTGAAAGACTCTTTCGCTAAAGATTTTGAAGATATCCGCGTTCTTGTGACGCGTAAATACTACGCTTCCTATGTTTTGGTGCGGACTGCGTTCACACCAGCAATGAACCGCTCCAGAGTTCACTAGCAAGCGCTCCGAGACCACCTCTTTTAGGCGGACCAGAGTCCGGTTGTTTAGTTCACTTCAGAGGTCTCGGACTGCGTTCACACCGACCCAAATGAACCGCACCAAGCGGCTAAACGCACCAGGGTTCGATTCAATCGGACTATACAAGGCAGGTGTGAATGCGACCTTACTCTACTTCTATTCTAATTTATTGTATTTACTTGCACTATTGTATCTGTGTTATTGTGTTGCTCTGTTGGAGGAGCCTGTGACCTAAGATTATCATCTACATAACTACACTGTAGCTATGTACACATGACAATAAAAGCCTTGAATCTTGAATGGTTTAAAAACCCTTTTGCATGAAGCTCAATGGAGACGGTATGTGGGAAGAACTTAAGATGGCCGCCCGATGAAATCAGTCCAATCAATGGAAAGCGTGAAGTATTGAACTCGGAGTGAATCTGAAGTTGATCATCCTGCAGGACCTCAGCGCTCTGACTCATGGGTAATTGGCAGAGTACTGTAGGTGGTTGATTGGCTGGGTCCAGATTACATGGACCACTAAAGTCTGATTAGGCTGAGTCATCGGAAAAAAGGTGTGTGTGTGTGTGTGTGTGTGTGTGTGTGTGTGTGTGTGTGTGTGTGTGTGTGTGTGTGTGTGTGTGTGTGTGTGTGTGTGTGTGTGTGTGTGTGTGTGTGTGTGTGTGTGTGTGTGTGTGTGTGTGTGTGTGTGTGTGTGTGTGTGTGTGTGTGTGTGTGTGTGTGTGTGTGTGTGTGTGTGTGTGTGTGTGTTTCGGATACTGTGTGTGTTGGATACAGTGTGTGTGTTTCGGATACTGTGTGTTTCGGATACAGTGTGTGTGTTGGATACAGTGTGTGTGATGGACAGAGACGGAGTGTGTGTGTGTGTGTGTGATGGACAGAGACGGAGTGTGTGTGTGTGATGGACAGAGACGGAGTGTGTGTGTGTGATGGACAGAGACAGTGTGTGTGACAGATACAGTGTGTGTTCGTGAGTGTGTGTGTGTGTGTGATGGACAGAGACAGTGTGTGTGTTTTTCTCCTCTAAAGTTCACTCCCTATCTTCCCTCTTCCCTCTTTTTTGGTTTTCTCTCTTAATCGACCACTGAGGCGTATGAAACACTCACTCAAAAAAACCAACGGGAGGAAGCAAAAAACGTGGAATTGTGCCCAGCAGGGGTGTTTTCAAATGTTCAAACTCTTCTCCTTCTGAGCCCTGAATGTGCATTTATGTTTTCAACAGGCTTGGGGAGTAACAGATTACATTTAAGCGATATGTAATACCAGAGGACACACTTTAAATACCTTGGTTTGTTCTTTTCCAAGGTTACATTGTTATGTTGTCTTACAGAACACACTGCTAATCAACCAATGTTATCTTTGTGTTTTGTGCAGGAGGACAGAGAGGAGGTTCATCAACAGGCCTGAGTACTGAACAGGTGAGACAAGAATAAGACTGTTCACATCTTGTTGTATTATCTTGCTTCTCTAATAACCCCATTGTGTCCCTCAAGAGATGGTCTGCTTTCAGACACTTGGCCAGAACTTTTTTTTTCTGTTTACTTATTGATGTTTCCCAGAGAACTAGATAAAGGCTTTCTTTGTGCCCCAGATTCTGTGCTGTATGTGCTGAACAGTTGGAAAACAATCTTGCTCTCTGTTGAACAAGCTCTTGCCTCTAAATAAGTGATCTTATAGTCCGAGAATCATCAATAATTTCCTTAATTTATTGAACCCTACTTTAAAGAGTCCTCTCCTGCTGATGTTCAGGTGTATATCAGTATGTAGTGTCTCTACTTTAAAGAGTCCTCTCCTGCTGATGTTCAGGTGTATATCAGTATGTAGTGTCTCTACTTTAAAGAGTCCTCTCCTGCTGATGTTCAGGTGTATATCAGTCTGTAGTGTCTCTACTTTAAAGAGTCCTCTCCTGCTGATGTTCAGGTGTATATCAGTCTGTAGTGTCTCTACTTTAAAGAGTCCTCTCCTGCTGATGTTCAGGTGTATATCAGTCTGTAGTGTCTCTACTTTAAAGAGTCCTCTCCTGCTGATGTTCAGGTGTATATCAGTCTGTAGTGTCTCTACTTTAAAGAGTCCTCTCCTGCTGATGTTCAGGTGTATATCAGTCTGTAGTGTCTCTACTTTAAAGAGTCCTCTCCTGCTGATGTTCAGGTGTATATCAGTCTGTAGTGTCTCTACTTTAAAGAGTCCTCTCCTGCTGATGTTCAGGTGTATATCAGTCTGTAGTGTCTCTACTTTAAAGAGTCCTCTCCTGCTGATGTTCAGGTGTATATCAGTCTGTAGTGTCTCTACTTTAAAGAGTCCTCTCCTGCTGATGTTCAGGTGTATATCAGTCTGTAGTGTCTCTACTTTAAAGAGTCCTCTCCTGCTGATGTTCAGGTGTATATCAGTCTGTAGTGTCTCTACTTTAAAGAGTCCTCTCCTGCTGATGTTCAGGTGTATATCAGTCTGTAGTGTCTCTACTTTAAAGAGTCCTCTCCTGCTGATGTTCAGGTGTATATCAGTCTGTAGTGTCTCTACTTTAAAGAGTCCTCTCCTGCTGATGTTCAGGTGTATATCAGTATGTAGTGTCTCTACTTTAAAGAATCCTCTCCTGCTGATGTTCAGGTGTATATCAGTCTGTAGTGTCTCTACTTTAAAGAGTCCTCTCCTGCTGATGTTCAGGTGTATATCAGTATGTAGTGTCTCTACTTTAAAGAGTCCTCTCCTGCTGATGTTCAGGTGTATATCAGTCTGTAGTGTCTCTACTTTAAAGAGTCCTCTCCTGCTGATGTTCAGGTGCATATCAGTATGTAGTGTCTCTACTTTAAAGAGTCCTCTCCTGCTGATGTAGGTGTATATCAGTATGTAGTGTCTCTACTTTAAAGAGTCCTCTCCTGCTGATGTTCAGGTGTATATCAGTCTGTAGTGTCTCTACTTTAAAGAGTCCTCTCCTGCTGATGTTCAGGTGTATATCAGTCTGTAGTGTCTCTACTTTAAAGAGTCCTCTCCTGCTGATGTTCAGGTGCATATCAGTATGTAGTGTCTCTACTTTAAAGAGTCCTCTCCTGCTGATGTAGGTGTATATCAGTATGTAGTGTCTCTACTTTAAAGAGTCCTCTCCTGCTGATGTTCAGGTGTATATCAGTCTGTAGTGTCTCTACTTTAAAGAGTCCTCTCCTGCTGATGTTCAGGTGTATATCAGTCTGTAGTGTCTCTACTTTAAAGAGTCCTCTCCTGCTGATGTTCAGGTGTATATCAGTCTGTAGTGTCTCTACTGTGACATGTCTCCTTGTTGTTCTGTTGTGTAATGAGTAGAACAGTTAACATGGCGTGTGGT
This sequence comes from Pogonophryne albipinna, assembly GCA_028583405.1. Classification (NCBI taxonomy): domain Eukaryota; kingdom Metazoa; phylum Chordata; class Actinopteri; order Perciformes; family Artedidraconidae; genus Pogonophryne; species Pogonophryne albipinna. The sequence continues at coordinate 311,922 of JAPTMU010000179.1, forward strand.
TTTAATGCTGAATTCCTCCTCTCAGACAAAGCCCTCCTGCTTTTCTTTCTGTCATACAATTCCCATAAAACCAGTTAATTAAACCAGAGTTGCTGTGTCAACACATTGCATCGCAGGGCTGTAACCTAATTATTTGGCTATTAAAACGCATTAATGCACTTTATTTGTGTCTTGTGTGAAACCTTGCAGCGTCAGTTATTGTGTGTGTGTGTGTGTGTGTGTGTGAGTGTAAACACACAGCTGATAAAGAGCATACAGGAAGGAAGGACTGATAAAACCACTGATACAGGAAGTAGTTCAGCTGTGATAATAAAGCATTTCTGGAACTGTGCTGATGCTTATCACAAACAGCCTTCAGTACAATGGCAGCCTGGATATTAAACAGTTTATTTTTAGCACCATTATCCTATCTGGGAAAACTGTTTAAACTGGGAAGTCTCTGCTGAGCTGGTTGAATTTGAGCTTTTGTTGTAGCCCAAAATAAACCAAATTACTTTTTACATCGACTAAAAATATATAATTTTACATTGAATTTAAAGACAAAGTTATCCATTTATGGGAAAATAAGGTTTTACTGTATAGCAAGAATATTCCACGTTTTTCCAATTTAGATATAGAAGAAGGTATACTTATCTTCCCATGTTGTATATTTCTTCATATCCAGTTGATTTTTCCCCCTAAAAACACATTTTAGAGACACTTCTTCCTCCCACCTTCCTGTGGGAGCTGTACAGGAACCCTCCGTTTATTTTGCGAGAGGAAGTATTTGTGTGTGTGCGTCTCAGAGGGGAGCTGCAGCTGTGAGGGCTGAAAGAAAAATTGATCTCAACTTGAAAAACATACACTAACAAAGACATGTCAGTGTTAAGGTCAGAAAACCAGGAAGAGTCTCACTTGTAAAGTAAAAAGTACCTGGAATTGGAAATGATGACACTGGTTTTATACCTGATGTTAAAAAAATTGAAGAAGCCCTATTATGTTTTTGGGGGGGTTTCCCTTCCTTGTAGTGTGTTTTTAGTGCATGTAAATGGGCTGCAAACGCTAAAATTCCAAAGTTAAGGAACATAATGACATCATTATATATAGGGATGTCCCGATCACATTTTTTTGCTCCCGATCCAATTCCGATCATTTGATTTTGACAATCTGCCGATACCGATTTTTCCCGATCCGATCTTTATACAATGCATTAAGAGAAAAAAAAGGTAACAGATAACGGCTGGTCATCCAACGCGATGAGTTCAGCTATCTTGGCTGTTATTTGTTTGGCCTTTTCACTGTTCTGGGGCAGTTTCTCTTTCCTTTTAAAAGTCTCTGAAAGTGTCGGTTGTTTCAGTGCCGTTACCTGAGTGGCCGCTGTGTACTCGTCCTGTTGTTGTTGGTGTTTGTTTCTCAGGTGGCGTATTAGATTGGTCGTGTTGAACGTAGCTCTGTTCTTTCCACCACGCGGAACCTCCGCCTTGCAAACATTGCATCTGGCTGTTACACTGCCTTCGCTTTCAATTTTATAATACTTCCAAACTCCTGACATTTTCTCTGTCCCGAGTCACCAGCTGAACGTAGCCTCTCGTTAGCTTACTGCTAGACACTGCGCGCCCACTCTGTTGCCAGCTTTGAGAGAAATAAGCAACCAGGTCTGAAAACAAGCCCAAAAGAAGCAACACATACATGATGTGTCATTTCAAACCAAAACTAAGGCCTCATGATGACTTTAAGACGTGAACATTGTCATTTTTGTTTTGTAACATTAAATAAATTTAAAAAAATATATAAAAAAAAAAAAATACCAATAATCCTGATCCCCGATTTTTTTTCTCCCGATCTTTTTAAAATCACGTGATCGGCTCCGATCCCCGATCACGTGATCGGATCGGGACATCTCTAATTATATAACACTCACGCTCCTATTGGCTAGCGCTCTGTACGTGATAGGCTAAGAGGCGGGACATCTCGAAACGGTTGACCAACAACAGAACCAGCCAGCTGACCAATCAGAGCAGACTTGGCTCTGGGTTCAGACAGAGGGTCAGTTGGTAACATTATATACAAGAGAGGAAACAATTAATGTAGAGGTTTTAAGCGAAAATGTTGATACAAAAATTACAAATAAGATCATTTTCAAGGAAAAACGTCCAACATCGCTTGTTTTCTACCAAACTGTGACTATTTTAAAGACTTTATGGGCATGTTCCACTATTTGAGTATTCATTTTAGTCTGAGCAACCAATAGATTTAACAATTAAAGCTATGGGTATTTGCAGCCATGTTTCATACATTAAACTGATCTTAATGTGCATTTTTTGTACACAACCAGATGCCTATTTATACAAGATATAACTACTAAGTGTCTTTTGCAATTTGATGCACAGTGCATACTTGACAGGTCAGACGTCCCCCTTCTCTTTTCCCTAATATATACTGGATAGAGTCTGAATATTGTATTGTATTTTATAATTCAATATGTCGTTGAATATTGCATGAAGAGGATGTATTTGAATTCAGACCCTGTAATGCTGCAGCTGTCCGGGAAAGAATAGAGAATGAAAACATCAAGACTGGACAAAGATTGAGAATAAAAACGCTGACGGGAGAGATGAACGAGGAAGTAGATATTGTAAACATGTAAAAACTCTTTTTATGATTTGAATATACCCGATTTTTCAATGACAGGTTGATTATGTTGGCCTCAATGTGACCGTCATGACATCTCGTCTTTAAATGTGCTTCTTCAACAAAAAAAGTGATCTGTGTCTCTTATCTCGCCTCCTCCCTTTATGATATCCCAGCATTCAGTTGGGTACAGCGTGTGATGAGAGAATCAGTTTGCTTTGAACATGGTTGAATGCAGCGCTGATGAAAGCTCACGCTGATAATAGCTTTTTCATTATGTCCTTAGCCGGGGTTTGGCATTTCATTTTGTGTCGCAGAGTTTGTCATTCTCGCTGCTCTGGCTGTGTTCCAGCGCCTTTTAAATGGTTGTGTGTTTGGGAATATTATATTTTATGTGTTGCGTCTCTGCTCGATTAAGCCGAATGGAGGTTGTGGTGGGAGTGTGGGGTTGTGTTCGGTTCTAAATATAGACGTTAGCGATGTTAGAAAAGTCAAAATGTGGCTTTTTAAGATTGTAGGTCACGATTTTTTAACAGAAGAATTCGATAATAGAGATTAATTTTTTATTTTTTTTAAATGGTATTCTATTTGTTTTCCTGTTATGACGTTTTCTCAGAATTTTTCTTTCTTTCAGAACTTCGACTTTTTTCGGAATTTGGGGATTTTCTGACTTTTTTTCCCAGAAATCTGATTTATTTCAGAATTCTGAGGATTTAGATTTTTTTCTTCACAATTCTGACTTTTTCTAAATGTAGACGTTTTTCAATATTATACATTTTACAGAATTAAAAAAAAAAATCACCAGGAAAATCAGATTTTCTTTTTTCCTTCGAAATTCAATATTTTTTCACATTTCAGACTTTTTCAGGATTTAGATTTTTTCAATATTTACACTTTTTTCCAATATTCTCAACATTTTTCAGAATTTAAATTAAAAAAATTCTCCAGGAAAGTCAGATTTCCTTTTTCAAAATTCAGACATTTTACAGAATTCAGACTCTTTTCAAAATTCAGACTTTTCAGTATTCTCACAATTATTTATTTATTCAGAAAAGTCCGATTTTGTTTTCAGAATTCCGACTTTTTTCGAAATGTTGACTTTTTTTCAGAATAGCTTGGTTTCACTTGACGTCACACCGCTGCGTTCCTTTGGCGCGAAATTCCATTGGAGGTCAGGAAGTAATTTTCTACAGCGGATCTAGCTGCTGTTACCATTGTGAAAATGCCGGTGTGTTGTGTAGTTTACGGTTGTTCCAATCGATCCGGCCGAGTGAAAAACAAGAGGTTTTACCGAGTGCCGAAGGTTGTCGTCCATAAAGCTGAGCAATTTAAGAAGCTAACCGAAGAACGCCGGAAAAAATGGCTTTCAAACCTACATCTGCGGTCGGGAGGAGCAGAGTCGTCTAATTCACGTGTCTGCAGCGACCACTTCATCAGAGGTATTAGCTAACTTGGTTTTTGTGGCTTTGTTTATGTATTATTGGGTTGTGGTTAAATGCTTATTTACTTAGTAATACTGATCATGTTTAAGTTACCTGTAGTCTAATATGGACTTTGTTGGGACTTTTTAGGGTGCCCTAGCGCTTTGGGTGACGTTGAGTCGGTAGACTGGGCTCCCACTGTTAGCCTCGGTTACCACCGATTATATATACAGTCTATGCGAAACAACGTCGCCGACGCGGTAACCATAGTACCTACATGTAATCATAACACACATACTACACATATATATATATACACACACAGAACACTCACAGGCCAGTTAATGCTGAAGGCAAGGCGACAGCTGTAACTCTGCCTCACATGAGTCCATGTAGCTAAAGTTAGCTAGCTAGATGTCTCCTAATAATGCTACTTAGAGGTAAGAAGGTATAGGTAGTTAACACTCACCCGGGCAAAAACAAGGCGACATTTGTTTAATGCCTTTTTGGTGCCGAGGTCATTCACCCATCCACACATGAAGTAGTTGAAAGCTTCCAGGCTTTCATACGCTTTCATTTGGCTAGCCGTGTAGTAGGAGGTATGAAGGACGAGGTAGCTGGTGATATCCATCGCCTCGACAGCGGGCAAATCTGATAAATCACGAGAAAAGTCGCTCTTTTTCAGCTGATACGGATCGTATCCGATGTGTGCTGTGATTTTTTTCACGATATCTGCGGCGTGCAGGTTCATTTAATTGTTTGACATAGTCGGTGTCCTCCATGATTCCTGCGTTGATGAATGATTGCGTTTTCACTTCCTGACCTCCACTTGAATTTCGCGCGTCGTAGAAGTCACGTGACTGAAACCAAGCTATTCAGATTCTTTTTCAAAATGTTATTCAATGTTCTCACAATTTGTCAGATTCTTTTTTTTTCTCCAGAAAAGTCGGATTTTCAAAACTCAGACTTTTTTCAATATTCTAACAATTTTTTTTTTTCAGATCCTCACATTTTCAGAATTGTCACTTTTTTCAGAAAAGTCTGATTTTTTTTTTTCTTTCTGAAAAGTCAGATTTTTTTTTCAGAATTCAGACTTTTTCACAATTTGAGTTGAGTTCCCTGGATCCTCAGGGAAAGCTGCATTTCCCCATGCAGTGCTAACGTTAATCTGAAGGAGGTTACAAATGGACCCATTGAGAACAGGATATGAAGCCAAACATTAATCACACAACAAACGTCTTTGTTGTTTGTTTTGGTTTGAGGGCAGGGTCAGGTTGAACTCTCCTCCTTTTGTTGTTTTAAAGAATTCTTGAAATGCTACGTCAAGGACATTTGGGAACATTCTCAGAAGTCGTATTTGTTGGAGATATTTGCAAACTTGTTGGAGGAAATATAAATAATTTTTATCGACTCAAGTCACTTAAAGTTTGACAACATAACGGACAGCGATGGAAAAGTCCCACATGTGTTTCTGTCACCCTTTAGTTGCGTCATATTGGAAGTGGTGGGATTTTGTTGACATGGTTGTTACGTTCCCTCCTAAACTAGGGGTACAAAGGGAAGTAACAAAATATAAAAATAACCCAGAGGAAGGAAAAAAAGAGAGGAGACTTAATAGATAATGTTGAATGACTTGAAAAGGAAGAAGCCAATCTACAAAGCAAACTCAAGATAAACTGAGAACAACTTTCTCCTAAAAGAAAGTGACTAAAGTACTCGATACACAAAGATAAACTGGAGCACTTCTTGTGATTCTTTGGGAGTGTTGATGATTGACCGGTTCATTACCATCCTTCCTAATCCTCCTCCTCTCAGACTCTCCGGAGGAATATCCATCATTTTGAGCCAAACCAGATGTGCTTGCCCTCCACCTCTGCAGCCATCCATCAGATAGGGTGGATGTTTTGAGGAATGTTGCATTAAGTTGTAATTCGTCTTCTGTTGGTGGGAAAGTTGCAAAAACTACACTTTAGATCCTTTAGTGTCTCCCTCCCACTGCAGCTTTACTGTAGTTTCAGGCTTTTCTGGTTATTTTAACGTTTTGTTTGAAAATGTAGACATTATTTACTTGTTTTCACATTGTTTTGGGCTGCAGGTTTTTTTCTTCTTCACGAAACTGTGTCTCAGGGCTTCTTAACATTTAAAAACCTATTAATATGTCATACCCACTTAACGGGAAGAAACTCAGCTAACTGACGATACGAGCCATTTTTACCGAAACAAAACACAAGTCTCACAAGAAGCGTCTAAATGAGCCCTTAGCGGAAAAATGCTAACGCACTCAGGGTAGAAATACTTATCGGATCTGCACAAACAAGATATTAGCTAGCAAGCTGAGAATACACAGATTCTATCAAAAGGGAAGGGCAGGGGAAGACATCACACGACGTAGCTTTACGGAGAAAAATCGGGAGAAATGTCTTACCTTTTGCTGTTTCTGATCAAAAGTTGTGTTTAATGGCATTAAAACGATAAAAAGGCTGCTGAAGGTTAATCCAATGTGTCTGTGTCACTTTGAGATGATAACTGATAACCCATCACCATATCTATGTCAATAACGGAGATTTCATATTAGCTGCTACGAGAGTGTATGACAGCTTCCGGTTTTGGGCATTCTGGCTACGCATCACTCATTCACCAATGGGTAATGTTTAGATGGATTTTAGGAACTTCCCCTCGATTCTATTGGCTCTAACGGTTAACAAGAGGTGTCAATCATCAAAATCGACCGATGGGTTCCAGAGATATGGAAAATGCACCCAAATGACCCCAGAAGTGGGTTTTTTTTCTAAATCTGTCTTAAAAAGGTCAAATGTCACTTGTTTTGCATCAATCTTGATACAGGGTACTTCTTATATGTTGTAGTTTGGATTCCTAAAGCTTTTAGTCTACTAACCCATCATTCTCTTTCTCACGTGTGTGTGGTTCTCACTACAAGTAATGTGTTTTTTTTTGGACGGACACTAAAATTAAACATTTTTTACTATGTTCAATCTGAATTTACTTTAAAACAAAAAAAATCTATATTGATTCTGACTTCTCTACGTCCAACTCACAGGTTTATCATTACTTTGAGAAAAAAGATGATTAATTGACCCTTTTAGAAGTGAAGTTATGGTCATTTGTTCTGGGAATGTCATTTTCGAGTCTGAGGCCTGAAAAACCAGCTCGGGACTCAACAGGTTAAAGTCTTCAATGAATCGATTGCTGGTACAATTATCGGTTAGTTAATTGGCAATAAATTAACTGCCATCTATCTTGAGCATCAATTCTTATTGTATGGCTCGACCAAAAATCGTTTTAAAAATGTGCTATATAAATAAAACTTGATTTGATTTTAAAAAGTCAATAATGTTCAAATTCCAACTTGTCAAATGTAAGAAACTGGCCTTGGGTATTGCTGCTATCTCTCTTAAGGCGGAGCAGCTTGGGCGCATTGTTGTTGCCTGTCTATGACGGAGCACAAGCCGCCATGAGGTTTTAGTTCAGGGACGAAGGTTCCCTGGCGCTCATTCTTCCTATGGACGAGAGCTCTATAGATTCAGGGTCCATAATTGTTTAGTCTCACTGATAAAGAATGTTGATTATTACACTCCGAACTAATTAAAACCTCGAGCTGCAGAAAGAGTTCTTCAGAATTGGTTTGGCAGCCGCTGTCAACTCGTGACACACCACATGTCTTGTGAATTCTCCGGCCGAAGCTCCAAATAAACAGTCAGTGTTTGCCGTCAAAGCTCCAGCTCTCCTCGTCTCTCTGAGTCCTGTTTCCATCAAAGCTCCAGCTCTCCTCGTCTCTCTGAGTCCTGTTTCCATCAAAGCTCCAGCTCTCCTCGTCTCTCTGAGTCCTGTCTCCATCAAAGCTCCAGCTCTCCTCGTCTCTCTGAGTCCTGTTTCCATCAAAGCTCCAGCTCTCCTCATCTCTCTGAGTCCTGTTTCCATCAAAGCTCCAGCTCTCCTCGTCTCTCTGAGTCCTGTTTCCATCAAAGCTCCAGCTCTCCTCGTCTCTCTGAGTCCTGTTTCCATCAAAGCTCCAGCTCTCCTCGTCTCTCTGAGTCCTGTTTCCACCAAAGCTCCAGCTCTCCTCGTCTCTCTGAGTCCTGTTTCCATCAAAGCTCCAGCTCTCCTCGTCTCTCTGAGTCCTGTTTCCATCAAAGCTCCAGCTCTCCTCGTCTCTCTGAGTCCTGTTTCCATCAAAGCTCCAGCTCTCCTCGTCTCTCTGAGTCCTGTTTCCACCAAAGCTCCAGCTCTCCTCGTCTCTCTGAGTCCTGTTTCCATCAAAGCTCCAGCTCTCCTCGTCTCTCTGAGTCCTGTTTCCATCAAAGCTCCAGCTCTCCTCGTCTCTCTGAGTCCTGTTTCCATCAAAGCTCCAGCTCTCCTCGTCTCTCTGAGTCCTGTTTCCATCAAAGCTCCAGCTCTCCTCATCTCTCTGAGTCCTGTTTCCATCAAAGCTCCAGCTCTCCTCGTCTCTCTGAGTCCTGTTTCCATCAAAGCTCCAGCTCTCCTCGTCTCTCTGAGTCCTGTTTCCACCAAAGCTCCAGCTCTCCTCGTCTCTCTGAGTCCTGTTTCCATCAAAGCTCCAGCTCTCCTCGTCTCTCTGAGTCCTGTTTCCATCAAAGCTCCAGCTCTCCTCGTCTCTCTGAGTCCTGTTTCCATCAAAGCTCCAGCTCTCCTCGTCTCTCTGAGTCCTGTTTCCATCAAAGCTCCAGCTCTCCTCGTCTCTCTGAGTCCTGTCTCCATCAAAGCTCCAGCTCTCCTCGTCTCTCTGAGTCCTGTCTCCATCAAAGCTCCAGCTCTCCTCGTGCCTCTCGGAGTCCTGACTCTCCATTGCTGCAGAAGTTTCCCCCACACTTTCAGTAATTTTGAAGATGCCACCTTCTGCTTTGAGGACACAAGACAGCCCTTTTTTTTAGTCTGAATGCCCAACACACTGCAGAGTAAAGTCATATTTGGCGTCTCTGTTGTGGTTGTTTGAATTCAAGTGGACGTGGTGCCAGTCAACCTTTCCTTGTGGCTAGATAATGCTGCAAAGATCCCAAATATTAGCAAATCCACGCTTGTCAAATGTGACGATTTGCAGCTTTTCAATTACAACATTTGATGGAATCTTGTTTTGAAACTTTTCAGGGATTTTCAATAGGCCAATTTGTGCTTTTAGGACACGGCCATTGTTGTCGGAGTCTAAATGCACAACGAAACCTGGGAGTCAGGTTTTATTTGGCAGCTCTCTGTTATGAACAGGGGCGGCGCCAGGGGGGAGCTAGGGGGTGCTGAAGCATCCCCCAGGATTGCCAAAGCACCCCCAAGAAATATGTTTGTTTTTTGTTTTTCGAAAATTATTATTATTATTATTTTTATTAAATTAAATTAGAAACATTATTGATTACATCAATGCAAATGTGAAACAAACAAATGTTTGACCAAAAACATAAAGCCAACACAGGTGATATGATTAGGCCAATGGCCAGCACCCATTCGATTTTTGACCTACCCATAGGCTAAATTACTTTGTGACACTTGAGTGACTTCCTGTTAGCTAGAGCGCCAAATGATTTGCAAACAGCAAAGTGAAAAAATTATCATTTTTTAGTCCTTACACATCCACGTGTGGACACTCAATCAAAACCACCTGAAAGCGAGTGGGATTCTGCACATAATAGGCCTCGTGAGTACAAGTAGCTTACTTCTGGGTCTCTGTGTGTCATTCAAGCTCTGCTCTGTGTGTGTGTGGCACAAGCCATTTTGTGTGCGTGCGCGAACGAGCGAGAGAGAGAGCTCGCGCACTGGTGGGTATCTACCGGAGATCGTTGTGGTTAGCATCTGGTGCTAGCTAGCCAAGCTAACGGGTATAAGGAGCTTTTTCAACAACAAGGTGGAGGGAGAACTCTCTCCTGTCAGACGGAGAGTCTCAGGTAACCTCAGCTCAGGTGAAGTAAAGGACTCTCAGTGTTTAGATAGTTAACTTTAGTCTAGTTATCTCAGTGGGTCTCAAGTGATTTGTAAAATATCTATGAAGAAATAGAAAATCTGTTGACAGTTCTGTTTCATATGGGTGTCGAGAGAGGTATCCATAGTTCTCTTAATGTTGCTCTCAAAGTGCACCAGATTGATGCTTTTAACTTCAATATTTTAAAAAAATCTTCCAGGGGGAAACATGCCCCCGGACCCCCCTAGAGGAGGTGAGGACCCTCCTAGAGGACGTGGGGTCCACTCCCCACTTGTAAAAATAGCACTTTACCCCTGCCTATATGCCGTGAGCTGATTATCGAGCCTTCATTGTAACAGTCGCGGGTACACTGTGTGCGTGTGTGGAGTGTTGCAGTAGAAAATTCAACAGTAGCGCTGGTGCATTAATGGGAAACCCTTAATGTTTGAGCACCCTCTATGAAACGTCAAGCTACCCCACAGCACCCCCTAGAGAAAATCTCTGGCGCCGCCACTGGTTATGAATGTGTGGAATTAAGTGGAGCCGGGGCAGGTATTCAGTCAAGCTTCTCCGGGGAAATAAAGGAATATCACTACACTTGTTTCCTGATAATGTAACACCATAAATCCTTAGATATGGAGAGAGAATTGGGAGTGGAGGAAGGCGAGACATCGGGGGATAAAGGGAGGTAAAAAACTAGATAGAAAGGTCCTCTTTAATGCTTCCACATATTTGGTTTTGGTCGGTGTATCTCTGATTTGTCAGCCCCCTCATTCCCTCCCCTCTACCTCTCTGTAAACAATGAAATTCCTCCGCCATGGATCCGTTTAGTTTCCACTACATTTCGTCTCCGTGGCCTGACCGATATATAGAGCCAGAGTCAACACTTCCTGTCAGACTGTTAAACAAACGGCTCCGTTAAACTCCAAACCCATCATCTCTTTCCCCCTCAATCATTTGAAATCTGCTCATTCCTCACACCTTCGACGGGGGTCTGTGATCTCATTTATGTGACGAATAACTCAAATTTCTCCTGTTTCAGCTACGTAGCATTAGCTCTCTGTATCTGTTAAGTGTTGGTTTTGAAATCCTTTTACAAAGCTTACAAAGTTCTGGCACCTTCTTATATCACTGATTCTCTGTCGTTTAAGGTCCTCTGTTTTAAAACCTCTATTTTGTATCTATTTGCATGTGTTTTCCTAATTAGCAGTGGTTTGAACCCTCAGAGCCACCGTACATTGCCCTCATGAACCCAGACACAGAGCAGCAGTTTCACGAAGTTCAGAGAGGGATTTACCCAGCATGCCATTGGCCTCATAACACACTGATTAACTGTGTGTGTGTGTGTGTGTGTGTGTGTGTGTGTGTGTGTGTGTGTGTGTGTGTGTGTGTGTGTGTGTGTGTGTGTGTGTGTGTGTGTGTGTGTGTGTGTGTGTGTGTGTGTGTGTGTGTGTGTGTGTGTGTGTGTGTGTGTGTGTGTGTGTGTGTGTGTGTGTGTGTGTGTGTGTGTGTGTGTGTGTGTGTGTGTGTGTGTGTGTGTGTGTGTGTGTGTGTGTGTGTGTGTGTGTGTGTGTGTGTGTGTGTGTGTGTGTGTGTCCAGTCTGAGGACAGAGTGATGAAACGGAGAGGTGGTGCGTTGTGTTTGGGAAAATGGGTCAAGAGGAAATTCAGGGTGTGTTTGCAAATTGTGTGTGTGAGATGTGTCACAGCTGAGACCGTGTTGTCAACAATGTGGGAATTTGCTCTTTATGTGTGTGTGTGTGTGTGTATGTGTTGACTGTGCATAACTTAATTCCATAGGGAAGCCAAAGCAACAACGCCTCCATTTCCTGTCCTAATTGCTTAAAATCCCACAAACACACACACACACACACACGCACACACACACACACACACAATCCTGTTTAAGAAGGACTTTTGCAGATAGTTTAGGGAGTTGCATTTATTATTTATTTTTGACATAATAGCCTATTTATCATTTTTACCATACTTGTTAAAACCTTCCTTATTTCTTTATTTCTCCCTAGATGACACACACATATATATATATTATCCTCCTCTATTTACATATCTTTCTTTTCCTTTCTCTTCGGAAACAAATGACCCAAAATGTTATTTTCTATTGGCTAGCGCTCCAACACATTGTACGTGATAGGCTAAGGGGGCGGGACTCTAAGCGGTTGACCAATCACAACAGAGCCGACCAGCTAACCAATCAGAGCAGACTGGGCTCTGGTTTCTGACAGAGGGTGAAAAGAGGTGCTGCAGCACAGACACTATGAGAACAATAAAGAGCTTTTTGAACATTAAAGCATGGAGACATGTCCCAGTAGAGGAGCTAACTGAGGTTAACATGTCCTCTTTAAATTCTCTTATTAACCCAGCGTGCTCGATGAACTCTGGAACAGACGCCATCACTCAGGATATTATTTACACCGCTGCCTCTTTTTTTTTTACAGCAGGTCAAACTGTCTGCTGCCACAGAGTTTACTGACCTGGACATAAATCCGTCACAATCCACACACCTGTGTAGCTAAAGGGTTGGAAACAGGACACTAAAGTGTGTGTGTGTGTGTGTGTGTGTGTGTGTGTGTGTGTGTGTGTGTGTGTGTGTGTGTGTGTGTGTGTGTGTGTGTGTGTGTGTGTGTGTGTGTGTGTGTGTGTGTGTGTGTGTGTGTGTGTGTGTGTGTGTGTGTGTGTGTGTGTGTGTGTGTGTGTGTGTGTGTGTGTGTGTGTGTGTGTGTGTGTGTGTGTGTGTGTGTGTGTGTGTGTGTGTGTGTGTGTGTGTGTGTGTGTGTGTGTGTGTGTGTCAGATACAGTGTGTGTGATGGACAGACGGAGAGCAATCTGTCCCCGCTGTGTGTGTCTGTCCACCGTCTGCCTCACTTTTATCTCAAATCTGTCAAAAAAAGAAAATAAATCCGTTTTTTTCTACTTAACATAAAACACATCATATTTATACCTTTTGATTTTACCTGTAAAAATTGGTTATTCTTCAAATGAATATAAAATAACCTTCTCTGTTCACTGACTCACAGCCAGTTCATGAGTCTTATTGTTATTCTGTGGCTATGAAAGAGGGAGAGGAGAATACACGATAACGTCTGAATAATAAAACTCTTTCGTCCTCACGTAGAAACATCACTCAGAGTATTTCCATTTTTAATATAGTTAGAAATACACACGTTTCTCCCATTCTAAGTTATACTCATTTTGACTTCTCGTGTCACTTTGGCCTCTATTTTCAATATTTATACAACCCAAATAAATGGAGAAGCTGATTAGCAGAGTAATCAAAAATGCACATATTAATTATTTACATAAATACATTTGAGAATTCCTTATTATTCATGATTTAAAATGATCTAATAATATAATATACTTTATAACAGTCTTAGCTTCTGCCATTTTTATACTTGTAATCCTATCTCCCTGTGTATAGTTAAAAACCTCAATTTAACTAACATTTGATATAGATTACTTTACCCACATTCCTCTCAAATTAAATCCATTTCCTTTGAGTGTAACCATATGTTTTCATATCCACTAACGACATCGTTTAAGAAAAATGTTCCAAAAATGTTTTCCCACAAATTGAAATGTCTTTAAATGCACATTAACATGAATCCAGCATATTGTAGCGAATGGAGAAATGGAAGCAGAAGACGTTATCTTTCAGTCAGCAATGCACGCATTCAGCACACAGTAGCTATCTCAAGCTAGTCGCCGGTTCACTCACAGTAGGAGACTACCCCGGACTTGTCCCACCAGGCCTCCTGTACACAAAGGGGAGGACCCGCCCCTATCGCTGCTGTGCCAATCACGAGGCCGCATGACACACGCTGGCACTGTCAGGTTCCCCGTGATTGGCCGAGAGTCTATTCAGTCCCCAGTTTACTAAGGACCCAGACACAAGGACGCACACTGCGATATTATTGAGAATTGAGGGAGATTCTGTTGTGCTCTCGCCCCCCGTAACACGTGCAATTCTTGCGCATTTGGAGGCGCTCGAGGGACAATTTGGGCACTACTTTTCTGAGGCTGATTCCTGGCGCAGGGACAAGACATGGATACTGTTTCCATTTACAGACAACACACGCCTGACAGTGACAGAGGAGGATCAGCTAATCGAACTATCCACGGACAGTACGTTCAGACACATTTTCCTCACTCACTTACTTGAAAAACAAATACAGGTCAAGGCTGCAACACATATGACACAAAACCACTCACCCAGTTCTGGATCTCTTGCCAGAAAGACTTTCCGCAATTGGCAGGAAAAGCTATGATGAGCCTTTTGCCCTTTGCAACAACCTATCTTTGCAAAAGTGGATTTTCCTCACTCACTTACTTGAAAAACAAATACAGGTCAAGGCTGCAGCCTGAGGCTGATATGACCCTCTGCCTGACAACCTCCATCCGTCCAAGGTTAGATAAGCTGTGTGCTACTCATCAGGGTCACATCTCACTAATGTGGGAGTACGTGTGCCATCCACAGATGGTTTGAGGATGCACTGTCCCTTCTACATGTATGTTTAAAGTTACAATCTGTGAATTATTTTAATAGCTCTGTGTTCCGTGCAAGATGTATGTTTATAAATCGCAGTGGCACGGCCACCCTGTACCTTGCCCATGTTTAAAATAAAAACATGAATATATTAACCCGTGTATTATTTGAATAGCTTAGTATTGAATTAAGCAATCATACACGAGAGGCCGTTCTTGAACGTCATTATTGGTACGACAGTACTGCGGCAGGACCGAGGCGCTTGCGCCGAGGTCCGTACGCCTGTACTGGAGTGTATGATTGTGATTCTATGACACAAACTATCATTGTAATCAACAATATCGTAAAATAATTTCATAATGTGGGCTAATTTGCTCCCAAACCTACGCTTTCTGCTCGAGTTAATCTCCGTCAGAAAGTAGTTCCTAGAAAGTAGTTCTCATGGTAACGATAGCCGATCAATCGAACACTCCTGCTACCCCGCTTACAGTTATTGATATAATTATAGTAAATAATATATTATTAACCAATTTATTGAAAACAATTTATTGAAAACAATTCCTGAATTAGGCTATTTAAATATCTGAGTAATCACTGTGTGGGATTAGGGGAACAAATCAAATCAGGCTGTCCATGGTGCTGAAACATTTTGGGTTCAGAATGAAGGTGGATGTTCATGCTGCCATTAAAAGTGCAATTCTTGAAACAGCTCTCCATGAACTCCATGCCAGAGTTTTTTGCAGGTGGTGCTGTGGTGTTCACGGGTAGGACTACGTTATAGGAAGAGCTTTCCTCCAGTGGCCGTTTCATGGCGTGTCCCGGACCGGCAAAAAGCGCGTTGCTCCCTGGTTGCTCCACATCTTTCTGTTGTCTAGAGATGGAGCCCAGTAGCTGCGAAGCGATGACTCGTTTTTATGTCCGCTAACGGACATGATTTCTCTGGCCTCCAACCCTGCCTCCGCCAGCCGCTGTATGCAGGTGCTTCTGACATTTTGTAGCTACCGATTTCCAACGAGAGACAATGTATAACAGTGTAACGGCTGTGTGTCGCTAAACGTCGCTATGGAAACCACACGATGTAGGCTCATGGAAGTAGTTTCGGTAGGCTCGTGGCGTGTGTAGCCCACTGGATACTTTGTGATTAGGCACGTTCTATTTGATCGTTGTTTGATCGTGGAATCAAACACGCCTATTGACCAATCAGAGAGCTTGCTCAAACCTATGTGTTATAGAATGTACAATAACAGAGCTATGTTTATACACGGCACTAGGCCCCGTTTAATATAAAACACAATTGTATGCCATACATATAGTAGGGGGGTCCCTGCTCCAGCTCTCCATCAGTTTGGGGGTCCCTGGCCTGAAAAACGTTGAAGACCCCTGCATTATAACATATAACTGCGCGATAATAGTCGTCGTCGCCCCTGAATCCCACATGATGAATATTTAGCGTCTCTTTTCACGCTTCATCCTGATGATGGAAGGACACGTTGTGAGGAGTGATGCTTCACCATCTGGATGTTTAGATGTTTGGATGTTAGACACTCCAACATACTGTATGGACACACACTCGTATAAAACACACACACACACATATCCACAAGCATATGGTTCTTTGAGATAGAGCGAGACGGAGCACTGAGGGCCTCCACACTGTCAGAAGTGCTGCCAAACTAAATTCAACACACACACACACACACACACACACACACACACACACACACACACACACACACACACACACACACACACACACACACACACACACTGTCTCGCCTCACTAACTGCTTTGCTGCTTGTTTCCATGAAAATTAAAAAAGGGAACATTTGTTGAATTTCTGCAGGAATCTGAGTTGGTGTAAAGCAGGGGTGTCAAACTCAAGGCCCGGGGGCCAAATCCGGCCCGCGACCTCATTTTATGTGGCCCGCAAGAGCTTGCAAAGAACATAATATACAATTGGTGTAATTGTTGAATGTTTACTTTTAATTATTTGCCCTAGATTTCTGCTTTCAGACGTAGTTATTTAGGAAGATATTACCAGAACTGATAATAATCCAATGCAGGGCCAACAATGTAATATAATACATTATTTCATATATATTATATATTTACATATGTATATATATTAGGGCTGTCAAACGATTAACATTTTTAATCAGATTAATCACAGCTTAAAAAATAATTAATCATGATTAATCACCATTCGAACTATGTCCAAAATATGCCATTTATTTATGTATATTGTTGTGGGAATGGAAAGATAAATGAAAGAAGGCGGATATATCCATTTAACACAGTATGTATGTTTATTATAACATTTTTCTGCGTGTCAAAATGAAATACAACCCTAACCCTATCAATCATCAAACCGTGGGGGGCGGCGGCTAGTGGAGTACTTCGTGACCACAGAGTGCGAACGTTGTGATCAGCTGTTTTAGCGCAGTTCTCCAGTGAAGGGGGGGGGGGGGAGTCTCCCTCCGCAGCCGGTTGGCGTAGTTTTGGCACAATTCCGTTGTACAGACCGACGTTAACAGCAGCCCTGTCTGTGCACACGGAGACCGACTCTGTCGTCCGGTGATCTAACCGCCTTCTGGAAAAGCTTCACAGGTACGTCGGTACGCAAATGCGCTTTGTGACACAAGTTTCAGATTACACACATAACCGGCGTACCAGTTATGTGCACCCCTGTACTACAGCAAAAGTATTCTCCGTCGGGACTTCCTGCAACAACACCGACATTATCAAAGATGTTCTATTGAGAAGACGATCACTACGTGACAAAAGTTTTCAAAACCGTTTCTGGTCTTCGGTATTTCCAGACAAGTGGCTACTGAAATCAATCTGACTAACTGCTGTCTGTGCAATTTACTCCGCGCGAGTTGGCGGACTTTATTTTGCTTACTTTAACATCATTGTTCATGGTGGGGCTAAGCCATTTCTTGGTATGGGTGTAGCCTACCCCAGCCATACCCTGGCGCTGCCACTGGTGGGATGTATGGGGCGGGCCATTCTGCACATGCGTTAAATGCGTTAAATATTTTAACGCAATTAATTCAAAAAATTAATTACCGCCGTTAACGCGATAATTTTTACAGCACTAATATTTATATATAATTAAAATTACAACCGGCCCTTTGAGTGCAACCATAATGCTGATGCTGAGTTTGACACCCCTGGTGTAAAGTAACAGAGTACATTTTCTGGAGGATGCTTTTAAACTTAACTTGAGTATTTTTTATTGTATGCACATTGTTAGTACTCCAGTACATCTCCGAGGTCAATATTGTCGTTTAAACTTGTTTGTGTTTTTGCAGATGCATCTTTGCAAATCTTTTGTTGGCTCAAGTGAAAACACAGGTTGTAGATTTCTTCATACAAATAATATTGAGACAAATCTGTCTACAAATAATTGTGTGAAAAACGTTGTGTGGAAAAATATTTGAAATATGTCAAAAAACTTTAAAGGGGACCTATCATGCAAAATGCACTTTTTGATGTCTTCTCTACATCAACATGTGTCCCCGGTGCGTCGGGGAACTCACGCAGCGTCAGAAAATAAACCCTCTCTTTCCTCCGTATCCAAATCTCTAAAAACGGGGAACAACGGAGCTGATCCAGATTTGCGTCCGATATGACGTAATATCTGAAATGTGGACCCACGACCCAATCAGAAACGTTGCTATCAGAAACAATGCCCGACTGTTTTGGACGTAATATGGTCGGTGTTTACATTAGCATCGCTAACACTCAGAGCTAACCTGTACTGGAGAGCATGTGTGTGAAGAAGCAGGAAGTAAAAAGGAACTCACCTTGTGGTATAACCGGCAAGAGAGAAAGCCTTTGAGCTCCAAACTGTTTCAGAGAGAATCCTTGATAATCCATGATATGGCGTTTCATCACGGCAGCATTTAGTTTAGACAGTAGCTGCCGGGTCCCGCATGAGCTCAGACCCCTCCTCTTTAAAGCTTTATACCCCGAATCAGCACTTTAGAAACAGGAAGTGAAATAGAGGGATATGAGGCATGGCTAGAATGATCTGTTTGGTATTTTGAGCAAAACACTTCATAGACATGTTTTTTATATATCTGAGACCTATGCTATTGCCTATAGCATGATAGGTGACCTTTAAATTAAATATGTGAAAGAAAACCTCAGAAATCTTCATAATATATGTGAAAAATGTATTTTAAAGTGCAATGGTAATTGGTTAATGAGCCGACCGTGAAAAGAAGAAAAGGACCTTAAACATCTACACGAGTAAGATGCCAAGAACGATGTGAAGAATCTCTGAGAAAGTTTGTCTTTCGATGAAAAAAACCATTAAAAAAATATCCAGAAACATGTCAATTGTTTCTGATACTTCAAAAGATATATGTGATCTACATCCGAAAATAATCTGCAACATTCACATTAACGCAGAATTATTATTCATCCAGAAAAACCTATTTAATAATAAAACTCTGACAGCGAGCGTTTACTGCACAATGAATACTTTTTATGTACGTTTTGCTAAAAAAAACGAACTTTCGGAAGGTTTTCATGCAAGACCTTTACTTAGTGGAGTATTTTGTATTAAATGAATTATCTGAATACATTTTTTCCCCTGATGAAATGAAATGAAAGATAACTGTGAGCTGTATCTCTGCAGCTCATTCAGCAACGCGCTCATTATACTCTATAGTTTCTTTCCTGTCTCATTATGAAGATTACTCTCCAAATTGATTCCTCCTTTATCTCCTCGGTTAAAAAGTCCCTTTATTTTCGAGCCTATAAGCATTAATGCTATCGTTATGAGAGGAAAACTCCGTCTCGTATTATCACAAATGTCTTTTAGTTTAATTTATGCGCTGATGAAAGCAGCTCCGGCTTTTTGTTATTATTCCAGGCGGCAATAGCTCTTCTCTCTCGGAGATAATACACGATTTCTGGCCCTTTTTGTGAATTAATTAGGTTTAATTAACATCACTGTTCTGGGAAAGAGGAGTCGGGTGTTCTCTGTGATCTACAGCGATTCTGCAGCATGAGTTTTATTAGTTTGTACTTTGTAAAAGTGCTTTGTTATTTGAGGGAAAGCTTTTCAAATATATTTGCAAGTGGAAGATTTTCCCTGGAAATCTCTGTAAAAATATGCGTTATAATAATTTATTTAAAGGGGACCTATCCTGCAAAATGCACTTTGTGATGTCTTCTCTACATCAACAAGTGTCCCCGGTGTGTCGGGGAACTCACGCAGCGTCAGAACATAAAACCCTCTCTCTTTTCCTCCGTACCCTAATCTCTAAAAACGGGGCTACAACGGAGCTGATCCAGATTTGCGTCCGATATGACGTAATATCTGAAATGTGGACCCACGGCCCAATCAGAAACGTTGCTATCAGAAACAATGCCCGACTGTTTTGGACGTAATATGGTCGGTGTTTACATTAGCATCGCTAACACTCAGAGCTAACCTGTACTGGAGAGCATGTGTGTGAAGAAGCAGGAAGTAAAAAGGAACTCACCTTGTGGTATAACCGGCAAGAGAGAAAGCCTTTGAGCTCCAAACTGTTTCAGATCCTTGATAATCCATGATATGGCGTTTCATCACGGCAGCATTTAGTTTAGACAGTAGCTGCCGGGTCCCGCATGAGCTCAGACCCCTCCTCTTTAAAGCTTTATACCCCGAATCAGCACTTTAGAAACAGGAAGTGAAATAGAGGGATATGAGGCATGGCTAGAATGATCTGTTTGGTATTTTGAGCAAAACACTTCATAGACATGTTTTTAATATATTTGTATATATCTGAGACCTATGCTATTGCCTACAAATAGCACGATAGGTGACCTTTAACACTTCAACAATATATATTTCTCAGATATAGAACATGTCTCTGAAGTTCCTGAAGCTTTCAGAGTCTCTTAACACACAGAGAGAGAGGACGCATATTTATGTTTAAGAGACATTAAAAAAGTGGATTTTGCATAATAGGATACCTTTAAGTATTAATATATTAATATTGTTTAAATATTGTCTGCTTATCTGTATTATTGTGTTGCTTTGTTGGAGAAGCCTGTGACCTAAGATTTTCAACGACATAATTACTCTGTAGCTACGTTAGCTTGACAATAAAGAACCTTGAACCTTAAGTTGCATTATGGCTGAGGTTGACCATGTTTTAGGTCGAGTTTAGTTAGGTAGTTTTTGTTGTATTTTGCACACTGCATCACAACAAGAGCCAAGAGGTGTCTTTTTAACTTTTATTACAGTATAACTACTTTCACTTTTCTAAGAATAGCATCACATAAAACTTTAACGGCTGTGGGAAAACTGGCAGAAGATCAGCCGACAGAGTAATGTGAAGTATTAAGATGTAAAAAGCAACACTGCATTAAGTCGTCTCCTAAGAAACACGATAGGTTGTGTTTCTTGTAATCTGAGAGAAACCCCTCGGGTCTTTTCTTAGAGTTTCAACAAATCCAAGCTTTGTTTTTAGATATCAGATTACCAAACGCTCCCAGCTCCAAATCAACAAATGTACCCAAAATGAAACTTGTTCTCTACTTCCATTATGAGTAGTATTTGTGAAACTTTATTCAACTATGTTTTGAAAGCAACAGCGTACATTTTACAGTTTGTTTTATGACCCTAGTTACTTTCGCAGATTCAGATTATAAATTAAATAATTAATAAGTCAGGATGTATTTTCATAGATTAAGCTACCAGGCGCGTATTAGTTGAATTAAGTCCACTTTTACAAGCTTTTCCAGTATTAATCTAACATAGGCTACTTATTTTACTAGTGTTTTTGGTATTTTGAAGTATTATTTTGTGCTTAATTGTATGTATCATAACTTTGGTGCAATTTGAAATGCAGAACTTATATTTTGAGGTCGTTTTTACACATTTGTCTGACATATTCACCCAAACAGTTTTTTTCAACTTTTCTTGTTTTTTTCCAGGATAGCGAGGTGTTTCATGTCATCAGGGATCAACAGGCCTGAACGCTGAACTGGTAAGAAGATTTATTAGAACTTCCTCTGACTTGTATTCTGAATTTCCCTCCTGAAGAATCGCTCCTTTCTTCCCGTTTTTTTCTCGTCAAACTACTTTCTCTTTCTCCCCTTTCACATGCTATCATTATTCAGTCTGTCATTGCAAAGCATTGTGGGTCCCATGAATGCCATCGGCTGTTTATTTTGGCGGGTGTGTGTGTGTGTGTGTGTGTGTGTGTGTGTGTGTGTGTGTGTGTGTGTGTGTGTGTGTGTGTGTGTGTGTGTGTGTGTGTGTGTGTGTGTGTGTGTGTGTGTGTGTGTGTGTGTGTGTGTGTGTGTGTGTGTGTGTGTGTGTGTGTGTGTGTGTGTGTGTGTGTGTGTGTGTGTGTGTGTGTGTGTGTGTGTGTGTGTGTGTGTGTGTGTGTGGTGAAGGGGTTAATTGGCGGCTTCAGGCCGTTTTTATAGAAATGAATTCTTGCTGAGACCCCGCTGCCCCTCACACACACACTCCTCACATATCAGCCAATTACTGACACCCTACACACACCTTTCTCTCTCTCTCTTTCTTATTATATTGCTTTCCAACTCCAATATGTTGTTTAGGGAACTTTAATATGCAAACACAACCAACATTAGGCAATAGAGAAGTTTTAAAAGGTCTCTATTCTGCTTTTTGGGCTTTTCCCTTAAGATAAAGGAACATAAGCACAAGTATCTAAACTTAACACTTAAAGCTCTTATCCTCACACAAGGAACCTTAAATCATGTAGGATTTAAATGAAGCTTCAGGTTATGTTGATGTCCACCTTTAAGGGATCAGAACAAAGCCTTTGGTCTTCAGAACAGATCAGGAACAACATGTCTGATCTTGTGTCCACTTCTTCTCGTCTACTTCTTCTTGTCCACTCGGTGGCATCCATCGTTGTTCCTGGTTTCGTATTTAAAATGCAGAATCTGAAAGGGACCGAGCACATGAAGTAGAGGAAAGTAAAAATGTGCTACCAAGATATTCTCTACTCCTCAGATGTCAATTAACCCGTTGTGAGTATCAGATAATCCACCGATTTGTGTCTCCCTGAGAAATTGTGTTGTGGTTCCACTTGTTGTTGTTTTTGTCTGCAGGATTATGGAAACACGATTAGCCTGATTTAAATGAAACGTAGTCATTTGGTGTAGCACGAGCCAAGGAATAAGCCATTGCATTTTGGAGTGGATCCAAATCACTGTGCCGATACACAGACTGTTCTTCACTTGTCGCATTGTCAGAGGTTTGCCCCTGTCCAAATGTGCTTCTGGTTTATTGTGTGTTTAATAATGTTGTAATGTTTGGCTTCCATATGTGTGCAGAGGCCTTCCCCCCCTTTATCCTGCAGCTTTCCTGTGAGTTTAAATCCACATTAGATTCTGAAAAGGATGAGAAACGTTGCTCGATTGTCTCCTGAAACTCATCACAGCAGGGTGTGGTCAGTTCAGTTTGATAACCACGCCCTGCACTGATGTAGCTTTGTACATAGAGCCGCAATACAAAAACCTTCCCAATACCACTTGTTTGCCATGAATACACGCTACGATATTAAACTGGGTGAAGCTGCTTTTTAAGTACGTTGTTAAAGCTATTTTTACACTCAGAGAAATGCATGCTTTTTAATGGCTGCACCTTTTAATCCAATGGGAATCTTCTGCATTATTTGTGCATAATATCTCGAATAAATGAACCTTACGTTTTGTAGGGAATTTAGAATTTAAATTAAGATATTGTAAACTTTGAAGGTAAAAGCATGTATGGCTAGCTTTTACATCGTTGCAGGAAACACTGATGTAATATAGGAACTGCTGTTTTAAGATGTTTGCAATCAAAGTGAAATCACTCAGCTCGATGTTTAAGAAAGTCATTTTGCATTAACACGCTAACGGCCTTTCTGCACATTGTCATGTACTCTTAATATGCAGAGGCATTAGAGTGATGAAAGACGCGTTTGACTCCATTTGGGTCCATTTTCATTTTCTGTAATGTATGGCACACACACACACACACACACACACACACACACACACACACACACACACACACACACACACGGATGGAGAAACAGATGACCTAAAGCTTGTAATGTGTCTCTGATTCTGTGTAATTTTGTCCATTTTAATGCTTTTTATTTCTTGCTTCAACTTCATTTATTGTGTCAGTAGACCCTCCCCCCCCCCCCCCCCCCCGCAGACATTTCATTCATTTACAAGTGGGGAAAACAATGCATATTTTTCGGAAAGTGTACATGACATTTGACGAGTGTCTTTTAGAGATATTAGTCCAAATGTGTGTGTGTGGACATTTAGAAACTCATTCTGAAGCCAGACGAATGTGACCTGATTTTGAATGGTCATCCGATCTGTCGACTCACATTAAAGTGTGTGTGTGTGTGTGTGTGTGTGTGTGTGTGTGTGTGTGTGTTCCCCTTCTGTCATCCATCCATCACTGTTTCCGTCTCTCCTCCCCTCCTCTGTTCTGTTCGGTTTTCCAACGTTTTAATAGTTCTTGTTCCCATAAACGGCTTCATTTTATTCAGAGCCTGTACCTTGTCACTCTCAGATCTTATGAAAGTAAATCCAATGATGTGTGAAAGAGTTTCTCAGGGCCAATCAGATTTCAGTTGAACCCACTACAACTATGTATTCTCTTTCCCCTGTTTGACTTTATTTGAGTCTTTCCTGCAACAAAATGTGCAAATTGCATTCATATAAAACTAACAAAATGTCCATATTCATCACTTACACAAAACTGTTCTAGAAATCTAATCCTAAAACGAATCCCAATGAGTTGAGACTTGGACTTGAGTCATGGATTAAGTATTTATTCTCTTTACTCTTATTCTTTTCTACTTATACTTCAGCAAAGATTTGTAATGCATGACTTATATTTGCAACAGAGTGTTTCTACAGTTTCAAAGCAACTACTAAAACTTAAAGGTGGGGTAGGTAAGAATGGAGAAAGCAGCTCGAGTGCGCTAGAATTTGAAAATACACAGCCGGAAAAAATCTGCCACTTCCTCACAGAGCCCCTCCTCCAACACACAGGAACGCGCACATGACCAATGAGTTTGTGCACAGATAGAAGGCTGACAGGCAGGTAGGCCATCCAGTTACTTTAGCCGGCTCAGATGATTGGTCGTGCTTTTTACAGCGCCACGGCTTCCACAGATGACTTTTTTGTTGTGTATTTATTGTCAAAGCATTTAAGATATTCATTGCTATCGGGATGTTAAGAGCATTCCATGGAATATACTGTAATAACAAGTGTTTCTGAAGTGAATTACATACCCCACCTTTAAGTAAAAGTTCTGCGTTCTTCGTCCTGTTCAAGGTCAATGTAAATGCATCTCTCTAAAGTTCTGCAAATGGGGGAGGAGGAGAGATGTAATACGGAGGAACACTGCAAGACGAAAAACAATGGAAACAAAGTCAGAATGGATGAAAGCACTAAAGAAAAATGAGAGAGAGAGAGAGAGAGAGAGAGAGAGAGAGAGAGAGAGAGAGAGAGAGAGAGAGAGAGAGAGAGAGAGAGAGAGAGAGAGAGAGAGAGAGAGAGAGAGAGAGAGAGAGAGAGAGAGAGAGAGAGAGAGAGAGAGAGAGAGAGAGAGAGAGAGAGAGAGAGAGAGAGAGAGAGAGAGAGAGAGAGAGAGAGAGAGAGAGAGAGAGAGAGAGAGAGAGAGAGAGAGAGAGAGAGAGAGAGAGAGAGAGAGAGAGAGAGAGAACTGAAGCGACTTTTATCAGCTGCCAACGGTGGTGTGTTTATGTGGTGAGATGGAATACTTCAGTGTGTGTGTGTGAATAATGCTCATGTGTTCTTTGTATTTTCGTCTCTGTGTTCGCCAGCTGAGGCTTTATACTCTTTTCTTTTTGCTCCGAGTTGGTCTGCTCTTTGTTTGCAGTGAGCCCTTTTCTTTCTTTTTAGTTGGCAAACGCTGCTTTAAACGTTTTGTCAGAGGAACATCTGGTTCAAGTTTAGCCCGATTTCTGATACTGACTTTTCCCTTGGATTTTATTTTATTCATCCATCCACTCATCCATCCATTCATCCATCCATCCACCCATCCATCCATCCATTCATCCATCCATTCATCCATCCATTCATCCATCCATCCACTCATTCATCCATCCATCCATCCACCCATCCATCCACTCATCCATCCACCCACCCATCCATCCATCCACTCATCCATCCATTCATCCATCCATTCATCCATCCATCCATTCATCCATCCATCCATTCATCCATCCATTCACCCATCCATCCACTCATCCATCCATCCATCCATCCACCCACCCACCCATCCATCCATCCATTCATCCATCCACTCATCCATCCATTCATCCATCCACCCACCCATCCATCCATCCATTCATCCATCCACTCATCCATCCATTCATCCATCCATCCATCCATCCATTCATCCATCCGCTCATCCATCCACTCATCCATCCATTCATCCATTCATCCACTCATCCATCCACCCATCCATCCATCCATTCATCCATCCATCCATCCACTCATCCACTCATCCATCCACCCACCCATCCATTCACCCATCCATTCATCCATCCATCCACTCATCCATCATCCATTCATCCATCCACTCATCCACTCATCCACTCATCCATCCACCCATCCATTCATCCATCCATTCATCCATCCACCCACCCACCCATTCATCCATCCATTCATCCATCCATTCATCCATCCATCCACTCATCCACTCATCCATCCACCCATCCATCCATTCATTCATCCATCCATCCATCCATCCACTCATCCACTCATCCATCCACCCACCCATCCATTCATCCATCCATCCACTCATCCATCATCCATTCATCCATCCACTCATCCACTCATCCATTCATCCATCCACTCATCCACTCATCCATCCACCCATCCATTCATCCATCCATCCATTCATCCATCCACCCACCCACCCATTCATCCATCCATCCACTCATCCATCCACCCACCCATCCATCCATCCATTCATCCATCCACTCATCCATCCATTCATCCATCCACTCATCCATCCATTCATCCATCCATCCATCCATCCATTCATCCATCCGCTCATCCATCCACTCATCCATCCATTCATCCATCCATCCACTCATCCATCCACCCATCCATCCATCCATTCATCCATCCATCCATCCACTCATCCACTCATCCATCCATCCACCCACCCATCCATTCACCCATCCATTCATCCATCCATCCACTCATCCATCATCCATTCATCCATCCACTCATCCACTCATCCATTCATCCATTCATCCATCCACTCATCCACTCATCCATCCACCCATCCATTCATCCATCCATTCATCCATCCACCCACCCACCCATTCATCCATCCATTCATCCATCCATTCATCCATCCATCCACTCATCCACTCATCCATCCACCCATCCATCCATTCATTCATCCATCCATCCATCCATCCACTCATCCACTCATCCATCCACCCACCCATCCATTCACCCATCCATTCATCCATCCATCCACTCATCCATCATCCATTCATCCATCCACTCATCCACTCATCCATTCATCCATCCACTCATCCACTCATCCATCCACCCATCCATTCATCCATCCATCCATTCATCCATCCACCCACCCACCCATTCATCCATCCATCCACTCATCCATCCACCCACCCATCCATCCATCCATTCATCCATCCACTCATCCATCCATTCATCCATCCACTCATCCATCCATTCATCCATTCATCCATCCGCTCATCCATCCACTCATCCATCCATTCATCCATCCATCCACTCATCCATCCACCCATCCATTCATCCATCCATCCATCCACTCATCCACTCATCCATCCATCCACCCACCCATCCATTCACCCATCCATTCATCCATCCATCCACTCATCCATCATCCATTCATCCATCCACTCATCCACTCATCCATTCATCCATTCATCCATCCACTCATCCATCCACCCATCCATCATCCACCCATCCATCCACCCATCCATCATCCACCCATTCATCCATCCATCCACCCACGCATCCATTCATCCATCCATCCATTCATCCACTCATCCATCCATCCATCCACCCACGCATCCATCCATTCATCCATTCATCCATCCATCCACCCATCCATTCATCCATCCATCCATTCATCCATCCACCCACCCATCCATCCATTCATCCATCTATTCATCCATCCACCCATCCATCCATCCACCCATTCATCCATCCACCCACCCATCCATCCATCCATTCATCCATCCATCCACCCATCCATCCATCATCCATTCATCCATCTATAAATTCATCCACATTAATACAGATTGCTGTAATTGCAACATTCTTATTTTCTTACTTTATTTATTTATTTGTTGGTATTTTTTTAAAACATGTTTGTATATTAGGGACATTGCACACTAACCAAAAAATGGCAAATTAATAAAACTACTAAAAACATGCAACAGATGAGGCTCAAAATACAGGATATGCCAGATTCTTTTTATAAATACAACATTATTAAATAGCGACAGGTTACAGCAGTACAGAAAGACAGAGGAATGTTTAGTTTAATAACAGGTGTATTTTTTAATCCTTATAATAAATGGGTATTCTAAATCAGCCGCTTGTTCTGGTTCCATTCAAGTCTTTTTTGTTCCTCGTTTCCTTGATTTTGTTTCTGTGTTAAAGCGTTGGCCCACAGTTGGTGCATTTTTTGGAAGTCTGTGAATAACTGTCGTCACCTTGTTGTCCCTCCGCCAAGAGTCGCCTGTTTCCCTCCTTTGATCCGAGACGTAGCTCAATCAGAAAAACCTGCAGCTCGTTTCTATTGTGCATGAAGTCTGAAGAGAGTAGAAGAAGTGAGGAAGAGGAGGAGGAGGAAGAGGAAGAGGGGGGAAGGCAGTGGAGCAAAATGTCTGAGCTGTCTGTCGGCTACATTTAAGCTTTTATGGACAACAGCAGGAACCCTCCCTGTTCTGATGGCTTTAACAGATTTACGTCACTTCGTACTGTGTGTGTGTGTGTGTGTGTGTGTGTGTGTGTGTGTGTGTGTGTGTGTGTGTGTGTGTGTGTGTGTGTGTGTGTGTGTGTGTGTGTGTGTGTGTGTGTGTGTGTGTGTGTGTGTGTGTGTGTGTGTGTGTGTGTGTGTGTGTGTGTGTGTGTGTGTGTGTGTGTGTGTGTGTGTGGTTCTGGGTTAACGTCTTTAACATGTGCTGCAGGTCTCTGTGGAGCTTTACTGACTCAGTGTTACAGTAAATGTAACTCATTCTGTGTGTGTGTGTTTTCCTGGTATTGGATCATGTTCACATTTCAAGAGACTTTGAATGGTCTTAAGAAGATGATTTATTGGTTTAAGAGTAGATTATTTTTCTCTTTGTCAGTTTTTTGAAATATTTCTAACAAAGGATCCTCTTATCGATTCGCAGCTTTTAGCCCAAAAAAAAACATGTGACCATTTAACTTTGTTTCTGCGTCTCAAAGTTGCCTCGCCTTCTTCTTCTTGTTCTTCTTGAACTCCTTGGTTTACTTCTGGAACACAGTGACATCACTGCGCTCCTATTGGCTAGCGCTCCAACAGATCGTGATCAAATAATACTACTGTGCTAAGATGATTACAGTGGGAAATAAAACTGATTTTAAAGAGGTCTTATTCAGGAGAGGACTCTTTAAAGTAGAGACACTACATACTGATATACACCTGAACATCAGCAGGAGAGGACTCTTTAAAGTAGAGACACTACATACTGATATACACCTGAACATCAGCAGGAGAGGACTCTTTAAAGTAGAGACACTACATACTGATATACACCTGAACATCAGCAGGAGAGGACTCTTTAAAGTAGAGATACCACATACTGATATACACCTGAACATCAGCAGGAGAGGACTCTTTAAAGTAGAGACACCACATACTGATATACACCTGAACATCAGCAGGAGAGGACTCTTTAAAGTAGAGACACTACATACTGATATACACCTGAACATCAGCAGGAGAGGACTCTTTAAAGTAGAGACACTACATACTGATATACACCTGAACATCAGCAGGAGAGGACTCTTTAAAGTAGAGACACTACATACTGATATACACCTGAACATCAGCAGGAGAGGACTCTTTAAAGTAGAGACACTACATACTGATATACACCTGAACATCAGCAGGAGAGGACTCTTTAAAGTAGAGACACTACATACTGATATACACCTGAACATCAGCAGGAGAGGACTCTTTAAAGTAGAGACACTACATACTGATATACACCTGAACATCAGCAGGAGAGGACTCTTTAAAGTAGAGACACTACATACTGATATACACCTGAACATCAGCAGGAGAGGACTCTTTAAAGTAGAGACACTACTTTAAAAAGAAAAGCACATTTCTGCATGTCGTGTAAAGAAGTTGTGATCATGGCCTGCACTTACAAAACGGTTTTCTTAATTGAAGCTACCTGCAGGATTCTTGCGGATCTGAGTTTGTGATCTCTACAAAGAAAACTGAAATCTGTCATATAACCAGCGACACTTTGTTCATATCTTAATGGAGGTCGTGCTCACAGAGATGAGACTGCTGATGAGAACAAAGCCTCCTCTCCTCTCTGCTTTACATTAGAGACAGAGAGTGAAGTCCACCTCCTTTGCTCTGCAATTATTTTCACACTGAACCAATCAGAGCGCAGCTATCAGGCGTCTCCTGGCGGTGAGATAATTAGAGACTCTTCTCAATCCAATCACGATTTAAAGGACATCTCACACACATCACATTTCCTGCTTGTTTTCTGCACGGACGAACACCTTCAGGAAAACACTGATTCGAACTCACTGGGAATACATGTTCTCCTGGTAGAGAAACACTCGTACTGGTTTTTAAGCGTAAAAGCACTTATAAGAGCCTGCCGATAATAAACAAATAGATCAAATAACTTTTGCACGTAGCATTTAGCAAGGTTTGGCTCACTGAAAGCTCATGTACCTCTTTCTAAATGCACTTTTTGAAGGTTAATTTGGATTAAAGTGTCGAAAGAAATGGGAACGTTTTTTACGGCATGATCAATTATTTCCACAACAATACAATATTAGAATACAAATTGTGACAAAGAAAAAAAAGGAGGTTTCAAGACTTTTTACTTTGGGATTTGTACCAGAATTACATTTTTACAGATGTTGCCTTTACTAATCGGATATGGCACAAGTCTATTAAGCAATGTTGATGTCAATTATGCAACCCTAAATATGTTCCAGAAAACACTTATAAGAGGTAATGCAGAGTTTACATGCTGCTGTAATGAAACATATTCCCAAATTGGGATCAATAAAGTTTATTCAATCTAAATTTAAACCCACAAAACGTGTGTTAAAATTGTTAAAATGAGGATGGATATGTCTGGAATAAGACTTTTGTGCCCATAACTAAATGCGTTACACCTTTTCTGATTCAAGCAGTCTCAAAAATCAGTCTCACCAGGAATGACATCACATAAGGGAAGTAACGAAAGCCTTTCATGGGGTTTTTAGGCGGTTACAAGCTAAAAAAGGTTGGATTCTTTTTATACGACATAGTGTCTCGAGGCTGATAAAACTGACTTTATGACCTGAGCGTCTTACTTTCACTGCGTACGAGAGATTTGACTGCTTTTTGTAGTTGTTAAATGTGTTTTAAGACTGTCTCAGGACCTGCAGATACGAGCACAACCGATTGGTAGGGAAATGATTGCACAAGGTTGGGAGATAAAGAGAGAAGAAACCCTGACGAGTCACAGCAGAGAAACGGTTTCATTCAAAATGATGACAGTGAATGATTCAGGAGATCAGAAACGATCCCGGAGATAAAAAATCCAGCCGGGAGCAAAATGTGAGGGTTAGGAGGAGAGGGAGGAAGAAACCTTTAGAAAATACTTTCATTATCTTTTTCAGTCCCTCCTGAAGCTTTGGAGACATGTACTCTCTCTCACACACACACACACACACACACACACACACACACACACACCCTCTTTCTCTCTCATACACACACACACACACACCCTATTTCTCTCTCATACACACACACACACACACCCTATTTCTCTCTCACACACACACACACACACAGACACACACACACACACACAGACAGACACACACACACACACACACACACACCCTCTTTCTCTCTCATACACACACACACACACACACACACACCCTATTTCTCTCTCACACACACACACACACAGACACACACACACACAGACACACACACACACACACACACCCTCTTTCTCTCTCATACACACATGCACAGACACACACACACACCCTCTTTCTCTCTCATACGCACACACACACACACACACACACACACACACAATGTCCCGCTTTCTCTCTTATACACACACACACGCACAGACACACACACACACCCTCTTTCTCTCTCATACACACACAACCTCTTTCTCTCTCACACACACACACACACACACACAAACACACACCCTCTTTCTCTCTCACACACACACACACACACACACCCCCTCTTTTTCTCTCTCTCTCTCTCTCTCTCTCACACACACACACACACACACACACACACACACACACACACACACACACACACACACACACACACACACAGCAGGAGTTAGAAAGGAAGTGTGTATGTGTACATATTTGTATTTACAGTAGTGTCTCAACATGTCTCCATGCTCTAATGTTCAGAAAGCTCTTTATTGTTCTCATACTGCCTGTGCTGCAGCACCTCTTTTCACCCTCTGTCTGAAACCAGAGCTGCTCTGAGTGGTTAGCTGGCCGGCTCTGTTGTGATTGGTCAACCAGCTTAGAGATGTCACGTCCCTTTAGCCACGTACAGTGTGTTGGAGCGCTAGCCAATAGGAGTTTGAGTGTTCGATAGTGATGTCACTATGTTCTGGAAGTAAACAAAGGAGTCTAATGGAGGAGTTTTTAACCCTTTCCCAAACATAGCTTTTTAATAACAAAGAACGTGATTTATGTTTCTATAGCTATTCAGTGAGTCTTTCTCATCATTTAGGATTGTTTTATTGCCTCCTGGAAAAGAAAAGACGTTTCTTTTTAACATATTTTAGTTCATTTTCTTGTATAGGAACTATAAATGTATGAATTTGGCATCAGCAGTAGCCACGTCTAGTTTAAATACCTCAAATCTAACGCATTCCTGGATATTTTGCTGAGTTATCATGCTTTCTTTACTCTTCCTCTTCCTCTGTTTCTCCTCTTCCTCTTCACATTTCTCTCATCACTCCCCCTTTCTCCCTCCCCCTCTCCCCCCTCCGGACAGGCCTGGATCAGGAGGATTACAAGGGGTTTGTGTTTCAGCAGCGAGAAAGATGAGGACGAAGAAGAGAGATAAAGAGGGCATTTGAAAATAGTTCGGGGGGGAGGAGGAGGAAGAGGAGGAGGAGGAAGAGGGGGGAGTGTTTGTACAAGAGAGAGAGGAATACAAGGGAGAAAAGGGGGTGAGAGAACTGCAGGGCTTCTTGTTACTCTTTCAGCACTTTTATCCCGTTTCCTTCACTTTCTCTTTCAACCCTAAAGTGCTACCCATAATGCAATGGGTTCTGGCATCTGTGTACACACACACACACACACACACACACACACACACACACACACACACACACACACACACACAGAGAGACACAGTATTGAGAGTGCCTCATTATGTCAGTCAAGTGTGTTCTTGGACTCTCTATTCATACAGCGGAGAGGAAACAAGACACCAGACACACCTCTCACTGTTAGTCCACACACACACACACACACACACACACACACACACACACACACACACACACACACACACACTCCAGGTGAATTAGCATTCTTCTGTCTCCTTCCCACTGTACTTCCAGACTGACTGACACCAGTGACAGAGAAGGAAAACATAATTAAATGGAATCAAAAATGTAAAGTCGTGACCTGGGTTTTAAAAAAATGGCATCTACTGTAGGTAGAAATATAGGAAATAGTTGGGGGAATTAAAAGGGGAAAAATTACTTTTATAGATAAACATTTACCATTAAATATGTTTAAACTTATTAAAACTCCACTTAGGCTAATGGTGCATTGAGGTCCTCCTCCGATTGTCTGATTTCATACTTGTCCGACTTGTTGAAGTAAAAAGCTAATGTTGGGCTATAAAGGAACTACAGCACGGTCACATGACTTCATGTCACCACCGCTAAGCTAAAGGCGGCTAATGTTGGGCTATAAAGGAACTACAGCACAGTCACATGACTTCATGTCACCACCGCTAAGCTAAAGGCGGCTAATGTTGGGCTATAAAGGAACTACAGCACGGTCACATGACTTCATGTCACCACCGCTAAGCTAAAGGCGGCTAATGTTGGGCTATAAAGGAACTACAGCACGGTCACTTGACTTCACGTCACCACCGCTAAGCTAAAGGAGGCTAATGTTGGGCTATAAAGGAACTACAGCACGGTCACATGACTTCACGTCACCACCGCTAAGCTAAAGGTGGCTAATGTTGGGCTATAAAGGAACTACAGCACGGTCACATGACTTCACGTCACCACCGCTAAGCTAAAGGTGGCTAATGTTGGGCTATAAAGGAACTACAGCACGGTCACATGACTTCACGTCACCACCGCTAAGCTAAAGGAGGCTAATGTTGGGCTATAAAGGAACTACAGCACGGTCACATGACTTCACGTCACCACCGCTAAGCTAAAGGAGGCTAATGTTGGGCTATAAAGGAACTACAGCACGGTCACATGACTTCACGTCACCACCGCTAAGCTAAAGGAGGCTAATGTTGGGCTATAAAGGAACTACAGCACGGTCACTTGACTTCACGTCACCACCGCTAAGCTAAAGGAGGCTAATGTTGGGCTATAAAGGAACTACAGCACGGTCACTTGACTTCACGTCACCACCGCTAAGCTAAAGGAGGCTAATGTTGGGCTATAAAGGAACTACAGCACGGTCACATGACTTCACGTCACCACCGCTAACCTAAAGGAGGCTAATGTTGGGCTATAAAGGAACTACAGCACGGTCACATGACTTCACGTCACCACCGCTAAGCTAAAGGTGGCTAATGTTGGGCTATAAAGGAACTACAGCACGGTCACATGACTTCACACGAGCTTTTTGAACATTAAAGCATGGTAATGTGTCACAGTAGAGGCTCAATATGTCTTCTTTAAGCAATAATAATAGGAGTTAAAACCAGCAGAGATGAAAAAAGTCCTTCTTATAAACGTATAAAAGTTAGCGCTGAGCTTCAGCCTGCAATGTTCAAAACAACAGATAAAGCCAGAAATCTAGGTGTAGTCATGGACTCTGACCTGAGTTTCAACAGTCACATTAAAACAGTTACTAAATCAGCCTACTATCACCTAAAGAACATATCTAGGATTAAAAGACTAATGTCACAGCAGGATTTGGAAAAACTTGTCCATGCTTTTATCTTCAGTAGACTGGACTACTGCAATGGTGTCTTCACAGGTCTCACTAAAACATCTATTAGAAAGCTGCAGCTGATTCAGAACGCCGCTGCTCGAGTCCTCACTGACACTAAGAAAGTGGATCACTCCTGTTCTGAAGTCTTTACACTGGCTTCCTGTGTGTCAAAGAATAGATTTCAAAATACTGCTGCTGGTTTATAAAGCTTTGAATGGTTTAGGCCCAAAATACATTTCTGACCTCCTGCTAAATTATGAACCATCCAGATCTCTCAGGTCTTCAGGGACTGGTCAGCTTTCTGTCCCCAGAGTCAGAACTAAACATGGAGAAGCAGCGTTCAGTTATTATGCTCCAAATATCTGGAACAACTCCCAGAAACCTGCAGGTCCGCTGCAACTCTGACTACTTTTAAATCCAGCAAGAAGACTTTTCTTTTTGTCGCTGCTTTTAATTGAACTATTCACATCTTAAACTGCACTGTAACTTTTATCCATGTATTTTTTCTTTTAATGTTTATTTTATTAGCTTTTCTTTTTAATGACTGATTTTAAATGCCATTTTCTTAATGTCTTTCATTTTTTGTAAAGCACTTTGAATTGCCTTGTGTTGAAAAGTGCTATATAAATAAACTTGCCTTGCCTTGCCTTCTAAACTATCGTAGGTACATTTGCAGAAATAATGCTCCACATATTTATTATCCTCGTCTTCTTTTCTGCTAAAGCCACAGATTGGGCTGATTGGTTTTTTGGGTAAATACAATTTTTATTTTTATTTATAACTAATCCTCGTGATGGATTCACTGTCTGGGCTGGATTAATATTTCCTGTCCATCTAATCCCGTTTGATTTAGTTAGAGGCATTAAAGTGTGTGTGTGTGTGTGTGTGTGTGTGTGTGTGTGTGTGTGTGTGTGTGTGTGTGTGTGTGTGTGTGTGTGTGTGTGTGTGTGTGTGTGTGTGTGTGTGTGTGTGTGTGTGTGTGTGTGTGTGTGTGTGTGTGTGTGTGTGTGTGTGTGTGTGTGTGTGTGTGTGTGTGTGTGTGTGTGTGTGTGTGTGTGTGTGTGTGTGTGTGTGTGTGTGTGTGTGTGTGTGTGTGTGCCTGCTCAACATTTGTACTTTTTGTCCCAGTGAGTTAAACAAAGACGTGTTGTTCCTCCTGAAGTATTTTTGTAGCTCTGAAGACGGACTTCTTCTTCTATGAAAAGTTACACACATATCACACAGGCAGATAACACAGTGTTCAAATCCAAAATATAGGACTAATTATGTACAAATGTATTTCATTCCAGGGCATGTTTTAGCCACACCACCTCCCAAAACAATGGGTGGATGTTAAATTATTAAATTAATCATGTATTTCTTCAATTTTGGTGTCATTTTTTACAGTATCCTTCCAAATGTTGGTGATTGTTCAAGGTTACAGTTACCTAAGTATGTCAAAATACATTGACATGTTCTATTTAAGCATTTTTTAGGCAGACCACATCGTTAAAAAGTATGTGGGTGTTAAGAAATGTAACTTATTGTGTATATCTTAAGTTTTGGGGCAATTTATGATAACATATTTCATGCTTTTGGCAATTTCTTTGTGGTTAATTGACAATTCTTTGCACATTTTAAGATTTTTAGATGCCTACTTTTATGCAATGTAATGGATGTTACGTGATTTGAATATAATCAGTGGCGTATTAGGGAATGCACTTAGTTTTCAGACACAAAGACAGAACAAACAAGTGTATATTGTCAACAAAAGAAAGAATCGATTCAGAGTAAATGGAGGAATGAAAGCCAAGAAAGGAGGAGAGTTATTCTTGGCTTCGAGTCAAATAGCCTCGAACCCTGTGTGTGTGTGTGTGTGTGTGTGTGTGTGTGTGTGTGTGTGTGTGTGTGTGTGTGTGTGTGTGTGTGTGTGTGTGTGTGTGTGTGTGTGTGTGTGTGTGTGTGTGTGTGTGTGTGTGTGTGTGTGTGTGTGTGTGTGTGTGTGTGTGTGTGTGTGTGTGTGTGTGTGTGTGTGTGTGTGTGTGTGTGTGTGTGTGTGTGTGTGTGTGTGTGTGTGTGTGTGTGTGTGTGTGTGTGTGTGTGTGTGTGTGTGTGTGGCGCGCTGTGCCATGCCTCAGCGTGTTAATTATGTAAATTGGTCATTAGAAACCCTTATTGGGTCCAGCATGAAACTGCCCAAACAACACACACACACACACACTGGAATAAAACTAGGTCAGTGGGTAAAGTAAACTTTTCTCTGGACTGTTTTAGGAAGAAACACTTCATCAGAAAGGTGTCAGTGTGGAATTTGGCAAATACAACTTATTAGAAAGTTTCCATCTGTCGCCAAAATCCCTTGAATCCTCATTAGAAGAAAAAAATCTGGGGTTTCAATCTGTGCTTTGTTGCTGTGGACAGTTTCACCTGTGACTTTTCTCTCCACATTGTCTCACTGTCTGATGGAAATGGAGCCATAATCACAGCAGGCGTCGCCCAAAAACCCAGATTTTGGAAATAGAAAATGGACACTACAGGGTTTGAAAGAAAAGTCCGGAGCCGTCTTTAGTTGTATTGCCAATATCCAGTGTTGGAAAGTATATTAGAAACTTTTCTGGTGTATTTATATCTTCAAATATTTGAGCCGACATGCTCTCTGGAAAGACAGATGTGTTTCCACTTTCTCCTGAACGTCTGTGCAGATGTTTTCGACTGAAATACACACTTTTTAAAGTCTACTTCCATCTTGTGAGGAGTTATTGCAAATAAAACGTAGACCTTGGATGGTATCGTTGTAACTTATATTATCATTACAGCATAATACAATGCGTTAATGTTCAAAAAGCTCTTTATTTTATTATCTCATACTGCCTTGTACCTCTTTTCACCCTCTGTCTGGAACCAGAGCTGCTCTGATTGGTTAGCTGGCCGGCTCTGTTGTGATTGGTCAACCGCTTAGGCTAAGGGGTGGGACATCTCTATCACGTACAACCGCTTAGAGATGTCCCACCCCTTAGCCTATCACATACAATGTGTTGGAGCGCTAGCCAATAGAAGTGTGTGTAACATATAGATGTCACTATGTTCCTGAACTTTGGGATTTTAGCCATAGCAGCCCATTTACATGCACTAAAACCTATATAAGATAAGAGATAAGATAAGAGACACTTTATTGATCCCAATTCGGGAAATGTTTGCAGCACCATAAAAAACAACAAAACAAGGCATTGCACATAAGTAGAAATTAAAGAGTAGAAATAAAAAATTCTAGAATTTAAACATCTCTTTGAAAAGTAGAAAATATACAGTCAAGAAACAAATCTATAAACTCTGACAATAAAACACGATTGAAGACACAATGTAAAGCAGGATATTGTTTAAATTAAGAGTGTAGGGAATGGAATATTACATTTAAAACATATATAAAGCCAGAGTTGGGAAGTAGTGGAGTACAAGTACTTTGTTACATATAAGTACATATTTCTGGTATCAGTACTTTACTCCACTACTTATCTTTCTGATGACTTTTTACTATTACTTCTTACATGTTGAACACATATACCTTACTTTCTACTTCTTACATGTTGAACACAAATACCTGTACTTTCTACTTCTTACATGTTGAACACAAATACCTGTACTTTCTACTTCTTACATGTTGAACTCAAATACCTGTACTTTCTACTTCTTACATGTTGAACACAAATACCTGTACTTTCTACTTCTTACATGTTGAACTACAAATACCTGTACTTTCTACTTCTTACATGTTGAACACAAATACCTGTACTTTCTACTTCTTACATGTTGAACTCAAATACCTGTACTTTCTACTTCTTACATGTTGAACTCAAATACCTGTACTTTCTACTTCTTACATGTTGAACTCAAATACCTGTACTTTCTACTTCTTACATGTTGAACTCAAATACCTGTACTTTCTACTTCTTACATGTTTGAACCCAAATACCTGTACTTTCTTACTTCTTACATGTTGAACTCAAATACCTGTACTTTCTACTTCTTACATGTTGAACACAAATACCTGTACTTTCTACTTCTTCACATGTTGAACTCAAATACCTGTACTTTCTACTTCTTACATGTTGAACACAAATACCTGTACTTTCTACTTCTTACATTTTGAACTCAAATACCTGTACTTTCTACTTCTCACATGTTGAACACAAATACCTGTACTTTCTACTTCTTACATGTTGAACACAAAATACCTGTACTTTCTACTTCTTACATGTTGAACCACAATACCTGTACTTTCTACTTCTTACATGTTGAACACAAATACCTGTACTTTCTACTTCTTACATGTTGAACACAAATACCTGTACTTTCTACTTCTTACATGTTGAACACAAATACCTGTACTTTCTACTTCTTACACTGTTGAACACAAATACCTGTACTTTCTACTTCTTACATGTTGAACACAAATACCTGTACTTTCTACTTCTCACATGTTGAACTCAAATACCTGTACTTTCTACTTCTTACATGTTGAACACAAATACCTGTACTTTCTACTTCTTACATGTTGAACCAAATACCTGTACTTTCTACTTCTTACATGTTGAACTCAAATACCTGTACTTTCTACTTCTTACATGTTGAACACAAATACCTGTACTTTCTACTTCTTACATGTTGAACTCAAATACCTGTACTTTCTACTTCTTACATGTTGAACTCAAATACCTGTACTTTCTACTTCTTACATGTTGAACTCAAATACCTGTACTTTCTACTTCTTACATGTTGAACACAAATACCTGTACTTTCTACTTCTTACATGTTGAACTCAAATACCTGTACTTTCTACTTCTTACATGTTGAACCAAATACCTGTACTTTCTACTTCTTACATGTTGAACCAAATACCTGTACTTTCTACTTCTACATGTTGAACACAAATA
Organism: Pogonophryne albipinna; assembly: GCA_028583405.1. Lineage (NCBI taxonomy): Eukaryota > Metazoa > Chordata > Actinopteri > Perciformes > Artedidraconidae > Pogonophryne > Pogonophryne albipinna. Next base: position 351,752 of record JAPTMU010000179.1, read on the forward strand.
CCTGTACTTTCTACTTCTCACATGTTGAACTCAAATACCTGTACTTTCTACTTCTACATGTTGAACACAAATACCTGTACTTTCTACTTCTTACACTGTTGAACTCAAATACCTGTACTTTCTACTTCTCACATGTTGAACACAAACCTGTACTTTCTACTTCTCACATTTGAACCAAATACCTGTACTTTCTACTTCTTACATGTTGAACTCAAATACCTGTACTTTCTACTTCTCACATGTTGAACACAAATACCTGTACTTTCTACTTCTCACATGTTGAACTCAAATACCTGTACTTTCTACTTCTTACATGTTGAACTCAAATACCTGTACTTTCTACTTCTTACATGTTGAACCAAATACCTGTACTTTCTACTTCTCTCATTTCCCAAACAGCTGGTTCCTTTAGTCTGAATGTGTGTGTTGGTGGCGTGATCGTTATTCTTTAGAGTCATTGCGTGCCTATTGATTTGAACACGATCCGTGTATCCATCATTTCCTGGTCTTCTCTAAAGAAGAGGGACCAATGGAAACGTTGTCATGTTGCCGTTGTTCAGCATGGAAACATTCATTAGCTAACAATGACATTATTGTTCTATTAATATAAAGGGAGGTCAGGTACTCTTTAAAACAGCTGCTAGTTATGGGGACTTTTTACTGAAGTACATTTCAAAGTCAGTACTTCTACTTTTACCAGAGTATTTTTAAACACGAGTATCTGTACTTCTACTTGAGTAAAGGATGTGTGTACTGTAACCATCTCTGTATAAAGCACTACAGGGAAGTAAAACCCCAACTAAAGCATAAATAGGGCCTCTTTATCTGTGCATTGTGTTGAGCACTGCAGGTGACTGTACAGAGAGGAAGCGATCGCTGACAGATCGTTCATCAGGACACAGTTTCAGATCTGGAATCAGCACGGGGCTAATCACTTCTCTATTTGCTCAGCCTATAGTCCACAACAAAAGACAACAGCTTAAGGAAGCTCTCTTGCAACACACAAAACATTTCTTCTCTCATTTGACTTTGCTTTATTCACAAAAACACTTTGGATACTTTCGCTGTCACTATAATTAGCCACGAGCTAAAGCTAGTTAGCATCCCACACACTTTTCCATCAATTTATATCCTTACGTCCCTGGTCTAGAGTCAAATTTAGATGCGTCTCGGACTCGATTTGTGCTTCCCTGATCCTCCCTCGAGTCCTCAGGCTTTCAAATGTTTCATTATAAAGTGTTTTTAGACGATAAAACGTCATTATTTTCAAAAAAAAGCTGAATCGGCTCCTAATCAGAGTTATGTACCTTTTTTTGTTTCCAATCCTCAAACATATTGAACTTTTTATCTAATTTCTTCTCTTTATCTGACATTTGTCGATGTTTTAGACTTCTAGCAATCCTTTTGAAGTACTCTGGATAACTTTGTTCTCAAATGTTACTTTGCTTTACTCAAAGAAATGTGTATATTTGCATCTACTACAATGAGCCATCGATAAAAACCAGACATGAGCTAAAGCTACTTAGCATTACACACTTTTCCTTTAGTTTCTGTCCATATTCCCCTCGTTTCTGAGACATAACATTACATTTTTGGCTTTCATTTTATGATTTTCGAGGCGTCTTTGACTCGATTTCATCCCTTGAGTCTTCCAGCTTTCAGAGTTTTTAAAAAGCTTTAATCAAGATAGCTGTGGCGAACCGTGTCTATCACAACTGGACCTTCTGTAGACACACACCGCCCCCCCGGCGTTATGATGTCCGTCTTTTCACTGAATTGTCGTCTTGAAAAGGGTACTCCTAACAATTCTGCAACAACTTCCTCTACACCTGTTGCTCTTGTCATTTCAACGTTAAAAACGATAAAACGGCATGAATTGCTTCGTCGCATTAATCTAGATCCTCTGTCTCGAGCCAGTGAACTAGCGGGCCTTCTAGAGGACCCTGGAACCGAGGGGAACTCTGAAAGAACACGCCCATTGGCTACAAATCAATATATTGTTATGGTTATCAAACTGTCAGTCCAAACGTACGCTCTCATTCAGTGCAACGGCCAGGGCATTCGATCAAGGATGTAGAATACCTTGGTTGAAGGATATTCTACCCAGAGACCCAGAACAAGATCTGATTGGTTGCTTTCTTTTCTAACACAAAACCACTGAAATGCGTAGTGCATGGTCCGAGAAGGAGAAACAAATCAACGTAACACTATAATATTACAGATCAACAACACGGATACGATTCTCATTTATTCATTTTATATACATTTTATTTATATAATTAAATCGATTTTTTGTTTGTTTTATCTGAGTGTTCCAGGGTGTTCTCTGAATACCTTGAAGGCCCTGACGGTGCTTACTTAATTATTGTCAGCAAAAAAAAGCAGAGTTTTGCTGAATTTATCACTTTATATCTAAGTATTTCTCACACTTTCATCTTATTTCTTTTTCCAACATATGTCCGTCAATCAGACTTCTCTCAATCTTTTCCGGTACTTCTTCCTCTTTTGAATTTATTATTATCCGTGTCTTTTGCCATCTGTCTCTTCCTCGCCCGGCTCTGTGTGTGTGTGTGTGTGTGTGTGTGTGTGTGTGTGTGTGTGTGTGTGTGTGTGTGTGTGTGTGTGTGTGTGTGGTGTGTGTGTGTGTGTGTGGTGTGTGTGTGTGTGTGTGTGTGTGTGTGTGTTGGTGTGTGTTGTGTGGGTGTGTGTGTGTGTGTGGTGTGTTGTGTGTGTTGTGTGTGTGTGTGTGTGTGTGTGTGTGTGTGTGTGTGTGTGTGTGTGTGTGTGTGTGTGGTGTTGTGTGTGTGTGGTGTGTGTGTGTGTGTGTGTGTGTGTGTGTGTGGTGTGTGTGTGTGTGTGTGTGTGTGTGTGTGTGTGTGTGTGTGTTCTAGCTGTCATTTTGAAGATGATTGTCTCGAATCCCCGTAGAGTCTTTTCAGAGCCAGCTGATGGAGACGGACAGAAAAGAAAAAAAGAGACAAAACGCTCACAAAGAGACTTTTTCTTCATGTCAAAAATGTCAACCGGCAGTTTGTATGCACAGAAACCCCCTGCTGAGTCTCAAACAGCCTCTTAAAAACCTTTCAACTCTCAAATATAATAAAAACAACATTTATTAAACGTTAAATCAACATTAAAACAGATTATAACCTCCTTTTTTCCGCCATCCTCGGGGAAAATGAACTTCTACTTGTGTTATTTTGAGGTTCAACAGAGCAAGATGTTGCATATTTGTAGGAGTAGAAGAAGAAAGAGGGGGTTCGGGGGGGGGGGGGGATTAAGCGTTTTTAATTTAAAAATCTCACCCATCAAGTCAAACCAATCGGATCCCTGCAGAGCGGGTTTAATGGAAATCAGAAGAATAATCTGCTGCAGGGAAAAACTTTAATTTCAATAAAAACGGCTTGAGTTTCTCATTAGCGAGACAAGATGGGAAATAGCTTTTTAAATGAACATTTGTTTTCTTGATTACCTGATTTCCTCTCAAATATGTCAACACATTATTTTTAAATCATCTTGCAGGGCGTCAGTGTGTTGTGTTTCACTTCTTGCTGCTGTGATTAAGTGTTAGCACACATTTGAGTTTATGTAAGATTGGGTTTAAATCACATTATCGTATCTCGTTAGTGTTTGCTTATGCATCTTCTAGTTTGGACCCATTGTCTTTATCAGGGGGTCCGCGAAGTCTTAAAAATTATTAAAAGTTGATAAATCAATTTAGCGAAAATGAAGGCTATTAAAAGTATGAAACGGCATTTTCCAAGGTATTAAATGTTGTAGCTTGTTTTCAATAAGTATATAAATGGTCCAAAGAGGTTGTATTCTACAGTCTGCCTGAATGTAATCATTGCGTAGGTGTGTAGTGTGATTCTGTGTAGTTTATTTATGGCATCCCGTTGGGTTTGACGTCACCTGAACAGCAGGGACGTGCACAGACATTTGGAGGGGCTATTGCTCTAAACTGGAAAAAGGGCCTCCCCCCCCCCCCGAAAAAAAATATAAGACCAAAACGATTATTACATTAACTAATTTGAACAGTAATTCACAGCTAAGGCAACTACTTGCATTCGGTGACTTGCTTTTTAAAATGAAAACCGGGGACATTTTTTGTTTTGCGGTCCATATCTCATTAAAATATCTAATGTTAGAAACTACTAAGAAAAATGGGGACAATTCAATGTAGTTTGACCATTGCAGACATACTGATAAAATAGGGCTTCTATAATTACCTTAAATAAACTCACTAATTAATTAAACCAGTTCAATATGCATTATTCTTATTCTTATCATTCTTTATGAGCGCAGTAAGATATCTAATTACTTATTTAGTATTCCATAACTTGATACAGAGATGGTCAAATTAAAGTAGAGACATGGCAGAAATCCTACAATGAAGCGGGCAGTGAAGTGTTCTCTGAGAGAGGGCGATCAAGAGAAGAGAGAGGGCGATCAAGAGAAGAGAGAGAGGGCGATCAAGAGAAGAGAGAGGGCGATCAAGAGAAGAGAGAGAGGGCGATCAAGAGAAGAGAGCGAGCGTCCCCGTCGAGGGAGTTTACCATGCGGGCAATTACATGTAATAAGGAGAAGAAGTAGTAGAAAAATGAAGGTGGTGTGTTTCCCGCAGCGAGACACAATACTAATTGTGGGCTTATCATGGTGATTCAACCACAACAGAAAAAAGAAAAAACCTCTCGCTCTCTCCAGAGGGGCAGGTCAGCCAAAAAGGAGAAACGGGCCGTTGCCCGGGCAACAATAGCCCGTACCTGTGCACGTCCCTGCTGAACAGGACATCGCACGTTCACTGCTTGATCCGTCCGTTTACGCCGGTTGTTAAACACATCGTTATGGGGAAATGCAAGTCTGCGTCCAAATGGTTGGAAGATAAGGAGGAAGGACAATCAATACTGTATATAGTCAATGTGAGGTAAAGCGTGTCGCCAAGGTAACGGTTAAAACTCCAAGTGGCGATGAGGTCTTAAAATGTATGGGAAGGGTCTTAAAAGGTCTTACATTTGACTTCAGGATTCCTGCATATACCCTGCTTTATGCAATCAGGTAGTTGTGAGCTTTGTTTTTGGGGGAAATCAGGACATTTTCAGTCAGATTAATTTGTTAAATTAGTGATTGAAGTGATCATCTTCGTTCCTACCTATCTTTGGTCATGAAGGATGGGTCACCGACTCTGATAAGCGGTAGAAGATAGATGGATTAAAGTGATAGAAAAACAGAAACTGATGCCGCAGTCTTTTAGGTGTTTTAAATTGTCCATAGATGAAGCCAAAATGTAGATTTACCAACTCTTATTGCTCATTCCTAAAGTCTGCATCATTGTGGGAATAACCTTTTTAAGAAATCAAATCGTGCCACATTTGGGGAATTTGCAAAGGTTGAGTGCAGATATTGGACCATTTTGATGCGGTGTAGAAATACAATCTAGATGTAGAGATCTATAAAAAGTGTCCATGTGGGTGGATTTCAAGCTGGGAGGCAAAACAGCTTCCTCTCTTCCTCGTTATCTTTTCATCTGACTTGTCTATCACCTTCCTATCCCTAATTCAAGGTAGGAGACGAGCTGAAATTAAAGCAGAGAAGAAGAGCGAGGTTACGGGGAGTAAATTAAATTAAAAAACCTCGGGGATCGGAGATGAAAGCGATACACAGGCTGTACTTTATTAAAAAATCACATGTGAGCTTCACCTTCGATATGATGGATGATCCTGTTTGACGGATTGGAAATTTATTGAGTTTT
>JAPTMU010000179.1:362500-412500 GCA_028583405.1 Pogonophryne albipinna
GTGAAGAAGCAGGAAGTAAAAAGGAACTCACCTTGTGGTATAACCGCACAGAGAGAAAGCCTTTGAGCTCCAGACTGTTTCAGATCCTTGATAATCCATTATATGGCGTTTCATCACGGGCAGCATTTAGTTTAGACAGTAGCTGCCGGGTCCCGCATGAGCTCACTTTAGAAACAGGAAGTGAAACAGAGGGATATGAGGCATGGCTAGAATGACTTCATAGACATGTTTTTTATATATTTGTATATATCTGAGACCTTTGCTGTTGCCTACAAAGAGCACGATAGGTGACCTTTAATATGAAACAGAGAGGAGAATAAATAAAACAGCAGCTCTCTCCGGAGTGTGTTTCTGTGTGAGATATTATGTAATAGTCTATAAAATGAGGATAATACTAGATAACAATGTGCAGTAATAACAATAATGTGATTTTTATGAAATCCTCGGCAGGAAACTAATATCCATCTGTTATCGCTGTGGAGGAGAACGTTTTTATTAAAAGACCGACGGCACCTCGTGAATCTCACTCTATATTCAGCTCCTCAAAGCTGCGACTTCTGACTCCTGATTATTAAACAGACTTCTCTGAGTTACTGTGGAAACAAGAGGGAGACGGATTTAAAAACTGTTATTGCAAGAATAGATGTTATTCAACCCAATGATAGTCGGATATTTTTGAAAGAATAGATTAACAAATCATCGTGGAGAATACTTCTGTGAGGACAAGTTACTTAAAACAGTGATATTTCATCAAAAGTGATATCAAAAAACATTATACACCAACCAGATCCTGTAAACAACATTTAATCCCTTCACCATGAAAGAATATGTTATCAGTGTGTGTCCTGTTCCTCACACTATCTATCTCTACATCAACACACACACACACACTCACAAACACACACACACACACTCTGGGTATAATAGCGCTGGCCAAACCCAACAGGCTACTGTACAAACTGTGCTGATAGCTGGGTTTCACTAAAAAGGACATATCAGTATTTAGTGTATGTCCCGCCCCTTATCACATATGTATTCGAGCGCGAGCCAATAGGAGGGCGGGTGTTCTGTAGTGATGTGACTGTGTTCCAGAAGTAAACAGAGGAGAAGTGGAAAGTGGCATTAAAACTAGAAATATTCAAGTACAAGTACCTCAAAATCGTTTTTACAAGTAGGTAAAATGCTCAAGTAACTGTACTTTAGGATAACCTCCTGACCTCTGAAACACATACTCTCCTCTCTACTTCTTCCATTTAACTCTCGCTGTATCTTTCTCATTTCATCTGCCCCTTATATGCTCCCTATCACAGACCCACACACACACACACACACACACACACACACCCGCTCTCTGGTTCCCACAGTGTGCAGTGGTGTAATCAGCGCTTCATATTGTAGCAGGAGATTAGCGCTGCTCAGCTAAAAATCACAATCTGCTCTGTCAGATAGCAGACACACACACACACACACACACCACTCACTCTGTCGTGGCTATATTATAGCAAAGCGCTACCTGCAGTGTCAGACCTCTGTATAATTGGTGTCTCCTCGCAGATCCTCAGACTGAATATAATTACGGTCTAATAACTGCACTCCTTCTCTTCCGGAGACGTAAAGTGTGTGTGTGTGTGTGTGTGTGGTGTGTTGTGTGTGTGTGTGTGTGTGTGTGTGTGTGTGTGTGTGTGTGTGTGTGTGTGTGTGTGTGTGTGTGTGTGTGTGTGTGTGTGTGTGTGTGTGTGTGTGTGTGTGTGTGTGTGTGTGTGTGTGTGTGTGTGTGGTGTGTGTGTGTGTGTGTGTGTGTGTGTGTGTGTGTGTGTGTGTGTGTGTGTGTGTGTGTGTGTGTGTGTGTGTGTGTGTGTGTGTGTGTGTGTGTGTGTGTGTGTGTGTGTGTGTGTGTGTGAATGCTACACTCCCTTTTTAGCTTATGATTAACCTTTGTTTACTTCCGGAACATGGTGACATCACTATGCAACATTTGCGCTCCTATTGGCTAGTGCTCCAACACATTGTACGTGCTAAGGGGCGGGACATCTCTAAGTGGTTGACCAATCACAACAAAGCCTGTTGGTGACTCATTTATTTGTTGTGTGTGTGTGTGCCTGTAGTCAATGAATGCTCTGGCTGCTGTTCAGCGTGGTTGTTTCCTCCTAGCTGATTATACAGTACATACATTCACTATAACACAGACACACCACACACACCAACACACACACACACACACACACACACACACACACACACACACACACACACACACCTCTCAGGGCTGAGAGAGAGAGAGAGCTGTACACTAAAGGTCACTCAATCGCTGTACAGCAGTTGCCTGTCACTGGCTGATACCACAACTACTTGCTGCTTTACACACACACACACACACACACCACACACACACACACACACACACACACACAGTCCTACACAACCTCCAGGCTGCTTTAGACTTTTGTTTGCTTCTCTTTCGCTTCAACACTGATGGAGGTTTCCAAAAATGTAAATCACACACACACACACTCTTTCTCTCTGCATTTACAGTATAGCTACAACTATGGACAACACACACACAACACACACACACACACACACACACACACACACACACACACACACACACACACACACACATGTATACACACACAGCCTGGCAGAGTACCATTTAGCTGATAATTTAGCCTCTAAATTCCCACTACATAATAATAAAACGGATTTCCCCGCTAACACCCTCATAATGAAGTGTGTGTGTGTGTGTGTGTGTTCCCTTCCTATGTGCATACTTCAACTGACTGTGTGTGTGTGTGTGTGTGTTTCCATCACGGCCTCTTTAAATGCAGTGTAATGATTGTCCGATGTCCCCTTCCTCTGTCTCTGCAGCTGTATGTGTTAGAAAGTATTACGGCTGTCTCTCTTCATTCAGGCTTAGTTTCCTCTGTCCCAGAATGCACCTCTCAGGACTCTCTCAGTGACAGCGTGATCTGCCTCACACTGACTCTTCACTTCTGCTCCTTTTATCTGCCAACAGCTCATAAATACACATTGAGATGCACAAACCTCTTCTTTGTTGGTGTCTCTCACACACACACACACACACACACACACACACACACACACACACACACAGAGTAAATGTGTGTGTGAGAGATGAAACACTGTGGGTTATTTTGTCAGCAGATCCTCTGTACCCTTCCTCTTCCTCTCAGTTTGAGCTGCTGTTAAATTAATCATGTGTTGTTTTAAATAACAAAGCATGTGAGGAACGACCCGATATTATTTAGTGTTCAAATAAAACGTTAAAGAAAGAAGCTCTTAACCTCGACTAGATTGCCGTTTAGAGGCAGGATGGATTACATATTGACGGATTTAGTTTTTGTAGTATTAGAAGAAAGTCAAAGTGTTATTTATTCCTAATAAATGCATGGAAAATTTGAAAGAAAAATATTGAATGAGCAGTAAAAAGGATATTGTTTATTAAGATTTAAAAACTTGCATATAATACTAAAAGTAATATTTAAAAAAATACATAAATTGCATTAAATAAGATGGGAAAGAAAACCTGACTTATATTAATAATAAAGCTTAAAAATAAATACAAATAATTCTTAAAAACTCAATAAAAGGGGAATATTATAGTTCATGTCGTTGTTGTTGTTGTTCAGTCTGTCTGCGTCACTTCCTCCACACTCTCACTGCTTTTTTTACAAATCGCACTTAATGGGAGAAGTGATACTCCACTTTTCTCCTTTGTGTTGTATTTCAATTCACACTTTTAGCACAAAAACCTGCAAATAACATAAATCTGTCTCAGAGAATTAAACAAAGCATGATGAAATTCCTCTTAATATCTGGTTTTATTGAAGTATTAGTGGATTATTTTACCACTATAGTAACAAATAGCATTCAATTAAGGGAGGATATTGATTTCTGATTACCTATGGGATAATCATATTCAAAAATGCCTGGATATCAAACTACATTAATCCCATTTTCAGCATGTAGTGCGTCTACCGCTGGTTCTGCAGACAGCTCATTAGAAAACAATAGCCGCTTTCACACGAAGTACTTTGCCGCACTGAGATCCCAGCACTGAGATCCCCCATGGAACTAAGAGCAGATCGCGTTCACACCGGAATAAGTCCCTGAGGGAGGATTAAGCAAATGAAGCCGCTGACGTCACTTCTTCTTCTTCGTCTGCTTTGGGTTTACTGGCAGGCTGCAAACCACTTCACGGCGTATACTGCCGCCCAAAGTCCCCGGCCGGAAGTCCCCGGAGTTGGGGACTGGCTTCAGTAGAAGCTGCTGGGACTCCAGCAGCTTCTACTGAAGCCTTCCGAGTAAATCGCCAGAACGCCGACACCTCCTCATCTCCACCGCTCCCATGTTTTCTTTTGTGTTGCCATAAGTTAGTCTCTCTGCGTTGCTGCGCGGGGCTAATGCTAATAATGCTAATGCCAGCAAATACAAAAACTTTTCAGAGTTTTACGGGGCGTGGTTTGCAATCCGCCCAGCCAATCAGAAATTGGTACTTTTTTCTCCCCAGGAAAGTCCCACCTCTCTAGCAGGGACTACACATGGGGGTGAAAGTTCTCATGAACTAAGTTCTCTTTTTGGTGTGAACGCAAAATTCCAGGCACTATCGGAACTAAATGGGAAAAGTACTCCAGTGTGAAAGCGCCTAATGCATTTGAATGATTATACTGGAGGTCTAGGACCAGTGGCGGTTCTAGACCAATTTGACTGGGGGGGCCAGTTATTTTCTGAGGGGGGCCCAATAAATGCAGGACGAAAAAGAGAACTAGACAGTATGAAGTAATTGCGCATTAGAAAACAATGCAATACAGTTATTGGTATTTGTTTCAGTACACTTATTTATTTCAGATAGATCTTATAGTTATTACTGTTAGCTTCAGCTGAAGTTATAGTGCAATGTTTGCACTAACACCATATTTATATAAAAATAAAGGCAATGAACAGTTACATCTCTACTTTACATAAGGGTGTCTGCACAATCTCACATTACAGCAACAAAATCCTGCGTTTTTTGGAAAACCGAGTACCAGAAAATATACATTTAAAAAAAACAACAACAAAAACACAGCGGACACAAACCAAGTGACAAGTTTTAAAGACATGTTTAAACATCCCTGAATAATCCTGCGTCTCCGCTGCCATCTGCGTGCGTCCTCACTTTTAAAAACACGGCTATAAAAAGGTATTTAAATCCAGAGATCTGAAAGCTGTGAGACAAAATGGGAATGTGTTGCTGAGTCTTGTAGCTCTGCATGACGCCCTCTTGTCAGTGCATGGAGGTGTTTGGATATGGAGCACAGACTAAAATAGATATGAACATGCACCCAGAGGAGATCAGAGCAGGAAGGTGAAGTGTGTCTGGGAGCATGCTTTAAAGCACTGTGAGAAACAAAGCTGTGCAGGTGACAGATATATACTCTACAGGTGCAGAAATATCTGGTGTAACTGCTGCACTAAAACACGATTTATTCAGCGTCAAATATATAGTTTATTTTGACTCAATCCCACATACACCATCATTTAAGTTCTTGTTTTTAAATACATGTTTTAATTATATTAATATTTGTATTTGATCCTTTTTTGGATATTTTACCCTTCGTGTGTGTGTGTGTGTGTGTGTGTGTGTGTGTGTGTGTGTGTGTGTGTGTGTGTGTGTGTGTGTGTGTGTGTGTGTGTGTGTGTGTGTGTGTGTGTGTGTGTGTGTGTGTGTGTGTGTGTGTGTGTGTGTGTGTGTGTGTGTGTGTGTGTGTGTGTGTGTGTGTGTGTGTGTGTGTGTGTGTGTGTGTGTGTGTGTGTGTGTGTGTGTGTGTGTGTGTGTGTGTGTGTGTGTGTGTGTGTGTGTGTGTGTGTGTGTGTGTGCTTTCATCAGAGGGGGAGGACGCTCTCTCTCTCTCTGTAATAAGGCTTCTTGCTCTAAATCCTTTAATCTGAGCAGGAATGAGGGGCTATATCTCATCGGTCCTCTGGCTGCAAAGAACAATCTCTCCTGCTTCCCTTCTGTCTGCACACACACACACACACACACACACACACACACACACACACACTCTGAAACACAGCCTTCCTTTAATTATCCTCTGCTCTTTCTTTCTGTCTCTGTTTAAGTAAAGTTTGGACAGTGCTCACAAAACACACGAAGCTCCATGTGCTAATTATATTTTGGATACAGCTTTTCCACTTAAATCTATCCTCACATAATCTGCCCTTCAGTCTTATTTACGATCCAATTCCTCCAGAATACCTCTTGGAAAGATGATATTAAGAGATTTCCATTCAGGACGTGAGGCGGTTAACGAGATGTGTTCTAATCAGCGTGGTGTTCTGATTTAACTCATTATCTGGCGGCTTTGGGTAATGAGCACAGCATCTGCCTCTGGTGGCATTTAATCAACAAATATATCTGCATCTGCCATCAGAAATAAACATATTTTAATCATGCATTTATGTTGCTTAATATTCAGATCCCAAAAGAGGCGGTAATTATTAATTAATGATAGCTTTCATTAGAGTTCAAAGTACTGGGGAAAGTTTGAATTAAAGGTTTTTTATTACCAAACATAAGAAATCATTTTCTATTTCAAATTGGCCAGCTGTCAACATGTGCTCCAATTGAACAAGAAAATGAACTTCCTGTTTACAGGTAATACAAAATAAAACTTCAAATTTCACAATAAAAGTCCTAAAATTATTATTAGACTTTTTTTTTAAATATTAAAAGAAATCTAAAGAAATTATAAAACAATATTAAACTAATACATTTCAATTCATAAAATTAATCTTATTAAAACCCCAAAACAGTTTTTTCTTAAATGAGGAGAAATATAATGAAAATAAACAAAAAACGAATAATTGTATTTATTATTTTTATAAATATTATGTATTTTTTAAAACACAGGATTAGTAAATAATAATTAAACTAATATTTAGAAATTAAAATTAATTTAAAAAAAATCTGATTCAAGAAAAAGAGATTCTAAGTCTAACTAACACTCTCCTGGTTAAGCAAATATTAAATAAAATAAAATGACTGCTTCTGTCTCCAAACGGTGACTAAAACCAACATTTTCCGATCTGTAACCCGTTTTAAATAAAGTGACAGAACACCTGCCAGGTTTCTGATCTCTGTGTCTTTGGAATTCATGTTCAGTTTGCTTTTGTAACGACATCAGCAGGATCTGGAGTGTGTGGAGGCGACAGAAGACTTCAGTCCTGACTTCTGAAGGATTTAGAGATGAGTCTCAGCGAGCCGTCCGACTCTGACAGTAATCCTCTCAGGATCCTGCAAACAGGAAGCAGCAACAACATCTTTCATTACTGCTCAAACTCTGAGAGGAACTCTGAGAGAAACTCTGAGAGGAACTCTGAGAGAAACTCTGAGAGAAACTCTGAGAGGAACTCTGAGAGGAACTCTGAGAGGAACTCTGAGAGGAACTCTGAGAGAAACTCTGAGAGAAACTCTGAGAGAAACTCTGAGAGGAACTCTGATACCTCATTCACACCAACGGTGTTTCAGGGCCGGTTCGGAGCTGGAGCTTGAAAAGCACCGGGTTTTCCTGTTCACACCGCAGCGGATCAGCCTCTTAGCTCCGGAATCCGGTTCATTTCGAGCACCAAAAAATTGTCCGGCCAGAGCGAAAGCACCACATGCGTCACGCTTACAATCGAGGCGGGGGCCGGGGGCGGGGGGCGGGATCAACTCCTGAACAACAACAAAAAGCCGGCGTTTTATCCAGTTTGTACACAACGATGGAGAAACTTAACAAGCAGCAGTGGTCCACTGAAGAGACCAGCTACCTGCTGGGAATCTGGTCTTCCGAAGAGGTACAGAGGAAGCTGGGGCACAATCGGCCATTGTTGTTGTTGTCGGTGTCAGCTGTGAGGGGTTTCCGCGCGGTTTGGCTTTATGAAGCAGGCACACAAACGGTTACATCATGACGCAAACGATGACGCAGCAGCAGTCGGACTCTGGGCAGTGTGAAAAGAGCCGGCGCTAAACCGAAGAACCGGTTACATTTACAACATTACTTGATCCCGCCCATGCCCCTGCCCCCGCCTCGACGTAAGAGAGACGTAAGCGCCGCCGCCTCTTAGCTCCGAAGCTCTTGCCTCTAGACCGACAATTTTTTGGAGCTGGAAGTGAACCGGATTCCGGAGCTAAGAGGCGGCGCCTCTGCGGTGTGAACAGGAAAAACCGGTACTTTTCAGCTCCAGCTCCGAGCCGGAGTGAACGGTCAAGCAACTCCGGTTCAAGCTCCGTGCCTAGAGCTTTTCAGGTTCAGAACCGGTTCTTCGGTTTAGCGCCGGCTCTTTTCACACCGCCCAGAGTCCGACTGCTGCTGCGTCATTGCGTCATCGTTTGCGTCATGACGTAACCGTTTGCGTGCCTGCTTCTAAAGCCAAACCGCGTGGAAACCCCTCACAGCTGACACCGACAACAACAATGGCCGATTGTGCTCCAGCTTCCTCTGTACCTCTTCGGAAGACCAGATTCCCAGCAGGTAGCAGGTCTCTTTAGTGGACCGCTGCTGCTTGTTAAGTTTCTCCATCGTTGTGTACAAACTGGATAAAACGCCGGCTTTTTGTTGTTGTTCAGGAGTTGATCCCGCCCCTGCCCCCGCCTCGACGTAAGCGTGACGTATGTGGTGCTTTTGCAAATATTACACCCATACTACACCATTAGTATACCCATATCACATCTTTTTCTATAACCATATTACTCCCTTATTATACCATTATTACAGCCAAATAATGCACAAATAACAACATTTTTACACCCGTATAGCACCCATATTACACCATTATTGGACCTAAATAACATAAAAATAACTCCAATATTACTCCCATGTTACATCTTGTTCATAACCATATCACACAATTATAACACCCAAAAAATGCCAATATTACACTCATAATACACCATTATAACACCATAAGTACACACAAATAACACCCATATTCCACCTTTGCTTACACTCAAACTATACCGTTACTACACCGTTATTACGCCATAATTACACCTATACTTCAACATTTTATACACCAGTATTACACTATTATAACATCATTGTCATACGCAAATAACAGCAATATTACACTATTTTGATATCCATATTACACCGTTATTGCACCAATATTACATTCATGAAACACATTGACACAATCTGTCATATGCTTTTCTCCCATAGCGAGACACACACACACACACACACACACACACACACACACACACACACACACACACACACACACACACACCACCTCCTCCTCAGGGTTAGCACCAGGAGAGAAAGTGGTTGTTAATCGCTCAAACGTCGAGGACACACACGCGCAAAATTACATTTGCATAACACAGGAATTAATCTGTGCATGAAACGGGATCTTCTTGTTCTTCTTCTCTGTATTCCCTGTCTTCTACCTGAGCAGGAAACCTTTCCGTGCTTTGATGGAAAGTCATATTTATTTAGGGAGATTGATTTGCTTCCTCGCAGGCCGGCGGTGGATTGCACTTCATTTCAGAGTGCTGCGAAAATAAATTTGCACTCGCTTTAGCTTGGTAATCCATCAAAGAGAACACTTCCATGCATTTAGTTACTCTGTCCTAAACGGCTTCTTGGAGCTCCTGCCCCCCCCCCCCCTCTCCCTGTGAGCCCATTGGCCGCCTGCGAGACAGCGAGACACCGCGAAACCCAGCCCGAAACACACACACACCCGCAGCCTGGCTGGGAGTTTGTGTGTGTGCTCAGGCTGAGTTCCGCGGTGTCTCGCTGTCTCGCCGACCCCACACCAGTGAGCCAGCTCACACTGTCCGCTCCTCGCAGCAGCGAGCCTCGCAACGTCCCGCCGTGTGTGTGTGTGTGAGGAAGTCTGCTGATTGGTCCAAACGTAACGGCTCCGCGGACGTTACGTTACGTCACTATACCCAAGAAGTAAACAATGGAAGGAGAGAAATCTCCAACGAGGCGTTCTGGGGCAGCACAGACAGGTCTTCTCTGTGTTAGAGTTTTACTCGCTACAGGGTGTACTTTGAGGGTTTGTGACTCTGCAGACCGTTTACATGCAGAACAACCTTCATAACACACAAGGGGATGGGTGATAACCGGAACAGCATGACATGGGACCTTTAAGTAATCACAAAGCTGAGCATCGACAGACATGTTCTTGAAAGTGATTGTCAGTAATGGGAAATATTATTTGTAAAGCCTTGAATCTTGAGTTTTTTTGGTGGTTATCTTGTTTTTTGTGACCAGAATTGACCATATTTGGAGTGAGGCAAACACCTTGTTGCTTTACCTCGCCAAAAACCAACTAGCCAATTAGCCCAAAACATACAAATAGTGACTAAACACTAAACAGAAAGTATTTTAAATGTAATTTACCAACCATCTAGCTTCACTTTTTGAGCCACTTTGCTAAAACCACTGCTCGTTTGGCCAAAAAACATCAATAGAGCTTCAGATGTTGTGTTCTCTATGGACTAATGAGGGACAGTCTGTGCTATGGCCCAATGAGGGACAGTCTGTGCTATGGCCCTAATGTCTGGCGTGCAAATGGTGACACACAAGTTTTTCTGTTGGTCTTTTCAATAATACCAGTGGTTTTGTGTGTGTGGAACTGGTTAATGAGTTCCTGTACTTACTGCCCATTGAATCTTTGTCCTCACACAGTCAGTCCTCTGTGTCTCCTTTCAGTCTTTTGTTTGTTTTCTGCTCGCTGTGTCCCCGCTGAGATGTTACCCACTGGTACTGTGTGTGTGTGTGTGTGTGTGTGTGTGTGTGTGTGTGTGTGTGTGTGTGTGTGTGTGTGTGTGTGTGTGTGTGTGTGTGTGTGTGTGTGTGTGTGTGTGTGTGTGTGTGTGTGTGTGTGTGTGTGTGTGTGTGTGTGTGTGTGTGTGTGTGTGTGTGTGTGTGTGTGTGTGTGTGTGTGTGTGTGTGTGTGTGTGTGTGTGTGTGTGTGTGTGTGTGTGTGTGTGTGTGTGTGTGTGTGTGTGTGTGTGTGTGTGTGTGTGTGTGTGTGTGTGTGCAGTCTGCCTCTCAGACCTTCTATCATCAGACTAATCCTCTACTCAAAGGTCGACTTCATAGCGGGTCTTACCTTTGTCATCGTGTAATAATGTGCACTTACAGATTATTACCGAGTGTAATTATATGCACCCTCTCAGGTTTCAGCGGCGAACAAACGATGTCCCTTTTCCACATTTTAAGGGTTATATTTGGCTAAAAGAGTCCCAGATTGATGCATCTCATGTGGTGGCTCTATGTAAGACTGGATATAATATTGATTTTGTGATATCTTGTTAGATGTTGTGTTTTTCTTGGTTTTCATGTCGTTTTTTCAGAATTGTAACCCTTATCTCTCTTCTTTAATTTACTTTACCCCCATTACAACCACCTAACTGATCATTATATTTATTACATGGCTTAGTTGAATACTCGATTCTGATTGGTCAATTCAGAACACGTGACACGTTGTTAATCCAGTAGTACAGACCGCTGTCGAGCTTTTATTGACCGTTGTTAAGGACGCTCACATCTGCACAAAGAAGTTCGGTCGATTTAACTGTATACAGTTTGGCTGAAACTGCATAACTGACAAGACAAGAGCGACAAGAAAACAGCGGAGAAGTAACGGGGCAGAAACCCTCCTTTTTACGCAGCGGTCCAGACATAGACATCAAACGGGACACATATTCAGTGTGCAGTTACTTTGGCATTAGGGCAGGGGTATCTAGATACTTTCCAAGGTTTGACCAGTGGCGAGCCGTCAGGGCCCCCTAAGATATTCTACAAAATAATATTTAAAAACATTTAGTTCTATTTTTCATTAGTTTTACCAAAATAACTTGATTTAATTGTATTTAAAATAACATTTCCAAAGAAATAAATCCTTCGAATCTGCCTATTCAGTTTCTGTTGGAATGTGAAGGGTTAAATGAAAGAAGCTCGTCTCTGCGAGTTACTGTGAAGAGAGGAGCTTTTGGACGTCCAGGCGGTCCAGCTATGAACTCACAGAGGGTCGCTATAGTAACTCAACGAGAGAGTAATGTCAAATCACAGTACAATTGACCAGACCCGGCGGCAGACATACATCTCTGGGCGGGCATTTGATTTACCAGGGCGGGCCCACCACCATTTACATGTCCCGGGAAATCTGAATTGTCAACGGGGGGGGGGGGCTCTTAGATGCTCGCGATTTGTCAACGGGGGGGGGGAGGGAGGCGCTCGTGAATTGTTGAAAGAGAGGGGTTTTAGGTTGCCATAAGGCTGTTGACGGTCTTATGTATCCATTGGTTGGTTTTGTGGCACATTTGTAACGCTGTGCCAACTTGGGCAAGCACGCAGGGTGGAGAGGTGGAGTGAGGTTGAGCGATGGAGAGAAAGGGAGAGAGAGAGAGATTGAGCGAGGCAGAGAGCCTGTGCAGCCTTTCATTCAGAATTTCATAGCAAAATAAAAAAATGATATTAAACTAATACACAAATAAATATTAGGACAAAGCCCTACAAATAACAACAATAAACATAATAATAAAACAATAAAAATGTGGTATTCAGCCCTGATTAAAACAGCGGGCCCAAATCCTGGATGGGCGGGCCCGGCCCCATGGGGCCCGCCCATGACGCCGGGTCTGCAATTGACCAATCATATCTTCCCTCTAAATGGGTGGGTGTTATTATCGCGGACTTTATGACAAGTTCCGCCCGCTGTGAAACTTTTCTTGTTTCCATAACAACAACAACTTCCTGTCAACAGGAATTATTTTGTTAACTCGCCTTCAAAATAAAAGCATGCCAAATTATACTTAAGACATACAACTGCAACGAAAGTAACAAACACAATGCAATATCCTTTTCAATTTCAAAGAACACAAATAGGGTTATTTACAGGTGTTGTTTTGTGTGGTAGAGGGTGGCTTTCATTGATGCGTTTTGCACCCCGGGCCGTTGTTTTTATATTCCGCTGAAGTATACGCTGTGACGTAATAACTCGAGGGTGGGGGTCAGAGGGCCTAGGTATAAAAGTCACAGCTCGCCACTGGGTTTGACATCATGAATTGTGCTACTTTTAAAGCAAGCAACGATGTTTTCAAATCTGTAATCAAAAAGCTCCGCCTTCCTGCCGTTGCTAGGTATTTCAAACGATAACAACGGACTATTTTTCTTAGCGGATGCATGTCAATTTAAATCAATACATACAACTATTTTCTAAATCCATAAAAGCATTTCAATTAATACTGGGAGTCATGTCGTTACTTTGGTGAGAATGTGGCCTTGTAATAAGCGGGATAATGTGCAGCGACTTGGTCATTATGGGTAAAAGAACACCCGACAGGCGGATCAGGAGTCCGACGCGTAGCGGAGGGATCTTGATCAGTATACTTTCTAATGATAAATCCCGATATTGACGTATTTGATGAAAAACGTGTGATATTTGATTTTCGTTATACCCCTTAGCTCTATATTATCATCATCAGGTGTTTTAATGCTTTCTCTTATGTCTTTACATCTTTGGTTTTTAATTTGAAGGCTTGTTTGTGTACAAGTTTCACAAATACACTCAATAAAACATATTCTAAATTACTTTTAACCACTGATACGAGCAGATGTAATGCAAAATCAATTCCACAACTATAAGCATCTGGCGACCCCGAGATATTTGACTGATTTTGTGTGTTTTTCTAGAAATTACATTTTGTTTTGTCCGTTATTTATGCACGTCTGGAAGCTCCTCATGGACATCAACATAGTTTTCTCTGTGATTAAAGTGTGTGTGTGTGTGTGTGTGTGTGTGTGTGTGTGTGTGTGTGTGTGTGTGTGTGTGTGTGTGTGTGTGTGTGTGTGTGTGTGTGTGTGTGTGTGTGTGTGTGTGTGTGTGTGTGTGTGTGTGTGTGTGTGTGTGTGTGTGTGTGTGTGTGTGTGTGTGTGTGTGTGTGTGTGTGTGTGTGTGTGTGTGTGTGTGTGTGTGTGTGTGTGTGTGTGTGTGTGTGTGTGTGTGTGTGTGTGTGTGTGTTGAGATATAGCAGCTGTGTGTGTGCTTCATATCCTCTCCTTCAGGCCTCTTCATTACCACCAATAAGAACTCAATTTCCCCTGGGCGCGACCAATCATATCGCTCGTATCCCCCTGCAGGCCCGGCCAATCAGCTTCAATGTTCCTGCAGCGCTGTGTCATGAATGGCTAATGGCGCCCAGTGGTTGGCATGAATGTAAATTAGATGAAAAATGATTAGCCGTAAACAAGAAATCCTTTTTTAGAGCAAGAAATTACAGAAAAAACTAATTGTTATTGCCGGAAAATTGCAGGTAAACAGGTGTTTTTACTCGAGACATACAGCATGCATGATAATATACGAATTTAACTGAATTAACGTAACAAATGTAGTTGTTTTTTTTAACCCAAACCAAGTTAGTTGTGTTGCCTAAACATGCAATAAATACATGACATGCATGTTAAATGTCCTTAAAAGTAGCATGCTTTTATCTGCCTTTCTATGAGGTAACATTGATTGATTAATTCAATCTTATTTGTGACTATGTTCCAGACAAAATCATTTAAAAAACAACCAGCAGTTCAATCAATGGTGTTCGGATATCTTCCATGTTATGCAAAACCTCATTTTCTGCTTGATCTGAGACAATGGGTGTTTCTCAGTGTCGAGGAAGGCTGCTCCAGAGCCACTATTTCAAGCATACTACGTCATCGAGTGCTGCCGAAGGACTGTTCCAATGTCCAGCATACTTGGAATTCTACCGAGCCCGGCGTACTTCGTTTGGAGAAATTTCGAGGCTGCACATGTGTAGACTCCGCGGTCTTAAAATCCCCACAATGCTTTGCGCACAGACAATTTCCCCAAATCTGTGGCGGAAAATGTAAGGCGGGGCCTCTCATAAGACGCACACCTGCACACTTGCTCGCCTGATCCACTCTTCGTTTTCCGAATGCCAGGAAGGATTCTTGCCTCGCTTCTGAAGCAAGTGACTCGGAAGACATGTGCTACCAAGCAAGCGTACTCGACATTGAGAAACACCCACTGTGTGTGAGAATAAATCTATAAACTTGTTTAAATTTGAACGGGGCTTTGAAAAACATGCGATATCCATCCATCTTCTCCCGCTTATCCGTGGTCGGGTCTCGGGGTCTCAGTTCCAGCAGAGAGCCCCAAACGTTCCTTTCCCCTCATCAACCAGCTCTGACTGGGGGGTCCCAAGGCGCTCCCAGGCCAGCGAAGAGATATAATCCCTCCACCTGGTCCTAGGTCTACCCCTTGGTCTCTTCCCAGCTGGACGTGCCTGGAACACCTCCCTAGAGAGGCGCCCAGGTGGCATCCTAACTAGGTGCCCGAACCACCTCAACTGGCTCCTTTCGACGCGAAGGAGGAGTGGCTCAACTCCGAGTCCCTCCCGGATGACTGAACTTCTCACCTTATCCCTAAGGGAGACGCCCGCCACCCTGCGGAGAAAACCCATCTCGGCCGCTTGTATCCGCGATCTCGTTCTTTCGGTCATGACATGCGATAAAGACATGAAAAACACGTACAATTTCTTTTTAAAGTAGCATGCTTTATACGCCTTTCCTTGAAATCACGTTGATAAATGATGCTGTGAGGATTACATCTTATGTCCTACACCAAATTATAAAAAAACAACCAGCAATTGTTGCTGCAAAACCCCTTTTTTTCTATTATTCATCCATTGTCCATCTGTAACAGGCCTGTATCTGTCTGATAGGAGTTTAACATCTGCTTGAGTATAGCATTACAGCTGAGTCAGTGTGTGTGAGAATAAGTCGGCCCCTACAGCACAACATATCTGGTAGAAAACGTACTTGTGATAAAACACATACACATTTACACACACTCGTATATCCACAGGAGAGAGAACAGCACTCTATGACTCATTCAAATCCCGTATGTGTACTTTTAGAAAGTCTTCAGCGCTGACCCCTCTGCTTAAAAAAAAAGTTTGGAGTGAAACTAAATCCAGGAATGTCTGCCGGAGCCGAAGCCTGCAGAATAAAAACCTCTCTAAGTTTCTCTCTCTAACCTCTCCAAGCTGCTCTTTGTAATTCACATTGTCTCTCCGGCTCTCTGTGTCCTGTCTTTACATCTTCACCCTCGGGAAAGAGTTCAAACTAAACCGTTTTTTCAAACACAAAATCCTCGGGGAAGGTCTGAACCTCCACCTACGAAACTGTCTGTCTGTCTTTCTTTAAAACCTGTTTCTTTCTCCTTCTCCAGATGTTGGCGTGCAATTCAGTGTCTCAGTTTGTGCTATTTTGCAACACAGTCTCGTGGCATTTCGTGTTATAGTCACAAATTCAATCTATTGATTCGTGTTCACCAACACGATTTCCACATTTTGTTCGTCTCACACAGAACGATTTTAAAAGCAATGTAAATAAGAACAAATTAGAAGGAAAAACAGATTTAAAAAAATACAGATTTCAGTATTCTGACACAGAACGATTTTATAAGCAATGTATTTCCATTGGTAGTATGTTTCGTGCCTGCACCAAATAATAACAAATTAGAAGGAAAAAAATATTTTAAAAATACAGATTTCAGTATTCTGAGGCTCTGAGACATTTATTTTACTCGCGGACGGCAAAAAAAGTCCGACATTATACAATTTAAAATAAAAACAACAATCGTGGCTTGATATTGAGTAAGAAGATGTGTTTATGAACCACACAGCTTCCGGTCTTCCAAGACCCGACCGGACAAAAAGACGTGCTGCAGGCACGAAACACACTACCAATAGAAATACAATGCTTTTAAAATCGTTCTGTTTGACACGAAAAAAAGGGGAAAATCGTGTTGGTGAACACGAATCAATAGATTAAATTAATTTCGTGACTATAACACGAAATGCCGTGAGACTGGGTTGTATTTTGAGTACTTAAGTGTGTCCTAATGTGAAGTATGGAAAAATACTAGTGCTGTCAAAATTATCGCGTTAACGGCGGTAATTAATTTTTTGAATTAATTGCGTTAAAATATTTAACGCATTTAACGCATGTGCAGAATGGCCCGCCCCATACGTGCCACCAGTGGCAGCGCCAGGGTATGGCTGGGGTAGGCTACACCCATACCGAGAAATGGCTTAGCCCCACCATGAAAAATGATGTTAAAGTAAGCAAAATAAAGTCCGCCAACTCGCGCGGAGTAAATTGCACAGACAGCAGTTAGTCAGATTGATTTCAGTAGCCACGGTTTTGAAAACTTTTGTCACGTAGTGATCGTCTTCTCAATAGAACATCTTTGATAATGTCGGTGTTGTTGCAGGAAGTCCCGACGGAGAATACTTTTGCTGTAGTACAGGGGTGCACATAACTGGTACGCAAGTTATGTGCGTAATCTGAAACTTGTGTCACAAAGCGCATTTGCGTACCGACGTACTTGTGAAGCTTTTCCAGAAGGCGGTTAGATCACCGGGCGACAGAGTCGGTCTCCGTGTGCACAGACAGGGCTGCTGTTAACGTCGGTCTGTACAACGACATTGTGCCAAAACTACGCCAACCGGCTGCGGAGGGAGACACTCTCTCACCCCCCCCCCCCCCCCCGTCGACTTTCCTGAAGTACCCCCCCGTTGATAGAAATCAACGCGTAATGAATTAAGACCCCACGGTTTGATGATTGATAGGTGTGTGGGCTGTCTTTCATTTTGACACGCAGAAAAATGTTATAATAAACATAGATACTGTATGTTAAATGGATATATCCGCCTTCTTTCATTTATCTTTCCATTCCCACAACAATATACATAAATAAATTGAATATTTTGGACATAGTTCGAATGGTGATTAATCATGATTAATTAATTTTTAAGCTGTGATTAATCTGATTAAAAAATGTAATCGTTTGACAGCCCTAAAAAATACACAATACGTATAGTGCTCTCATAACAGTCAAAAAGTCGAATGCTAGGCACTTTTTGCCGTCAACAACCGCCATCTTGGCTACGTAGCTGAATTAGCCGCTATTGCTAAAACACAGCACTCTACAAATAATATCTGGTTTATTTTCAATATTTAAGTAACGTACGACTTTACTGGTGTTGCAAAGATACCACCATTCATTTTATTTGGTTAATTGAGCAGTCTGTTTCTGATTTGGTACCATGAACGATCCTTGCTAGCTAGCTAACAGCGACGATCGTCACTTCCTGGGAGAGCAAAGCAGCCGTGTTTGATTTTAGCTTTTAACACTACATGGTCAAAATTCACACACTCCACAAGTGTTCTCAGTGCACAACATGCAGTGTACTAAGGGAAGTGTCCTAATCGAGACAGTGTTAGTCAAAAGGTAGCATAATAGCATACCTGCCAACCCTACCGATTTGGGCAGTCTACCGCTTTTGACATGTTTCTACCGCCTACCGACTTAGCTGGCTTTCCCTACCGATTTTCAATCTTCCCAAACTATAACAAATAAAAATGACACTCCATAGACGCTGGACTCGACTTTTGGCGGACAACGTTTGCAGCGTGTCTGTGATCGCATCATACAAACAGTCCTCTGTGTTTCTGAAAGAGAAACAACGTGCAGACCGGGGGTAACGCCGCGGGAAAGGCAGCGTTACCCCCGACGAGGCATTTGAGTCCTGCAGGATTTCCCCGTTAATATCAGTGTCTCGAAAACACATATTGGCGACTGAAAGACATCCAGTGTTTGGTCTTTTCCGGAAGCATCCTACAGTGTCTCAACTGAAAGAGGACCACAAACACACACAAAATATAATACAATTTTGAGATTTGGGGATATTTATCTCCCGTTGTTTCACTTGTTCTGACATTTCCAACACCAAACATGTCGTTAATGTCTCTGTTTAGTGAACTACAGCAATCTGAAAGCCTGTAAATTATTTATATCACACTTTATCAGTAGAAAAATGCAGGAAATGACTTTTTAATGCAGTATTTTCTGATTTATGGCGCAATACAAAGATATTTCGCTCTGTGCAAACTTTTGACTCTAATGTCATCAACATGAAACAAGAATATGAACCTGGCTTCATCCAAGTGCACACAAGAGTTCTACATCCTGTCACATCCTTCATCTACACTGTCTCAACTGAAAGAGGACCAGAAACACATTAAAAATATAATAAAATGTGGAGACTTTGGGATATTTATCTTTTACTTTTCGGGCATTTTACAGACCAGACATGTCGTTGATGTCACTGTTTACCAAACTACCACTTTTTCTGAAAAATGCATAAAATGATGCAATATATGTTAAATACATGGTTTATAGCTGTAATTACTGGGGTTCCATTTCTTCTGATTACCTAATTTGGGCGTGCACATTTGCCGCGAGCAAACCTACCTCTTTTGGATTTGGAAAGGTTGGCATGTATGTAATAGCTAGCTCAGTTAACAGTTATATTGTTAAAACACATTGTTATAAGTGCCGAGTGGAAAAATGACTTTTATGCCACTTTGTCAAAGAGGCTTCTTCTTCTTCATTTTCGTAGGGTCAATTGAGTAGTCTGTAATGATTTTGGTACCGCTAACTCTCGTCGCTAACGTTGCTAACTAGCTAACGTTGCTAACTAACTATCACAGCTGCTATCGCTACTTCTTGTCAGTTCACAGCCTCCATGTGTGATTTGAGACGACACTTTCTTGCTCTAAATAAAATGTCACCTGGGGAATGTGGAGAAATAGGACTTTTATTGTTTGTCTGTTTAATCTTTTCACATTTAAAGGTGGGATAGGTACGTTTGAGAAACCGGCTCGAGATACACTTTTTGTTATATTCCATGGAATGCTCTGAACATCCCGATAGCAATGAATATCTGAAATGCTTTGACAAAAAATTAATAAAAAAAAGTCATCTGTTGAAGCCGTAACGCTGTAAAAAGCACGACCAATCATCTGAGCCGGCTAAAGTAACTGGATGGCCTACCTGCCTGTCAGCCTTCCATCTGTGCACAAACTTATCTCGTGCCCTCATTGGTCATGTGCGCGTTCGTGTGTGTTGGAGGAGGGGCTCTGTGAGGAAGTGGCAGATTTGTTCCGGGTGTGTATTTTCAAATTCTAGCGCACTCGAGCTGGTTTCTCCAAAATTACCTACCCCACCTTTAACTGCTGTAAAAAGGCTCTGGTAATCATTAAAAAAAATGCACCATACACTTTACTTAAGACATAACAAGAAAAACTAAGAAGTGAAAAATACATAAAGGCAATTAAAATGCAGAAATAATTGAAATATAGACGGCTCATCGTATCAATGGTGGTCTTGTTTGCTTTCATTAACTGTAATACATTCAGAATAAAAGTCCTCTAAACTCACCTGAAGCCAAAACGTCCTCCCTTTACATAACTACAGATGTTTAAAGTCAACCTTAAACATAAATAACAGAAACACACACTTCACACCTTTGACACAGAGAGAAAGCTGGAGGATGAAAGAAATCAAATGAGGCATCGAGGGGAAAGAGAGCAGAGACAGAAACATGAAGACGGGTTTCTTTCATGTGGCAGATGCAAACATGAAACAGGTTCCTGTGAGAGGAGAGGAAGAACCTGCAGCATATTTATACTTTAATGAGAGGAGGAGATTAATGACAGCGACACAGAGACATGTCAGAGAGGAGGGTTTTTAGTGTTTAATGGGAAATGAAACACAGTTGTGCTCAAAGTAAAGAGCTTTTCACGACAATATATTATAGGTTTTTACAGATATAAGCTGAGGAAAGTAAATGACTGTAGTTCTGTAGGCTACTATGGATTTGGTGTTTGCCTAATTTCAGAGAGAAATATCGCAAATATTTCTTGTAGTTAATCGTCAGATTCTGGTTTTTACAATCAAAATATCAGTTTATAAAATATTTATTTATTATCATTTGGCAAACGAAACATAGTTGTGTCCAAAGTAATGAGGTTTTTATTAGGACTGTCAAGTTAACGCCACTCATGTGCGATTAACGAATGTGTATTTGTCCTCGGCCCGCCCCGTAGTTTCAGAGCCCAAAGGCTTGACGTTGTTGTTGTTGTTGTTAGTTGGATGGTGGGAGATTCTAGCGAGAGATAAGGATACAAAAAAAGGTGTTTTAAACAGCAAGCCAAGCACACAGCTGATGCTCAGCCCCGCTCCTGCCGCTCGCTTGTGAAAGACCACGCTTGAAAGTTTGCCGGGAGACGCCTGGACAGCAACAGCGATAGCTAAATGGGGGGCTACAGCTTAACATCGTGGAGGACGAGGGGCTGCGTGAGATCATTCAGATCGCATCCAACGTGTCGACTGCACATCACAGTAGGGCTGCTCGATTATGGCAAAAATCCTAATCTCGATTATTTGGGTCAATAATTGATATCACGATTATTAAAAACGATTATCCATTTACTTTGAAAACATCAATTTATTGGAGAATTCTTTTTTTAACAGTATGTTTTTAACGTTGATTACCCTGAACTTTAAGTATAAGTCAACTGAAAACCCCAAAAAAAAAATTAATAATAAAATTATTATTTCGATTCCGTTGTTTTCGGAATCGTTGCAAGCCATAATCGTAATTGCGATTAAAATACGATTAATTGAGTAGCCCTACATCACAGCGCATTGTTTTGACCCCTGTGTGTGTGTGTGTGTGTGTGTGTGTGTGTGTGTGTGTGTGTGTGTGTGTGTGTGTGTGTGTGTGTGTGTGTGTGTGTGTGTGTGTGTGTGTGTGTGTGTGTGTGTGTGTGTGTGTGTGTGTGTGTGTGTGTGTGTGTGTGTGTGTGTGTGTGTGTGTGTGTGTGTGTGTGTGTGTGTGTGTGTGTGTGTGTGTGTGTGTGTGTGTGTGTGTGTGTGTGTGTGTGTGTGTGTGTGTGTGTGTGTGTGTGTGTGTGTGTGTGTGTGTGTGTGTGTGTGTGTGTGTGTGTGTGTGTGTGAAACCCTGGCAGTGATAATCTTGATCCTGAAAGTGTGTACCCTTTCTAAACTCAGGTCATTTACTCCTCCTGATATCTGAGAGGTAATTTGGGGAGCAGGTGCTACAGAGATAAGTCTCTCCACTCTAATAAATCCCTTTTTGCACTGAAGCGAACTCAATTTGGAGAAAGTTAAAAGCAATTGACCCTGAACGATCTGAAAGAGCCAATGATTGCTCAATAAAAACGCCTCATCGGGTAAATAAAGCAGCTGTAATTAAGACATATTTATGATGCATTTAGTGACATTTAAAGGATGATATTAGGAGTTTAAGTTGATGTGAATTACCTGGAAGTTACCTGGTAGTTGTGTGAATGTTTGGTTCAGTTTCTTCTGGTTTTACAGCCACCTCCACTTTAATTAAACACAGCCTTACAGACTAATGGCAGCAGAAACACAGTATGTCAGAAAACGAATTGCTACACTCAGTCACACACACACACACACACACACACACACACACACACTCACTCACACACACACACACACACACTCACACACACACACTCACTCACACACACACTCACACACACACACTCACTCACACACACACTCACACACACACACACACACACACACTCACCACACTTTCTTCGTTTGTCTTTGCTAATCTAATCTGGCTCAGTGACTCCTTTAGACCTCCACTTTCTCCTCTTCCTCTCATGTTCTCTGCAGTAAAAGTAGTTCCTGTTTTAATGAGAAGTTTCTCCTTCTTGAGTTTGTGCCACTGCTGTTGTTAGAGAGACGAGAGCTGTGTTCAGAGTTCAGCGGGTTTATTGTCAGAAGCAGCGTTAGCACAGCAGTTTACCACCCTGGGTTAATTGCTCTATTGTTTTCGTTTTATTGTCACAAATAATAGGGATAACAAATCCCCGTCCCAAAGCCTAAAGTGACGTCTTCACATGTCGCATTGTGTCTGAGCATCAGTCCAAGGCTGTAGCGAACGCCCTGTCGCTCCAGATGTGGAAGCTTTGTCCTGATGGGTTGTATAGGCAAGACAAGGCAAGTGTCTGCATTTTCAAGCATGTGGATTACCTGTGTTGTAAATGTATTATGGGGCGGTGGTGGCGAAGTCGATAGGGACTTGGCTTGGCAACTGAAGGTCACCAGAGGTGTCCCTGAGCAAGGCACCGTTCCCCACACTGCTCCCCGGGCGCCGTTCAAAATGGCAGCACACTGCTCCTAACACTAGGATGGGTCAAATGCAGAGAAACAATTTCCCCACGAGGGATTAATAAAAGTCCATCTATTATCTTTTTGATTTACATCCCTCCTCTGTTGCTCTCCCCAAGGTTTCTAACATTTTCCCCCATAACTTTTTTGGGTTTTCTTTGGGAGTGTTTCCTTGTCCGATGTGAGGGTCCAAAGACAGAGGGTGTCGTATTGATATTCAGCACAACCTGAGACTGATCTAGCATTTCTGATATTGGGCTATATAAATAAACATTGATTGATACCAAAATCGTTAAAAACGTTTTTTCTGTGTTCCCTGCAGACGTGATGGAGCGTTGGAGGTCGTGGCAGTTTGCCCTCTTGTCCCTAGCAACAATCCTCCCCTCTTATAGTAAAAACGTGGACTCCTTCTCCTCGGACACGCTCATCAACAACGTGGTAACAGACCCTCGATCTGGCCGTCTCTACGTTGGCGCCGTGAACCACCTGTACCAGCTGTCCCCAGATCTGCAGATTGAATCCCGCACAGAAACGGGTCCGAAACGGGACAACCGGCAGTGCACGCCTCCCGTTACGGACGCCTGCGAGGAGGCGGTGGACACGGACAACCACAACAAGCTGATCCTGGTGCAGGAGGGCAGGGACACGCTGGTGGTGTGCGGCAGCGTCTACCGGGGAATCTGCTCTCTGATGAACCTGAGCGACGTGGAGCAGCTGCTCTACTTCAGCGACTCCAAAGGAGAGAAGTCGTACGTGGCGAGCGCCGAGGAGAGCGTCTCCGTGGTGGGAGTGATGTCACACTTCACCAAAGACAAGGATAACATCCTCAAAGGGAAGGATAACTTCACCGTCTTCCTGGTAGGCGACAGGAGACCGTCATTGTAGAATTTACTTTTAGTGCGAGAGGCTCTATGATGCTTTTTGTGGGGGTTTTCCCTTTCCTGTAGTGTGTGATATTGGTTTTTAGTGCATGTAAATGATCTGCAAAGGCAAAAATCCCAAAGTTCCGGAACATAGTGACATCACTTTGTAACACTCGCACTCTATTGGCTAGCGCTCCAACACATAAGCGGTTGACCTATAAAACAATGTACTGTTCCTGTATTATTGACAAAATTCAAACAAGAATATAAAGTGTAATTTCTCCTCCTCTTCCTCCTCCTCCTCCTCTTCCTCCTCCTCCTCCTCTTCATCAGGTTGGTAAAGGCTACGGCAGCCATGACAGTACGAAGCTGATTTCCACTCGGATCCTTCAGGATGTCGGGGACTGGGTTGTTTTCGACTCGATCATCGAGGCGTCGGCGGTTCAGGCCAATCCTTTCGTTCTTCGATATCTTCACGACTTCCGATTCGCCTTCAAAGATGACGGCTTCGTCTACTTCCTGTTCTCCAGAACGCTGGGAGTCCAGGACACGAAGAACTTCACCTTCGTCTCCAGGATGTGTGAAGACGACCACGGATACTACTCCTACACCGAGCTGCAGCTCAACTGTAGCCACGGCAACAAGTACAACAAGGCACAGGTAAACAACTTTATTATAGGAAACACATGGAAACACATTTGGAAATTTGGGATATTTTAAGCTGTTTTTAAATCTCACTCGTCACCAGCTTGATCTTCAATCTCAGGATCCATGTATGTATTTGTGATGCTCTCCAGAATGGAAGGAGTCATCACATACAGAGCATCAACTAGTTCCTGAGCAGTGTCCTTCACATGCTGATATCCAAGAGAGGGAGTTACACAGTCACAAGATGGAGGAATAGAAAGCAGTATTCAATGTTTACTTCAGATTAGCTCCACGTCAGAAATGAGCATGCTTGATGATCTCCATAGAGGCTGAATCATCATGTTAATCACATAGCTATCATATGCCTCAAAGAGTCCTGATGCTCATAACAAGTTCATACATCTTTAAAAAAAAAAAAGATATGTGAAGTAAAAGCAAAACAAATGTAGAATCAGTAATTAAATACAGAAAATTATGAATGAATAATTAATAGAAATGCCACTTTAGCATTTTGTTAGGAAAGGGCAGCATTCCACATTTATGGAACTTTTACATGGCATGATTTTGTCTTACAGTGATTACTTCATACCTCACCCCTAAATATCAATATCATGGGGATTTAAAATGCTCTTAAACCTGGAATGGCTTCAGTATTGATCTCTAACATCTTTTGTTATCCTCGCAGGCTGCGTACGTCACAGCTCCAGGAGACGTGTTGGCTCAGAATATGACGGCGTCGGGACAGTATGGACAGGTTTCAGCCTCCGACAAAGTCCTGTTCGTCACCTTCACCTCCGACGAAGACCCCTCCAGCTCCGCCATGTGTGAGTCTCATCGTGAAGCTGAAATAAGATCAAATGTACTTTATTAATCCCAATTTGGGAAATGTTTTTGTTGCAAATATGTTCCTGGTGTTCAATTTGGTTTGTTTGTCTGGTAGCAAAGATAAGAAGGCTTCATTTAAAGGATGTTGCACAAAAAGAGGCTACATTTTCAGTATTAAGGGATCAAATAACACATTTTCTGACTTTATCACCAAAATACCATATTTGTACCAAAAACAACCGTTATCGACCATTTTAATTAGTTGCCAATTCTTTAAGGTACGACTTATAATACTATAATTTGCGGTTTTTTATTCTGAGTGGCTTTGCAGAACATGATGGCGTTTCATTTCTCCTACAGTATACTCGGTGCTGCAGTAGTATGGTCACACACATCTGTAAATATCGTTTTGTTTAGCGTGATTTATTCAAATACAAATCCCCAATATTCCCATGTTTATGTCGTCCTTACACAATAGCATTATCACATTTGACTTATATCAAAATAAACTGTAAAAAGGGAGGATTTTGCAGGATTTGCGCATTGATTTTACACATTTTAATTGTCCGAATAACATCATGTTGTTTCTCTTGTTTTTGTAGGCATGTATCCGCTGCGCTCCATCAACAAAAGGCTGGTGGAGATAATCGGAGCGTGCTACAGCCGCAACGGCATCATCAACGAAAAGGGCGCCGTATATTCACCGTACTCGTCCAAATCTGAGGAGCTGTGCAGCAGCAAAAACCATGTGAGAACACTTCACTTTTACGTGATCAAAAGACGGATAATCTGAGTGTTTCAGCACTGATTCCTGCTCTGCTCCTTCAGGTCAACATGACGCTCAAGTATCCATGTGGAGCTGAGTTCCTGCCCTCCCCATTGGCCAGTAAGGCGGAGTTCGCCCTGACGTCTGAGCCCCCATTGGCTCGTAAAGGTCACATGACCGCCGTGGCTGTAGCCGTGGAGATGACGCACGCTGTGGCGTTCCTCGGCACCTCCACTGGAGAGGTGAGACTGACTTTATTTACCATTACTCACTTCCTTATGTTGCTTTATCCATAAGGTGTGTGTCTTTGCAATTTAACAACAGTTTAATTATTTATCTTAGACATTAATGTTTCCTTATGGTATCAACTAGAAACTAGAAATATAACTTATATATATAGTTAATTGATACCTGTTTAAACTCAACACAACTTTTCTATTATATTTTTAAAGCCATTATGTTGAAGATATTATGTAAATTATTATATTATTATTATGGATTTCGTGTGTGTGTGTGTGTGTGTGTGTGTGTGTGTGTGTGTGTGTGTGTGTGTGTGTGTGTGTGTGTGTGTGTGTGTGTGTGTGTGTGTGTGTGTGTGTGTGTGTGTGTGTGTGTGTGTGTGTGTGTGTGTGTGTGTGTGTGTGTGTGTGTGTGTGTGTGTGTGTGTGTGTGTGTGTGTGTGTGTGTGTGTTCGTTCCCTGCAGGTGCTGAAGGTACATCTGTCCGCTCACCCCGAGGTTTACGGTCGGGCGCCGGGCGACGTCACCGGGGAGAAAGTCAACAAAAACCTGCTGTTCGATACCGGGCTGCAACACCTGTATATCACCACGGAGAAAAAGGTCACACACACACACACACACACACACTCAATTCCTCTCCATCCATCACCTCGCTGTGAAGGTCATGTGCTTACTTCTGTTTTAAAATTGAACCCATCACTTAACGAGCCTTACAATTATTCCCCGTGTCTCGTTTGATCTTTTATTCAACGACAACACATCCGTCTGCGTTAGCGCACAGGAGTCAGCCATTGATTTATTCTGTCTGTTTGTTTCCCGCTCCGCTTTCATCTCCCGCCCGCCGTCTTTTGAACCTGGAAGTGAAATGGATGTTATTGATTTAGAAATGAATGAATTGCGATTCACTTTCATCAAGTGGAGTGACGAAGCTCGAGCTCGTTTGTATTTACTGTTTGAAGCAGCCTCTTCCTCGTCTTGTTGTCGGGTAGATTCATGATTTAAGTCCAAACCACACCTTCCCTCTACAAGTAAATATATTAAACTAAAATACTGTAAAGTGATGGATTTACGATGTTTAATTACATTATAATGTGACTTACTAATAACTTCTTATGTTTTTATTTTACATTTATTTAACTTTTGTTATTTTATGTTAATTTAATATTAAATACAATTCGAATTTCTATTTTTTTTTTTATTTTTTTTTTTATGTTATTATCATTTGTTTTTAACTTTAATTGTATTTATTTATTTTGTATGTAATTTTATCTATTTTATCGCACATTCTTATTATATTTTTTATATATTTAATTTCTTATATTTTATCTTTTAATTGAATTTTATCTTTTTATACTTACTTTTTCGTGTTTATTTAAATATTTGTATTAATTTTTTTTATTTATTTATGTTATATTAAAAAAAGAGCTACAAACCCAATTTCCCCTGGGTTGAAGAAAGTATTCTGATAAAACACTAGAGCAGTGTATCTGTGTAAAACTCTAACATCCCTTATACGTGCAGCACTGAAATGTATCTCAGGTGTAAAACACGATTTATCTCTGAGTCGTTGAAACCGACAGCTGCGAGAGTAAAACACGTGTCCCTGAACGCATCACAGATGTGTCCCGTTGCTTTCTGCAGGCATTTAACACACACACATGAAACATACGCTGAAGTCATTCAGAGTGACGTTCACTTCCTGTTGATGTGATTATCTCTGATGTGCATTGGGAATATACAACACCGAAAACCAGAGGTGGGAAGTAGTGGAGTACAAATACTTTGTTACTGTACTTAAGTACATGTTTCTGGTATCAGTACTTTACTCCACTACTTATTTTTCTGATGACTTTTTACTTCTACTTCTCACATGTTGAACCCAAATACCTGTACTTTCTACTTCTTACATGTTGAACCCAAATACCTGTACTTTCTACTTCTTACATGTTGAACTCAAATACCTGTACTTTCTACTTCTTACATGTTGAACACAAATACCTGTACTTTCTACTTCTTACATGTTGAACCCAAATACCTGAACTTTCTACTTCTTACATGTTGAACACAAATACCTGTACTTTCTACTTCTCACATGTTGAACTCAAATACCTGTACTTTCTACTTCTTACATGTTGAACACAAATACCTGTACTTTCTACTTCTTACATGTTGAACCCAAATACCTGTACTTTCTACTTCTTACATGTTGAACTCAAATACCTGTACTTTCTACTTCTTACATTTTGAACTCAAATACCTGTACTTTCTACTTCTTACATGTTGAACTCAAATACCTGTACTTTCTACTTCTCACATGTTGAACTCAAATACCTGTACTTTCTACTTCTTACATGTTGAACTCAAATACCTGTACTTTCTACTTCTCACATGTTGAACTCAAATACCTGTACTTTCTACTTCTTACATGTTGAACACAAATACCTGTACTTTCTACTTCTCACATGTTGAACTCAAATACCTGTACTTTCTACTTCCTACATGTTGAACACAAATACCTGTACTTTCTACTTCTTACATGTTGAACTCAAATACCTGTACTTTCTACTTCTTACACTTTGAACACAAATACCTGTACTTTCTACTTCTTACATGTTGAACCCAAATACCTGTACTTTCTACTTCTTACATGTTGAACACAAATATCTGTACTTTCTACTTCTTACATGTTGAACCCAAATACCTGTACTTTCTACTTCTTACATGTTGAACCCAAATACCTGTACTTTCTACTTCTTACATGTTGAACACAAATATCTGAACTTTCTACTTCTTACATGTTGAACTCAAATACCTGTACTTTCTACTTCTTACATGTTGAACTCAAATACCTGTACTTTCTACTTCTTACATGTTGAACTCAAATACCTGTACTTTCTACTTCTCTCATTTTCCAAACAGCTGGTTCCTTTAGTCTGAATGTGTGTTTGGTGGCGTGATCATTATTCTTTAGAGTCATTGCGTGCCTATTGATTTGAACACGATCCGTGTATCCATCATTTCCTGGTCTTCTCTAAAGAAGAGGGACCAATGGAAACGTTGTCATGTTGCCGTTGTTCAGCATGGAAACATTCATTAGCTAACAATGACATTATTGTTCTATTAATATAAAGGGAGGTCAGGTACTCTTTAAAACAGCTGCTAGTTATGGGTACTTTTTACTGAAGTACACTTCAAAGCCTCTTTACTTTCGCTTGAGTAAAGAAGTTTAGTCAGTACTTTTACCAGAGTATTTTTAAACACGAGTATCTGTACTTGAGGAAAGGATATGTGTACTTTTGCCATCTCTGCCGAAAACAGAGACAACAGGAATTGTCTGAGATTTTCACAATAAAAGCCTCTCTCTCCTGTGTGCAGATCTCCAAGGTGCCGGTGCAGTCCTGCCACCTGAAGACAGACTGTCTGTCCTGCGTCTCCATGAAGGACCCGTACTGCGGCTGGTGTGTCCTCGAGGGGAAGTGAGTCTCAAAAGCTCTATATAAACATTAATAGTTTTTCCATACACTTCAGATAAGATAAGAAAGGACTTTATTCATCCCGAAGGAGATTGTTGTGCCAGAGTTACAAAAATACAATAAACACAGCATTATAAGAATAAAACTGTACACTAACCGTGCAGTAAAAAGGGCAATTAAATATCTACAGGAAACACTATTTTTGATGCCCCCCCCCCCCTTTTTTTGTGTTAAAATTAAACAACATTTCGAATGGGTGCCTTCCACCCTTGGGTATGTTTGATTGGCTCACCCTCTGCTTGTTGGACAGGTGCACGAGGAGGAAGGAGTGCAGCAGGTGGAAGGACAACAACACCTGGCTGTGGTCTCCCAATCAGAAGTGTGTTCAGATCGAAGCCTTCGACCCCCCCAACCTCAGCTGCAGGAAAACACAGCAGGTAAGAGACACACTGTACGTGATAGGCTAAGGGGCGGGACATCTCTAAGCTGGTTGACCAATCACGACAGAGCCGGCCAGCTAACCAATCAGAGCAGACTGGGCTCTGGTTTCAGACAGAGGGTGAAAAGAGGTGCTGCAGCTGAACATTAAAGCATGGTGACATGTCACAGGAGAGACATTACATACTGATATACACCTGAACATCAGCAGGAGAGGACTCTTTAAAGTAGAGACACTACATACTGATATAAACCTGAACACCAGCAGGAGAGGACTCTTTAAAGTAGAGACACTACATACTGATATACACCTGAACACCAGCAGGAGAGGACTCTTTAAAGTAGAGACATTACATACTAATATACACCTGAACATCAGCAGGAGAGGACTCTTTAAAGTAGAGACACTACATACTGATATACACCTGAACATCAGTAGGAGAGGACTCTTTAAAGTAGAGACACTGCATACTGATATACACCTGAACATCAGCAGGAGAGGACTCTTTAAAGTAGAGACACTACATACTGATATACACCTGAACATCAGCACTAGAGGACTATTTAAAGTAGAGACACTACATACTGATATACACCTGAACATCAGCAGGAGAGGACTCTTTAAAGTAAAGACACTGCATACTTATATACACCTGAACATCAGCAGGAGAGGACTCTTTAAAGTAGAGACACTACATACTGATATACACCTGAACATCAGCAGGAGAGGACTCTTTAAAGTAGAGACACTACATACTGATATACACCTGAACATCAGCAGGAGAGGACTCTTTAAAGTAGAGACACTACATACTGATATACACCTGAACATCAGCAGGAGAGGACTCTTTAAAGTAGAGACACTGCATACTGATATACACCTGAACATCAGCAGGAGAGGACTCTTTAAAGTAGAGACACTACACACTGATATACACCTGAACATCAGCAGGAGAGGACTCTTTAAAGTAGAGACACTACATACTGATATACACCTGAACATCAGCAGGAGAGGACTCTTTAAAGTAGAGACACTACATACTGATATACACCTGAACATCAGCAGGAGAGGACTCTTTAAAGTAGAGACACTACATACTGATATACACCTGAACATCAGCAGGAGAGGACTCTTTAAAGTAGAGACACTACATACTGATATACACCTGAACATCAGTAGGAGAGGACTCTTTAAAGTAGAGACACTGCATACTGATATACACCTGAACATCAGCAGGAGAGGACTCTTTAAAGTAGAGACACTACATACTGATATACACCTGAACATCAGCAGGAGAGGACTCTTTAAAGTAGAGACACTACATACTGATATACACCTGAACATCAGCAGGAGAGGACTCTTTAAAGTAGAGACACTGCATACTGATATACACCTGAACATCAGTAGGAGAGAACTCTTTAAAGTAGAGACACTGCATACTGATATACACCTGAACATCAGCAGGAGAGGACTCTTTAAAGTAGAGACACTACATACTGATATACACCTGAACATCAGCAGGAGAGGACTCTTTAAAGTAGAGACACTACATACTGATATACACCTGAACATCAGCACTAGAGGACTCTTTAAAGTAGAGACACTACATACTGATATACACCTGAACATCAGCACTAGAGGACTATTTAAAGTAGAGACACTACATACTGATATACACCTGAACATCAGCAGGAGAGGACTCTTTAAAGTAGAGACACTACATACTGATATACACCTGAACATCAGCAGGAGAGGACTCTTTAAAGTAGAGACACTACATACTGATATACACCTGAACATCAGCAGGAGAGGACTCTTTAAAGTAGAGACACTACATACTGATATTCACCTGAACATCAGCAGGAGAGGACTCTTTAAAGTAGAGACACTACATACTGATATACACATGAACATCAGCAGGAGAGGACTCTTTAAAGTAGAGACACTACATACTGATATACACCTGAACATCAGCACTAGAGGACTCTTTAAAGTAGAGACACTACATACTGATATACACCTGAACATCAGCAGGAGAGCACTCTTTAAAGTAGAGACACTACATACTGATATACACCTGAACATCAGCAGGAGAGGACTCTTTAAAGTAGAGACACTACATACTGATAT
Source organism: Pogonophryne albipinna (assembly GCA_028583405.1). Lineage (NCBI taxonomy): Eukaryota > Metazoa > Chordata > Actinopteri > Perciformes > Artedidraconidae > Pogonophryne > Pogonophryne albipinna. The sequence goes on from JAPTMU010000179.1 coordinate 394,987, forward strand.
ACACCTGAACATCAGCAGGAGAGGACTCTTTAAAGTAACGTGAGCAGGTCACTAATGACACACAGCCTTGTGTTTTTAGCTGTTTCTCACATGTGACTCATCAGAGCGATCAGCACTTTGTGGGAGTGACATTATTCCACTTCTATAAGCTGAATCAGCGCGACTGTCAGCAGAAATAATTCAGATTGTATGCATCTGGCTCTCATCCCAAAACAGCATCTAAATCTAAATCATAATGTCACCAAACGTCGTTATTCCTTTAGCAACCTTCCCCGAGGCGGCCCCTAGAGGGTCCACGCACCGGAGGTTAGGAACCGGTTTGAATCCTGCTGACAACACAGTGAGAGAGTTTCAGGAGGTTTGAATTAAGATTACTTAACCATGATAAGAGCCAGGGTTATCTCCTTTAGGATCCTCTGGAGCAAGGAAAGGAGATATGAAGAAAGGGAAAAACCCTTAAAAGAATAAGGCCCCTTTAATTTTGTTATTATTGTTTATATATTTTAAGGTTTTAAACACCGACAGAAAACTCCAAACAAAGTGTTCACAGTTGCACTCACCTTCTTCTATTTGCATATTGTTTATTAGAGTCTGACCTGATTGTAATTACCGTGCAGACATAATGTTTGTATGTCTGATGACTGTATATATCACTCATCTACATACTGAACACACCATCTGTCATTTAAACCTGTTAACATCTGACTTCTGAACTGACGCTAAACTAGAAAGAAATATTTTTTAAGTACGTTTTTTTAAGTTTTTTACTTTTTTTACTACTTGACTCACAGTTAACTCTTAAATGTGCTTCTCTGCTTATATCAATGGGATTTTAAAATGTCATTATGCATCACAACATGCTTCCAATATTGTTTCTAATCCCAGTTACAGAAAAAATGCACATTCGCACTCCTAAGCGTTTTCATTTGGATTTAAGTTGGTGTTAATCCTGGGAGGAAGACGCTGGTTTGAGAACAGTTTGACCTCCGCTGACGAGATAATCTCCAGACGGATCCGCTGCATCGTAATCAGGGAGTTCGGGACTACTTTGTGATTTTTAATCTGATAAGAAGGAGGGATTTCAGCTCTAAAGGAAGAACTTCTTCCAGGTTTACATTTTATTTAGGAGGAAGGAAGTCTCCGGTGAATTCATTGAGGAGCGTCTCTCCGTCACCGAAGATCAAAAAGTTTGAAATTAAAACTTCAGCGGGGAAATTAAAACCTGCAGAGGTCAGCGAGGACTAATGAGAGAGCTGATGTTTAAACAGCTCAGTTTGAATAGTAATTATTACTGCACACACACACACACGCACGCACGCACGCACGCGCACGCACACACACACACACACACACACACACACACACACAGACAAACTATTTATCAAGGTCAGCCGGTCGGGAATGGATTTGTATTTCTCTTTCTCTTACTTACACACACATTTTGTCTTGCTCATTAACACACACACACACACACACACACACACACACACACACACACACACACACACACACACACACGCTCTCTCTCTCGCTCTCTCTCTCGCTCTCTCTCTCTCTCTCTCGCTCTCTCTCTCGCTCTCTTTCTCTCTCTCTCTCTCTCTCTCTCTCTCTCACACACACACACACACACACACACACACACACACACACACACACACACACACACACACACACACACACACACACACAGTCAAACGCACTATTTATCAAGGTCAGCTGGTAGGGAATGGATTTGTATTTCTCTTACTTACACACACGTCTTTTTCTTGCTCATTAACACACACTCTCACACACACACACACTCACACACACACACTCTCACACACACACACACACACACACACACACACACACACACTCACAGACACACACACTCACACACACACACACACACACACACACACACTGCTCCCTATTATTGTATTATTATTATTTATTTGACTTTCTTTTAACTATTATTATTGTATTATTATTATTGTGGTAACATTTCATATCCATTTTAGGATAATTAGTTCTACTTTGTGACCTTATTTGTACACTTTGGTTTCATTCACTGTATAACTATACATTATAGTCCACATGCACATTATTTGTTTATATGTAAAGAGTTGAAGGAAAACATAGTACAGTACTTAGATAATGGTATTGTTCTGTAGCGTTGCTTTGTGTCACTGTAGGTCAGTGTTTGCGATGTTGCATATTCAGTAATATTGGATTTGCAGTGATGTTGTCAAGTGTTTAATTGATTGGCCAAAAGTAGCCAAACATGGATATTCCTATCAATTTTTTAATTGTTAAACAGTTCAACATTGCGGTGTATATACCGTATTGCAAAATGAGACCCAAAGAATCTTTAAACGACTCACAAGAGATGCAAAACTACTAAGAATTAGACACACAAAAGGACTACATTCTACAAAAGTAGAGTAAAACCCAGAGGTGTCTCGCTCGGCGGGGGGTGAATAATCCCCGTTGAATGTCTTTTTAAAATTAGCTGGAAGAACGCCAAGGACTCTGTAATGACAGCTTCTTCTGGTTCCACTCTCTGAAGGATGAGTCATTCAGAGAGTCACTACAAGCAGACATCCTCTGGAAGTCCAAGGAGTTCACTTTGGGGGTTGTCCTTCTAACAGGCTGGAGGTACATCGATGCATCAAGGGCTGCAGTTAAGATCAAATGGACTTTATTAATCCCAATTTGGGAAAAATATGTGTTGCAGCAACATAATAACAAATTAAAATAGTAGAAATAAACAATTTAAAAATAGAAACATCTCAAAGTAGAACTAAACCAGCATTACAGAATAAGACTTGCAACTTAAAACCTGAAACTTGGAGGTTTTTGCTCTGAAACCTGACATATTTTACCCAAATCTGACTCAAATGAAATCGGCGTAGGAAGCCAAGAGACGCCAAAAGACCGTAAATGAAAACAAACAATTATAAAAAGAATCAAAATGTCCACAAGGTAAACCACGAAAACAAGAAAAATCACGACTCAAGACCCTAAAAAGTCGACAAAATGACCACAAAGAGACCCCTTTAATGTCCCTCCTCTGGTCAGGTGGATATCCACATCCCGGCGCTCCCGACGCTCCAGTCCACCGACTGGCTTCACTGTGCATTTGGGGAGTTTGTGAGCAAGGGGGTCGTGGTGATTGAGGACGGGAAGCTGCAGGTCACATGTGCGCTGCCCGACCCCGTGGGCATCCCCCCCACCACCCAGCAGCAGGGTAGGAAACGCTTTAATGTATTCATGGGATAATATATTCTGACTTCTTTAGCAGACAGTACGATTTGTTTAATTATTTTTATTATATTTATTTGATTTAATAGTCTTCTTTTTGATTTACTTACATTTAATAAATATTTTTCTTGAGTTTAATTTATTATTTAATTATTTTTGTTTTTTTAATAATTTTTATTTAAGTTTTAATTTCATTATTTTTTTTGCATGGAGAGGACAAACATGTCTAATTAAAAAAAAAAATGTTTACCATGTTTTTATGGGAGCAACACAATGTATATGTCTTTGTTCAAAATGACCCAGTAGATTTGAAAAAAATGTATCAATTATCACATTTTTTAATAGTTGAAATTGCATTTAAACCTAAAAAAAGATGGAGAAATTATTTAATATTTTGGGTAATACTGTAAGCCTATTTACTTCCTTTCCAATAATAGAATAAGTAGATTGATACCTCTTTTCTTATACCTTTAAATACCTATAAACTGCATGATTTAATTTTTTTCAGACTACGTGTCCGTCCCAGTTAAAGTCGTAGTGAACGATAACATCGAGGTGACGTCCGGAGAGTATCACTTCTACAACTGTGCTGCGACAGTCAGGAAGAACCAGAACACACCGTGAGATATACCATTAACACACACACATTCCCAGTCTTAAATCGTGTGTGTGTGTGTGTGTGTGTGTGTGTGTGTGTGTATTTAATACTGTGTGTTTGCAGGTGTATAGTGTGTGTGACCAGTGAGTGGCGTTGTCAGTGGAACGCTCAGGATCACAGCTGCAGCGACGAAAGCGACGCAGCTGGAGGAGAGTTCATCGTGAAAACACAACAGGTGTGTGGGGGTGGGTGTGTGTGTGTGTGTGTGTGTGTGTGTGTGTGTGTGTGTGTGTGTGTGTGTGTGTGTGTGTGTGTGTGTGTGTGTGTGTGTGTGTGTGTGTGTGTGTGTGTGTGTGTGTGTGTGTGTGTGTGTGTGTGTGTGTGTGTGTGTGTGTGTGTGTGTGTGTGTGTGTGTGTGTGTGTGTGTGTGTGTGTGTGTGTGTGTGTGTGTGTGTGTGTGTGTGTGTGTGTTAAAAAAAACTCAAATTAGGATTGTTGTGAATAAAGGAAGATCCCAGATGGCTTTAAAAAATAATTAAAATTAAAAAAGATATTTAGATAATGAGTTTTGATTTACTTTTTTGTTTACAAACCGACTTCAAAATCGGGGTTAATATTCCCTTACCACATATTTAAAAATGTTCTTACAATTTGTTTCCTATCATTTGTTAGATGATAGAAAACTAACATGTTGACTGAAAAAATGACTTCCTATGTGAGTAAAACAGATGTACCTTAATATATGCTTATGTATTACATTCTTCCACTTATATGTTAAACTACAGATACTAGATGTTAATGGTTTAGTTCAAAAGCTTTTTTGAATTGGTGGTGACTTTTATTGCACACGTTATGACCCTAATCGTATTCCCTGCAAACATTTCTCCCAGTATCAATGATTACATGATGATTTTAAGGGGACCTATCATGCAAAATGCCCTTTGTGATGTCTTCTCTACATCAACATGTGTCCCCAGTGTGTCCCCTGTGTATCCCCGGTGCGTCGGGGAACTCACGCAGCGTCAGGAAATAAACCCCTCTCTCTTTTCCTCCGTACCCACATCTCTAAAAACGGGGGAACAACGGAGCTGATCCAGATTTGCGTCCGATATGACGTAATATCTGAAATGTGGACCCACGGCCAGGCTTGGAATTTCGTCATTTTAGGGGCAAGGCCATTTGGCCTTTGGTGTTACACATTTTTTCAGGGCGCAAAGGCCACATGCCAGGGCACAAAGGCCAATGAGGGAAACATTTGGATTTGGAGCTTGCAAATAAATAACTTCACTTTTTTATAAGAAAAACACACGAATGACATGGAAAACAAATCACTTTTTTAATATCAATAATGTCAAACATGATATCATCATATAGGCCTATGCCTCCTTAGTATTACCGTATATAAAATAAAATAATTTACTTTGAATAATTAGTGTTTGGTATGTTTTCCATCTACTACTTCTCCAATTCACAAATCCAAAATCAAATCAAAAAATCTAAAATTCTATTAATATGTAACAAATATATTCCATTTCAGAGCAGAAGAAACAGCCTTCAAGGGACAAACTATGCACATACATCATTCAGCAGTGTGTGCGCGCGCGTGTGTGTGTGTGTGTGTGTGTACGAGAGTATCTTTAATCAACTCCTCACAGCTCTGGTCAGAAACTGGACAAAAGTTAAACATGTACAAACCACAGACTGTCATGGCGAATACAATCGCTGCTTTAATTCTGTCTTTAGGACGTTGTTGTGAGTGTGGACGGAGCAGCTACAGGTTAGTTTAGCCTGATCGATCCATTCAGAAAACACGCATTTTAAAAGAGTTCTCGCTTGCTGTCTTATCTGCAGACTTGTCAAAGCATTAATTTATGTTTTTTACTAACCGGTATCAGTATTTAGTTACTTCGGCATCATTTTGAAACGTGTATTACAATAAATCACGGTAAAATATGTTCATTTTGTAGCAGTTGGTTTCCACCACAGTATTTACATGGAAATAAGCCCCGCCCCCTCTCCAGCGCGTTCTGTTTGAATGACAGGAGTAAACAGCTGACAGCCGCGGTGAAACTCCAGCGGTTAGAGCGATGAGAATATTCGCATCACGTCCGTTGTGAACGCAGCATAATGCAGTTCAGAAAACACTGTTCTGTCGCTTTTAAAGCAACTTTGAGATTTTAACAGTATCAGGGGCACACAGGCCATGGTGGCCGTAGGACGTACAATTATTTGTGGGGCTTCACGGCCAGACCGAGGGGCTACGACGGCCATGGCCGTCGTGGCCGCCGTGAAAATCCTACCCTGCCCACGGCCCAATCAGAAACGTTGCTATCAGAAACAATGCCCGACTGTTTTGGACGTAATATGGTCGGTGTTTACATTAGCATCGCTAACACTCAGAGCTAACCTGTACTGGAGAGCATGTGTGTGAAGAAGCAGGAAGTAAAAAGGAACTCACCTTGTGGTATAACCTGAGAGAGAAAAAGCCTTTGAGCTCCATACTGTTTCAGATCGTTGATAATCCATGATATGGCGTTTCATCACGGCAGCATTTAGTTTAGACGGTAGCTGCCGGGTCCCGCATGAGCTCAGACCCCTCCTCTTTTAAAGCTTTATACCCCGAATCAGCACTTTAGAAACAGGAAGTGAAAGAGAGGGATATGAGGCATGGCTAGAATGATCTGTTTGGTATTTTGAGCAAAACACTTCATAGACATGTTTTTTATATATTTGTATATATCTGAGACCTTTGCTATTGGCTAAAAATAGCATAATAGCTGACCTTTAACTGATATGTCGATTTTTTCCCGTGATGAAGGCTGGCAGTTGTCCTCAGTTTGAGTCTCCGGAGCCGCTCTTAATCCCGGTCGGATTCCCAATCCCAATCAGTTTCCAGGGCAGAAACCTGGACATCTACCAGAAAGACGTGAGATTAATAATTTTAATTAAACACTGTGTTTTATTTCTGTTTCTAACGCCCCTCTCTGTGTGCAGGATCAGAAGTTTTCCATCGGCACGAATCTGATGAAGGACACAGAGCTGACGGTCATACAGGAGCAGGGGTCAAAGTTCAAATTCAACGGATATGAGGTCAGTGTGGAGCAAATTAAATACAAAAGGAACATATTTAATGTAGGTTGTTACCTTAACTGCCTCTGCATCCAAATGAAATCCATTTATTCTCGTTTAGTATAAACTCCAGCAGCTCTGTGTTTATGTTTTGAAGCTGCCAGGCGTTCATTACCCAATCAGACTGTGTCATTAATGATGATTACAGCAATTAGGGAATCATTAGCGCTTCATTCAGGAGTAAATTAAAATCTGGAGTCAGTTTATTTTTGTTGTGTGTGGTTAGTAAACAGCCTGTATTTATATTTAAATGATTTTAAGGTTTGTTTGTCTTTTAGTTTAATTTATACCTAAGCTAAAACGTCCTATTCACTGTTAAATAGACGTACATGGCGCCCCCTATTGGGCTACAAAGCAGTTTAATTTGTATTATTCCCTTGTATTTATTTCAGGTAACCTCGAAGGATGAGCCTCAAATAAATTATTACATATTTTTGTTTAATATTCAAAGCTTTTTAATGTTTTTTCCAAAAGATACATTTGAGTTTTGATAGATTTTTAAATAAGAAAACGTATAATAATTAATTAAACGTTTCTTTCCCTTTTAAAATATTGCTAATCTTAAACATAACAGTGATATCTTAATTGTGTGTGTGTGTGTGTGTGTGTGTGTGTGTGTGTGTGTGTGTGTGTGTGTGTGTGTGTGTGTGTGTGTGTGTGTGTGTGTGTGTGTGTGTGTGTGTGTGTGTGTGTGTGTGTGTGTGTGTGTGTGTGTGTGTGTGTGTGTGTGTGTGTGTGTGTGTGTGTGTGTGTGTGTGTGTGTGTGTGTGTGTGTGTGTGTGTGTGTGTGTGTGTGTGTGTGTGTGTGTTCAGTTCTCCTATGATAAGCAGCAGGAGGTGAACGTCTCCTTCCACATCACAGACAGAGGCACAGAGCGGATGGTTGACAGCACGCTGACAGGTTGGTGTTTCACACACACACACACACTCTTAATCATACACACACCTAGTTATATACTCCCTCACACACACACACACAAATCAAGAGAAAGTGTGAACAGACAGTTATCACGCTGTTTGACTTTCTGTCTTATTTACATTTCAATGCAAGATAAATTATGTAAATTAACCACTTCTTCCCCCTCCTCCTCCTCTCCCTCCTCTTCCTCCTCCTCTTCCTCAGTCTCCCTGTATAACTGCTCAGTGAACAGGGAGGATTGCAGTCTGTGTAAAAACGCAGCTTCTCAGTACGAGTGTGTTTGGTGTTCTTCGTCTCGTTCCTGTGTTTATCGAGAGCTGTGTCCGTCCCACCAGCCGGCTCAGTGTCCGCCCCCCGAGATCACAGACGTGAGTAAAACGAAAAACAAAAATCTGTCACAAAAATCCAATTCCCCCCCCTGGGAATGTCGATATTTTTATATATGTTGCATTGTTGGAGCTGCTCAGGTCACTGCACTGTAGCTTATGTGCACATGACAATAAAACCTTTGATTTTAAATTGAATAGGGATACATCAAGTATTTGTAATTTGTGTAAATCTCTTTATTTTCACTTATTTATTTATTGTATTACATTTTTACTTCCACCTGGTGATAAAACATGATTCTGAGTCTTCAGAGATTTCCAAAACAACTTTTATTCTTCCTCCATGTTTGTTTTATACTGTGCATTGTAGCAGAGCGAGTCCTCTCACAGTCTCAGAGTTTGAGGCGCTGTGATCTGTTCGTGTTATTTTAGAGTCAGCCGAGGTGTGATCTTATACAGAGAGATGTGAGCAGCACCTTTAATACATGCAGTATATATCAGCTATATTATATCACCTCCTTCCTCCTCACTGTTACAGAACAGCATGACAACCTTTTGAAAGGGCTCACGTCTGAAGTGTAGATAAATGCAGCGGCAAATTGCATGCAGTGATTTCAGTGGAGAGGAACTGTGCAAGGAAAACACAAGGAAGCAATCACATGGATGAGTGAAGACGAGGGGGATTTAAAATGTATCTGCGAGCTAATCAGATTGTGTGAGATGACAAAAAACAACAATAACTCACTGTTGGTGGTTGTTCTTATCCTCAAAGCTGCACAGATATTTATATTTGCTCTGTTGCATGATGAATCCTAAAGTTTTAAAGGGAAAAGCTAAAGTTAAGCTATAAAGGAACTACAGCAAGGTCACGGGACTTCACGTCACCACCGCTAAGCTAAAGGCGGCTAATGTTGGGTTATAAAGGAACTACAGCAAGGTCACATGACTTCACGTCACCATCGCTAAGCTAAAGGCGGCTAATGTTGGGCTATAGAGGAACTACAGCACGGTCACATGACTTCACGTCACCACCGCTAAGCTAAAGGCGGCTAATGTTGGGCTATAAAGGAACTACAGCACGGTCACATGACTTCAGGTCACCACCGCTAAGCTAAAGGCGGCTAATGTTGGGCTATAGAGGAACTACAGCACGGTCACATGACTTCACGTCACCACCGCTAAGCTAAAGGCGGCTAATGTTGGGCTATAAAGGAACTACAGCACGGTCACATGACTTCAGGTCACCACTGCTAAGCTAAAGGCGGCTAATGTTGGGCTATAAAGGAACTACAGCATGGTCACATGACTTCACGTCACCACCGCTAAGCTAAAGGAGGCTAATGTTGGGCTATAAAGGAACTACAGTACGGTCACATGACTTCACGTCACCACCGCTAAGCTAAAGGCGGCTAATGTTGGGCTATAGAGGAACTACATCACGGTCACATGACTTCACGTCACCACCGCTAAGCTAAAGGCGGCTAATGTTGGGTTATAAAGGAACTACAGCACGGTCACATAACTTCACGTCACCATCGCTAAGCTAAAGGCGGCTAATGTTGGGCTATAAAGGAACTACAGCACGGTCACGTGACTTCACGTAACCACCGCTAAGCTAAAGGTGGCTAAAGTTAAGCTATAAAGGAACTACAACACGGTCACATGACTTCACGTCACCACCGCTAAGCTAAAGGCGGCTAATGTTGGGCTATAAAGGAACTACAACACGGTCACATGACTTCACGTCACCACCGCTAAGCTAAAGGCGGCTAATGTTGGGCTATAAAGGAACTACAACACGGTCACATGACTTCACGTCACCACCGCTAAGCTAAAGGCGGCTAATGTTGGGCTATAAAGGAACTACAGCACGGTCACATGACTTCACGTAACCACCGATAAGCTAAAGGTGGCTAAAGTTAAGCTATAAAGGAACTACAACACGGTCACATTACTTCACGTCACCACCGCTAAGCTAAAGGTGGCTAACATTAGACTATAAAGGAACTACAGCACGGTCACATGACTTCACGTAACCACCGCTAAGCTAAAGGTGGCTAAAGTTAAGCTATAAAGGAACTACAACACGGTCACATGACTTCACGTCACCACCGCTAAGCTAAAGGCGGCTAATGTTGGGTTATAAAGGAACTACAGCACGGTCACATGACTTCACGTCACCATCGCTAAGCTAAAGGCGGCTATTGTTGGGCTATAGAGGAACTACATCACGGTCACATGACTTCACGTCACCACCGCTAAGCCAAATATGTACATATGCTGACAGTTATTTTACAGTTATTTTACTCTTATTTTTAATCATCTCCTATTTTATAGTCGTTTATTATTATTATCATTTTAATTTTTTCTTGATTTTATTTATTTTTGATTTTATTGATCTGTGTGAATCTTTGCTGTCCTGTTTTTTCACGCTTACCCTGTTGCTGCTTTGTACAACTGAATTTCCCCTCGGGGATTAATAAAGGTTCATCTTATCTTATCTTATCTAGACACTTGTTAGCAACCGCCTTTTTTAAATTCACCAGTAGGGTATTTACTGACGTACTTTATGTCGTATAATAAAAATCTCTTCAGCTTGTGTTAACCACAGACCTTATTTCAGGACAAAAAACAAAAACACATTCAAAAAAACCATTGACTGGGTTAAAGACTCTATAGCAGAGGTCTTAAACCTTTTTCAGACCAAGTATAAACATGCAGCATTCAATAATAAGCTACTAAAATGCTAATACGTAGCCATAGCCAATGTTATGTAATACTATTAGATATATTTGTTATATTATCAAGCGAGGTGCATGTGTCACTCTTTCCTCTTTCCCCGCAGATCTTCCCTCGGTTCGGGCCTCTGAACGGACGGATCTCAGTGACCATCAGAGGCTCCAACATGGGGATAAAGAGCGACGACGTGAGGAAGATCACGGTGGCCGGAGTGGACTGTTTGCAACAGAAGGAAAGATACTCCGTCTCCACCAGGTAACAGCTGACACACAACAACATGCACACCTCTCTGCGCCAAATTCAGTCTGTAAATCTAAAAATCACGATAGGTTTCCAAGACTACTTTGCACACAAGATGGAGGAATTCACTTTCAAGAAAAACCCTTAAAAGATTATTAATTTAAGGAAAATGTTCGATGATATTCATAACTATGTTTCACGATATGAAGGTAAAGCTCTTATATGCTACTGTTAATGAAACACTACAGGGACTACAGATGTAATTCAACTAATAGCTAAATCTGTCATGAGTTATTTCTATACTTTAACTTGAGTATGTGTCTTGTGTCCACAGTGTGGTGTGTGAGATCGGCCCTGCGAAGCGAGCGCCGCCCTCTGACCTCCCGTTTGAACCCTCGCTCAGCGGGGCAGTGGAAGTGGAAGTAGAGGGAGAGGGAGGGAGGACTGGGACGTCAAAGGTTTTCTTCACATATCGGGTAAGTTTGAACACAAACACTGCACTAAAAACACTTGTACTTCTATTGGCTAGCGCTCCAACACATTGTACGTGATAGGCTAAGGGGCGTGAAATCTCGAAGCAGTTGATTAATCACAACAGAGCCGACCAGCTAACCAATCAGAGCAGACTGGGCTCTGGTTTCAGACAGAGGGTGAAAAGAGGTGCTGCAGCATGAGAAAAATAAAGAGCTTTTTGAACATTAAAGCATGGAAACATGTCCCAGCAGAGACACTACATACTGATATACACCTGAACATCAGCAGGAGAGGACTCTTTAAAGTAGAGACACTACATACTGATATACACCTGAACATCAGCAGGAGAGGACTCTTTAAAGTAGAGACACTACATACTGATATACACCTGATCATCAGCAGGAGAGGACTCTTTAAAGTAGAGACACTACATACTGATATACACCTGAACATCAGCAGGAGAGGACTTTTTAAAGTAGAGACACTACATACTGATATACACCTGAACATCAGCAGGAGAGGACTCTTTAAAGTAGAGACACTACATACTAATATACACCTGAATATCAGCAGGAGAGGACTCTTTAAAGTAGAGACACTACATACTAATATACACCTGAATATCAGCAGAAGAGGACTCTTTAAAGTAGAGACACTAAATACTGATATACACCTGAACATCAGCAGGAGAGGACTCTTTAAAGTAGAGACACTACATACTAATATACACCTGAATATCAGCAGGAGAGGACTCTTTAAAGTAGAGACACTACATACTAATATACACCTGAATATCAGCAGAAGAGGACTCTTTAAAGTAGAGACACTAAATACTGATATACACCTGAACATCAGCAGGAGAGGACTTTTTAAAGTAGAGACACTACATACTGATATACACCTGAACATCAGCAGGAGAGGACTCTTTAAAGTAGAGACACTACATACTAATATACACCTGAATATCAGCAGGAGAGGACTCTTTAAAGTAGAGACACTACATACTGATATACACCTGAACATCAGCAGGAGAGGACTCTTTAAAGTAGAGACACTACATACTAATATACACCTGAATATCAGCAGGAGAGGACTCTTTAAAGTAGAGACACTACATACTAATATACACCTGAATATCAGCAGGAGAGGACTCTTTAAAGTAGAGAGACTACATACTAATATACACCTGAATATCAGCAGGAGAGGACTCTTTAAAGTAGAGACACTACATACTGATATACAGCTGAACATCAGCAGGAGAGGACTCTTTAAAGTAGAGACACTACATACTGATATACACCTGAACATCAGCAGGAGAGGACTCTTTAAAGTAGAGACACTACATACTGATATACACCTGAACATCAGCAGGAGAGGACTCTTTAAAGTAGAGACACTACATACTAATATACACCTGAATATCAGCAGGAGAGGACTCTTTAAAGTAGAGACACTACATACTGATATACACCTGAACATCAGCAGGAGAGGACTCTTTAAAGTAGAGACACTACATACTAATATACACCTGAATATCAGCAGGAGAGGACTCTTTAAAGTAGAGACACTACATACTAATATACACCTGAATATCAGCAGGAGAGGACTCTTTAAAGTAGAGACACTACATACTGATATACACCTGAACATCAGCAGGAGAGGACTCTTTAAAGTAGAGACACTACATACTAATATACACCTGAATATCAGCAGGAGAGGACTCTTTAAAGTAGAGACACTACATACTGATATACACCTGAACATCAGCAGGAGAGGACTCTTTAAAGTAGAGACACTACATACTAATATACACCTGAATATCAGCAGGAGAGGACTCTTTAAAGTAGAGACACTACATACTAATATACACCTGAATATCAGCAGGAGAGGACTCTTTAAAGTAGAGAGACTACATACTAATATACACCTGAATATCAGCAGGAGAGGACTCTTTAAAGTAGAGACACTACATACTGATATACAGCTGAACATCAGCAGGAGAGGACTCTTTAAAGTAGAGACACTACATACTGATATACACCTGAACATCAGCAGGAGAGGACTCTTTAAAGTAGAGACACTACATACTGATATACACCTGAACATCAGCAGGAGAGGACTCTTTAAAGTAGAGACACTACATACTAATATACACCTGAATATCAGCAGGAGAGGACTCTTTAAAGTAGAGACACTACATACTGATATACACCTGAACATCAGCAGGAGAGGACTCTTTAAAGTAGAGACACTACATACTAATATACACCTGAATATCAGCAGGAGAGGACTCTTTAAAGTAGAGACACTACATACTAATATACACCTGAATATCAGCAGGAGAGGACTCTTTAAAGTAGAGAGACTACATACTAATATACACCTGAATATCAGCAGGAGAGGACTCTTTAAAGTAGAGACACTACATACTGATATACAGCTGAACATCAGCAGGAGAGGACTCTTTAAAGTAGAGACACTACATACTGATATACACCTGAACATCAGCAGGAGAGGACTCTTTAAAGTAGAGACACTACATACTGATAGACACCTGATCATCAGCAGGAGAGGACTCTTTAAAGTAGAGACACTACATACTGATATACACCTGAACATCAGCAGGAGAGGACTCTTTAAAGTAGAGACACTACATACTGATATACACCTGAACATCAGCAGGAGAGGACTCTTTAAAGTAGAGACACTACATACTGATATACACCTGAACATCAGCAGGAGAGGACTCTTTAATATCGTCGTCATTTTGAAGTGTGTACACAGTAGTTTGATACAATTCAGCGCATTCTTCTATTAGAAATTGGATGTTTTTATAAGCAAAATATGAATATAACAGCATATAACATGGTATTGGACTAGTATCAACATGATAACTATAGCTTCAAAATATAAATAAGAGGCCTACTTTTCTTCTGTTTGATACATTGATCCATGAGATTGAATATTGTTTTCTGCTTTTTACCAAAATCTGAAAGTATCTGCTTGTTTTGTGTCTCAGATGTATTCCCTCCTGTGCCTCTGTGTTATTTGTGTTATTTGTCTTGTTTGTGTTATTTGTCTTGTTTGTGTTATTCGTCTTGTTTGCAGAGCTGCAGTTCGTCTCTCTTTGATTATGTGTTCTCGCGTCTGCCAGAACAAAACTGAAACACCAACAAAACAAAATCTGCTCGACACAGAAAACGCTGTCGTCTCTTTGCGTTCATATTCACGCCGCACAAATAACTTCTCTCTCCACCGCTGTGTCTTAATTCTCCCGACAGATTGACTTCTTACATTTTTTCCGAAGCCGTTTTTTTATCCTAGGAGGAATTCATATCCGCTGTGGTTTTGTTTGCCGCTGAACAAACAGGAAGCTGAGCAGCTTCAATTAATATTCCTTAAGCACAGAAGCTGATAAAAGTCACGTTTGTTTTTAAGTTACACTTTGGGAGTTATTTTGCTTTCAATATCTGCTTTAGTTTGGATCAAAGCGTTCCTACCTGCAGCTGTTAATGTTTCATTCTCATTGTTTCTCCGTCACTGACATTATGTTTGACGGGTCTTTGATTTTAGTTAAATTATTCTCATGCCAAAGCTGTACTGGTGGGGGGTGGGGGGGGGGAGAAGTCTTTGAACAATAACACAGATTGTATTAAAAACTAATTAATAATCAAAGTTAAGAAAAATAACTTAAAAGTCCTCTTGAAGTAGAAAAGTATTGGCTTCAAAGTTCATTGAAAGACAGTGAGATGCTAAAAAAATACATTTAAAAGCTTATAATGTATCTCCCTCTTCCTCCAGGACCCCATACCCACCTCTGTGCTCCCAGAGAAGGGTCCAGCTGCCGGGGGGACGGTGATCACCATCAAGGGGAAACACCTGGACACCGCCACGAAAGACGATGTCTCCGTTTCTGTCGGAGGAGTTCCCTGTGAAGTGTAAGCAGCTCATTTTTAAACCTTTACACAGAGGTGGGAAGTAGTGGAGTGCAAATACTTTGTTACTACTTTTACAATTCTCTAGTAACCTTCTTAAATACTTTTGGGATAGTTAAACGTTTTTATTTCTCCCTTTCAGGCTAAAGTTCGGCTCTGAGATCTCGTGTAAAACGGGGAAATATCGGGGGCAGAAAGTTACCTCGGAGGGGTTAGCGGTGGCGGTGAAATACGGGACAAACACGACGAAGGAAATTCCGTCCGCTTACCAGTACTCGGAAAACCCCAAGATCACAGATTTTAACCCCAAGAGCAGCTTCCTATGGTGAGTGTGTGCTTAAGACGTTGGTACGGTGGGATTTCATTGAGTAAAGGTGATGGTTTGTTAGAGCTATGGTAGGATAACATAAATAATACAATGTATTTGCTGAGATGAGGCTGCTCCAACCTAGCACCATTTGACGACACTATTTAAATATTTTGTAATCGTTATTATAATTATTTGTGTGTGTGTGTGTGTGTGTGTGTGTGTGTGTGTGTGTGTGTGTGTGTGTGTGTGTGTGTGTGTGTGTGTGTGTGTGTGTGTGTGTGTGTGTGTGTGTGTGTGTGTGTGTGTGTGTGTGTGTGTGTGTGTGTGTGTGTGTGTGTGTGTGTGTGTGTGTGTGTGTGTGTGTGTGTGTGTGTGTAGCGGTGGTCGGAGGATTGTGGTGTTGGGAAGCGGTTTCGATCTGATCCAGAGAGCCACCATGGAAGTCCTGTCCGCTAACGACGAGATCTCACAGAACACCGCACCTGTACAGGTAGGTGTGTGTGTGTGTGTCAATTACATAAGTATTAAAGCATGGAGACATGGCCCAGTAGAGACACTACATACTGATATGAACATCAGCAGGAGAGGACTCTTTAAAGTAGAGACACTACACACTGATATACACCTGAACATCAGCAGGAGAGGACTCTTTAAAGTAGAGACACTACATACTGATATACACCTGAACATCAGCAGGAGAGGACTCTTTAAAGTAGAGACACTACATACTGATATACACCTGAACATCAGCAGGAGAGGACTCTTTAAAGTAGAGACACTACATACTGATATACACCTGAACATCAGCAGGAGAGGACTCTTTAAAGTAGAGACACTACATACTGATATACACCTGAACATCAGCAGGAGAGGACTCTTTAAAGTAGAGACACTACATACTGATATACACCTGAACATCAGCAGGAGAGGACTCTTTAAAGTAGAGACACTACATACTGATATACACCTGAACATCAGCAGGAGAGGACTCTTTAAAGTAGAGACACTACATACTGATATACACCTGAACATCAGCAGGAGAGGACTCTTTAAAGTAGAGACACTACATACTGATATACACCTGAACATCAGCAGGAGAGGACTCTTTAAAGTAGAGACACTACATACTGATATACACCTGAACATCAGCAGGAGAGGACTCTTTAAAGTAGAGACACTACATACTGATATACACCTGAACATCAGCAGGAGAGGACTCTTTAAAGTAGAGACACTACATACTGATATACACCTGAACTTCAGCAGGAGAGGACTCTTTAAAGTAGAGACACTACATACTGATATACACCTGAACATCAGCAGGAGAGGACTCTTTAAAGTAGAGACACTACATACTGATATAAACCTGAACATCAGCAGAATAATTGAATGAAAATGGATGTTTTCTTCTGTGCAGTTTGTTCAGGAGCATGTGAGTAAGAACGACACGGTGCTTCAGTTTCTCTCTCCGGCGGTGAACTGCTGCGTCGACAGCACGGCGTTGAGATCTGTCCTCTGGTTGGACGATGAGAAGGAAGAGCTGAAAGGCTTCGACTACCATCCTGACCCCTCCTTCGAGCTGCTGCTGAAGAACGTAA
>JAPTMU010000179.1:417500-472437 GCA_028583405.1 Pogonophryne albipinna
CCCGTCAGACCTGATGATAGAGATGGAGGACCACACCAGCGATCTGAGCGAGGCGCGGATCCCCTTCCTGGATTATAAAACGTACACCGACCGGAACTTCTTTCTGCCCACGAAGGACGGCTCGGCCGACACCATGATCACCGGGAAAATACAAATCCCAGAAGCCCGAAAGGCCATCGTGGCTCAGGCTCTGAACCAGTTCTCCAACCTGCTGAACAGCAAACCCTTCCTCATCAACGTGAGAGAAACACGGCTTATTCATTTATTGTTCCCGTTGACATTTACTCTAGCACCTCCATGAGTTTAAATATTGTATGTAAGCATCTTTGAGCACTAGGAAAAGCGCTGTAAAAATGAAATGTATTATTATTATATATAATAAGGAGAATATGTCTGACCCCTAGTTTCCACTGGGTCCGTCTGCGGCGCGTTACGGGCGCGTTACGGGCGCGTTACGGGCGCGTTACGGGCGCGTTGAGGCTGCGCCGCGGCGTCCGCAAGGATCGCGGCCACTCTAGTCAATGGGTGCTATTCCACCAGACGCGCCGCATTACGGCTCAGAAGCGTCCCAGAAGCGTTTCGCCGCTGGGCTCCGCTCGAAATAGGATTGAAGTCTATTTTTCGACGCGACGCAGCCGTAAGGTAATGTCGGGCAGGAAGTGGAACGGTGACAGCATCCGGCCCACCCCCCAAAACCGGTTCCTTCTCCTCCCCCCATCCTTCCTCTGTAGTCTTTCCAGTAGGAGAATAAAGGCCAGCGTTCTCCTTCGGTTTACAGGCACTTACTTTCTTGTAGAAGTACAAATGTCCAGGAAATATGCCCAAATCAACAAGAACTGCGAGCCGGCATGCACGACGCTCCGCTTCCGTAATGCTTCTGAAACGCTCGTGAAACGCGCCCGGTAGGGTATGACGCCGGAGGAGGCCGGACCAAAACCGCGGCGCGGCCGTAACGCGCCGCAGACGGACCCAGTGGAAACTAGAGGTTATTCTGTATCAGCTTTTATCTGATTTTTTCACTTACTGGTGGAAATCGGCTTTCTTAATAACAAATATGAACCCAAAGATAATAAAATAACCAAATTACAATTATTATTATTATATTTACTATCACTATCTTTTCCCTTTAATGGATTATGAGCTGCATTCAGACTTCTTCCCAAGATCAATACGTCACTTCGTTGCTCAAACACAGCCATGTCTTTAATATAACCCCCTCTGTATTTATGTCCCGTAGTTCATCCGTACGTTGGAGAGCCGTCCGGACTTTAACGCCCGTGCTCGCGGTTACTTCGCCTCTCTGCTGACGGTGGCGCTGCACGGGAAGCTGGAGTATTACACCGACATCATGAGGACGCTGCTGCTGGAGCTGATGGACGAACACGTGCAGAACAAAAACCCAAAACTCATGCTGCGCAGGTCAGGAAGCACGAGAACTCACGCTAGAAACATTCAGTTATTTACAGAGAAGTACACACATCCGTTACTCAAGTAGAAGTACAGATACTCGTGTTTAAAAGTACTCTGGTGAAAGTAGAAGTACAGATACTCGTGTTTAAAAGTACTCTGGTGAAAGTAGAAGTACTGACTAAACTTCTTTACTCAAGTCAAAGTAAAGAGGCTTTGAAATGTACTGTCCTTAGACCCTCTGTCCTTAGACCCTCTGTCCTTAGACCCTCTGTCCTCAGACCCTCTGTCCTCAGACCCTCACATCGTACAAGGAAACACTTCCAGAGAAACCCACAGTTTAAGGGAACATGGGAGAAACCTCAGGGAGAGCAACAGAGGAGGGATCCCTCTCCCAGGACGGACAGACGTGCAATAGATGCCGTGTGTAAATTGAAAAGATAATACATTTACAACATAGGTAGTCCAAATGTTTGGAAATGCATGTGTGTATAATAGGAAGATGAATCCACGAGGAATCCTCTCTATGGAGCACCTGTAGAAGGTCAGGATGCTCTCTATGGAGCACCTGTAGAAGGTCAGGGTCCTCTCTATGGAGCACCTGTAGAAGGTCAGGATGCTCTCTATGGAGCACCTGTAGAAGGTCAGGGTCCTCTCTATGGTGCACCTGTAGAAAGTCAGGGTCCTCTCTATGGTGCACCTGTAGAAGGTCAGGGTCCTCTCTATGGTGCACCTGTAGAAAGTCAGGGTCCTCTCTATGGTGCACCTGTAGAAGGTCAGGACCCTCTCTATGGTGCACCTGTAGAATGTCAGGGTCCTCTCTATGGAGCACCTGTAGAAGGTCAGGATGCTCTCTATGGTGCACCTGTAGAAGGTCAGGGTCCTCTCTATGGTGCACCTGTAGAAGGTCAGGATGCTCTCTATGGTGCACCTGTAGAAGGTCAGGGTCCTCTCTATGGTGCACCTGTAGAAAGTCAGGGTCCTCTCTATGGTGCACCTGTAGAAGGTCAGGGTCCTCTCTATGGTGCACCTGTAGAAAGTCAGGGTCCTCTCTATGGTGCACCTGTAGAAGGTCAGGACCCTCTCTATGGTGCACCTGTAGAATGTCAGGGTCCTCTCTATGGAGCACCTGTAGAAGGTCAGGATGCTCTCTATGGTGCACCTGTAGAAGGTCAGGGTCCTCTCTATGGTGCACCTGTAGAAAGTCAGGATGCTCTCTATGGTGCACCTGTAGAAAGTCAGGGTCCTCTCTATGGTGCACCTGTAGAAGGTCAGGATGCTCTCTATGGTGCACCTGTAGAAAGTCAGGGTCCTCTCTATGGAGCACCTGTAGAAGGTCAGGGTCCTCTCTATGGAGCACCTGTAGAAGGTCAGGATGCTCTCTATGGTGCACCTGTAGAAGGTCAGGGTCCTCTCTATGGTGCACCTGTAGAAAGTCAGGGTCCTCTCTATGGTGCACCTGTAGAAGGTCAGGGTCCTCTCTATGGTGCACCTGTAGAAAGTCAGGGTCCTCTCTATGGTGCACCTGTAGAAGGTCAGGACCCTCTCTATGGTGCACCTGTAGAAGGTCAGGATGCTCTCTATGGAGCACCTGTAGAAGGTCAGGGTCCTCTCTATCACCTGTAGAAGGTCAGGGTCCTCTCTATGGTGCACCTGTAGAAGGTCAGGATGCTCTCTATGGTGCACCTGTAGAAGGTCAGGGTCCTCTCTATGGTGCACCTGTAGAAAGTCAGGGTCCTCTCTATGGTGCACCTGTAGAAGGTCAGGGTCCTCTCTATGGTGCACCTGTAGAAAGTCAGGGTCCTCTCTATGGTGCACCTGTAGAAGGTCAGGACCCTCTCTATGGTGCACCTGTAGAATGTCAGGGTCCTCTCTATGGTGCACCTGTAGAAGGTCAGGATGCTCTCTATGGAGCACCTGTAGAAGGTCAGGGTCCTCTCTATCACCTGTAGAAGGTCAGGGTCCTCTCTATGGTGCACCTGTAGAAGGTCAGGGTCCTCTCTATGGTGCACCTGTAGAAGGTCAGGATCCTCTCTAGGGTGCACCTGTAGAAGGTCAGGATGCTCTCTACGGTGCACCTGTAGAAGGTCAGGATACTCTCTATGGTGCACCTGTAGAAGGTCAGGATGCTCTCTATGGAGCACCCGTAGAAGGTCAGGGTCCTCTCTAGCACCTGTAGAAGGTCAGGATCCTCTCTATCACCTGTTGAAGGTCAGGGTCCTCTCTATCACCTGTAGAAGGTCAGGGTCCTCTCTAGGGTGCACCTGTAGAAGTTGCAGAGTATCCTGGAGTCCATGTTGAACCTCCTCAGCCTGCGGAGGAAGAAGAGCCGCTGTCGAGCTGTGGTGGTGGAGGTGTGAAGAGTCCTTGTCAGGTCCTCAGTGATGAGTCCTTGTCAGGTCCTCAGTGATGAGTCCTTGTCAGGTCCTCAGTGATGAGTCCTTGTCAGGTCCTCAGTGATGAGTCCTTGTCAGGTCCTCAGTGATGAGTCCTTGTCAGGTCCTCAGTGATGAGGAGCTTTGATGGATTTTTTTAATTATAAAATGTATAATAATTAAACGTGTTTTCTCCAGATTGTTGAACTGTCCCTTTAAAATAGTGTGTGTGTGTGTGTGTGTGTGTGTGTGTGTGTGTGTGTGTGTGTGTGTGTGTGTGTGTGTGTGTGTGTGTGTGTGTGTGTGTGTGTGTGTGTGTGTGTGTGTGTGTGTGTGTGTGTGTGTGTGTGTGTGTGTGTGTGTGTGTGTGTGTGTGTGTGTGTGTGTGTGTGTGTGTGTGTGTGTGTGTGTGTGTGTGTGTGTGTGTGTGTGCAGGTCAGAGACGGTGGTGGAGAGGATGCTCTGTAATTGGATGTCCATCTGTATCTATCAGTTCCTCAGGGTAACGGATATATATTTATTTTCTTCCTCTCCATTTCTTTTGACTTCGATCTGTTTCTCTCTCTTCTTCCTCTCCAGTTATAATTGCCTCTTTGAAATGTTCCTTCTGTCTCTCCTTTCTGTGGAAATCAGTTTTGTTGCCCCTTGTGTTTTAGTTTGTTTGTGCTTTGGAACCACCAACAGCAGCAGCTCAGAGTTTCTGTAATTGAACATCCTCATACCAAAAAGTGTGTTTGTTATGTTGGGTTAAAAATCTGCAGCTGAATGAGTTTATTCCCTAAACCCTGAATACGTCCTGCCAGTATCCAAACATATCTTTTTTATAATTATATTTAATTGTAGTATAGGTTACGTCTATGATATTTGATTTGTAATTATTTGTGATATGATTGTGTGACCAGGACACGGCAGGGGAGCCTCTCTACAAGCTGTTCAAGGCTCTGAAGCATCAGGTGGAGAAAGGGCCGGTGGACGCCAAGATGAAGAAAGCCAAATACACTCTGAACGACACGGGGCTGCTGGGAGACGACGTGGAGTACTCAGTACTGGTAAATACACATAATATACACCCAGTACACATAGTATACACTCAGGACACACGGTACACACCCAGGACACACACAGTATACACAATACAAACAGTACACACACAGTACACACAGTACACACCCAGGACACATAGTATACACTCAGGACACACGGTACACACCCAGGACACCCATTTTACACACAGTATGCACACAGTACACACCCAGGACACACACAGGATACACAATACACACACAGTACACACAGTATACACCCAGGACACATAGTATACACCCAGGACACCCATTTTACACACAGTATGCACACAGTACACACCCAGGACACACACAGTATACACAATACACACAGTACACACACAGTATACACCCAGGACACGTACAGTATACACACACAGTACACACACAGTATACACACAGTACACACAGTATACACCCTGTACACCCAGTATACACACAGAACACACACAGTACACACAGTATACACCCAGGACACATACAGTATACACCCATTACACACACAGTTCACACACAGTACACACACAGTATACACACAGTACACATACTATTTTATCAATCACACATTATTAGTTGCAGCCCAGTTTGCTTATAGTAGCAGATGTGCTTTTCTTAAGGGTTTCAAAGGTGTGTGTGTGTGTGTGTGTGTGTGTGTGTGTGTGTGTGTGTGTGTGTGTGTAGACTCTGCAGGTGTTGGTCCACGGGGAGGGTCCTGACGTGACTCCAGTGAAGGTGTTGAGCTGCGACTCCATCACACAGGTGAATGCACTGACTGGTAGGCGATATACGATAAACGTTTAGTGAGATACATTTTAAACGTGTGGTCCTGCAGGTGAAGGAGAAGATCATCGACCAGGTGTACAGGAACCTGCCGTACTCTCAGAGACCAGAGGTGGAGAGTGTTGCTCTGGGTACGACACACACACACACACACACACACACACACACACACACACACACACACACACACACACACACACACACACACACACACACACTCGTAAAAGTATCTAAAAAATTATTATATTTCTAGAAATAAGATAAGTTGATGTTACAAATTAGGTGTGTGTCGCCTCCTGCTGGTTCATGGTGGAACTGCAGGGTTACTGTGAGACTTAGTGGAAGAAAGAAATAAGGAAATTATATTTAATTTAAGGACGAAATTAGATTTTCTTTCGTTTTTTTACCTATTTTAATGCATTTTTCTCTTTTCATCATTTCAAATTGTTAGTTTTTAGGGATCTTTGTTGTCTTTTCTTTGCCATGTAGTATACTTCAGTGCCTTTGACTTTTTTGTATCTATAAAACACATTATTATAAAACACCATATTCTGAAAAACACTCATTAAATGTATTTCCTGACGTTTCCTCAGAGTGGCGTCCGGGCTCCACGGGTCAGATCCTGTCTGACCTCGACCTGACCTCTCAGAAGGAAGGACGCTGGAAGAGACTCAACACGCTCGCTCACTACAACGTGAGATACTTTGATATTTTACTGAGTTTAATGTGGTGCAAAAACACAAAGGTTGTTTGTCAGAATCAGAAACAGGTTTATCTCCAGGTCGGTTGACACGTACGAGGAATTTGACTTGATGTCGTGGTGCGTACATCAAAGTCAAACAAAAATTAAAAACACAGGTAGAGAATAGAGATGTCCCGATCCGATCACGTGATCGGGGATCGGAGCCGATTACGTGATTTTCAAAAGATCGGAACCGGGAGAAAAAAATTCGGGGATCTGGAATTTTTTTTTTTTTTTTTTTTATCAAATATTTTTATGATTTTATTTAATGTTACAAAACAAAAATGACCATGTTGACGTCTTAAAGTCATCCTGAGGCCTTAGTTTTGGTTTAAAATGACACAACATCATGTATGTGTTGATTCTTTTGGGCTTGTTTTCGGACCTGGTTGCTTATTTCTCTCAAAGCTGGCAACAGAGTGGGCGCGCAGTGTCTAATAGTAGCAGCTAACGAGAGGCTACGTTCAGCTGGTGACTCGGGAGTCGGGACAGAGAAAATGTCAGGAGTTTGGAAGTATTATAAAATTGAAAGCGAAGGCAGTGTAACAGCCAGATGCAATGTTTGCAAGGCGGAGGTTCCGCGTGGTAGAAAGAACAGAGCTACGTTCAACACAACCAATCTAATACGCCACCTGAGAAACAAACACCAACAACAACAGGACGAGTACACAGCGGCCACTCAGGTAACGGCACTGAAACAACCGACACTTTCAGAGACTTTTAAAAGGAAAGAGAAACTGCCCCAGAACAGTGACAAGGCCAAACGAATAACAGCCAAGATAGCTGAACTCATCGCGTTGGATGACCAGCCGTTATCTGTTACCTTTTTTTTCTCTTCATGCATTGCATTAAGATCGGATCGGGAAAAATCGGTATCGGCAGATTGTCAAAATCAAATGATCGGAATCGGATCCCTAGTAGAGAACTATTTTAAGAAAAGTATAATAACATTAAATATAGTAAATTGTTATGGTGAACTGGATGTCTTTGGACTGATGGACAGAAAACGTTAAGATGTCGGGTTTAAGATCAGATCAGACTTTATTGATCCAAATGTGGGATAAGTTTGCGTCGCAGCAGCATACAGAGTACATGGCATTGCACATAAGTGGAAATGAAAAATTAACCCAGTACACTAAATCTATAACTGTCTGACAAATAAAAGACTATTGAAGCGTCGATTTACATGAAGTAGATTATAAAGCAGGATATTATATACATATATATATATATATATATTTAGTCGTATGTTTCCCTGTGATTTCTTTCAGGTTCGAGATAACGCCACGCTGGTTCTCTCCAGAGTTCTACACTCGCAGTCCTTCCACCAGCACCAAGACAACTACGAAGAGAGTATGTACACACACACACACACACACACACACACACACACACACACACACACACACACACACACACACAAAGGACAACAAAATTGAAGAGTTAGGAGACAATGGAGGCAATTTCCTATTACATCCAGACTCACACACACACACACACACACACTCATACATGTTCTCACACACACACACACACGCATACATGCACACACACACACACACACACACTAACATACACACACACACACACACACACACTCACACACACACACACACACACACACGTTCACACACACTCAAACACACTAACACACACACACATACATGCACACACACACACACACTCAAACACACTGACACAAACATACATACACACACACTCAAACACACTAACACACACACACACACATACATGCACACACACACACACACACTCAAACACACTGACACAAACATACATACACACACACTCAAACACACTAACACACACACACACATACACACACACACACACACACACACACTCATACATGTTCACACACACTCAAACACACTAACACACACACACACACACACACACACTAACACCCTTGACTCTTTATATTAATACTAAATAAATACCTAACTGAATGTGTTTTTAGTTGTTTCCTGCGTGTTTCCTGACTTTTGGGCAGGGGTATCATGACCTCTCCTCCCTTTCAGAGAACGCTCTGCTGGAGGACGACCACACCTTCCACCTGGTGCGTCCGGCGGATGAAATGGACGAGGGGAAGTCGAAGAGAGGAAGCATGAAAGACAAGTCCATGACGAAGGCCATCACCGAGATCTACCTCACGAGACTGCTGTCCGTCAAGGTGAGACACGAGGACTTATATACCTTCAATGCAACCTTACATAGGTATGCACAAATATATTACACAGTGGCCATATGTTAGTAAGTCCACTTTACAAATACATTCAGTCAATTCAAGTTGAAAACATTTTCTAACAAATCTTAGTTGATAAGAAGAAAAAACCCAATAACTTATGTACATAACAAGCTTGAAATACACCCTTCATGTTGCCTCTTATTCTAATCAATCTGAAGCTTCTGTTGTACGGAATGAGCTGCCAACAGAATACATGAAACCCTACGGAGAGCTGTGATGTTTCTTAAAGCATATTCAATCATCAACAATCATTTACCCACCTCATAACTTCTCTTATGAGGACATGCCTCACCTCTACTGAGCGGCCCAGCCCTTCGTATATATTTGCCTGTATGTGACCCTCAGTGAAAACAGTTTGGACACCCCTGCTGTATATAAACCTGTGTGTGTGTGTGTGTGTGTTTCAGGGCACTCTGCAGCAGTTTGTGGACGACTTCTTCCGCAGCGTGTTGTGTTCAGGGGCCGTTGTTCCTCCGGCCGTTAAATACTTCTTCGACTTCCTGGACGAGCAGGCGGAGCGACACGACAACGTGGACGAGGAGACGCTGCACATCTGGAAGACCAACAGGTACACAACGAGTACTGTGTGTACAAGTACAACAAGTATTATACAAGAAGAGTAGTGTGTGTACAAGTATTACACAAGAAGAGTAGTGTGTGTACAAGTACAACAAGTATTACACAAGACGAGTAGTGTGTTTACATTTGGATTGTTTATTTCTAGTCTTTACATTTGTATTGTACGATGCCTTGTCTTTTTATGCTGCTGCAACGCAAACATTTCCCAAATTGGGATCAATAAAGTACTTCTTATCTTATCTTACAAGTACCACATGTTTTATACAAGACGAGTAGTGTGTGTACAAGTACCACAAGTTGTATACCTGGTACTTGTCTATATTCTAGTTCAGTGCTTCTCAAAGTGTGGTCCGCGGACCACTGGTGGTCCGTGAGTGCCCCCTAGTGGTCCTTGAGTATATTGGTAAAATTTCACATTTGAAATAAATAAATAAATTTAAGTTTTCCGCACTCTCGCAGGAATATCTCCGCAATGGAGCGAGGTTAAGTTTCACTTTCAATTGCATGATATAGCCCAGCGCAACACCTTCATCACACATGTTGCCACTTGCTTGTACCATTTTCAGGCGATTTGTAATCTGTTCTAGAAAAACGATGTGATTTTGGATATTTGTGGAGTTAGGTGGTCCGTGAGTGTTTTTTTATTGGTTAAGTGTCCTTGGTATGAAAAGGTTTGAGAAACACTGATCTAGTTGTATTCAAGTTAACCAATGCATTGAGGTTGTACAGTACAGGAATCATTCAATCTATTTTATAGTCTTACTATTGACTGAAAAGTGCCCAAACCTTTGATAAAATAATCATTGTTTTTCAACAAAAGTGCTAAAAAAACGTATTCATGGTGAAATGAATGTGCATAAATTGAGTGTATGTAAAATATATGTATTTATTTGTATCATTAATACCAAATGCAACCTCTGTTAGCAAACACTTTAAAATAAATATGATTGTTTCTATCACTGTATTTAAAAAAAAATATATATTTTTTTCTTCTGAAAAACAAGGTCTTAATTCTAATAAAATAATAAATAAATAAACCTAAGAGTGTGTGATTGGTTCTGACGGGGTCTTTGTCTCCCCAGCTTGCCCCTGCGGTTCTGGGTGAACATCCTGAGGAACCCTCAGTTCATCGTAGACGTTCACGTGACGGAGGTCGTGGACGCGTCG
Organism: Pogonophryne albipinna; assembly: GCA_028583405.1. Lineage (NCBI taxonomy): Eukaryota > Metazoa > Chordata > Actinopteri > Perciformes > Artedidraconidae > Pogonophryne > Pogonophryne albipinna. The sequence continues at coordinate 427,884 of JAPTMU010000179.1, forward strand.
CTGCACGTCGTCGCTCAGACATTCATGGACGCCTGCACCAAGACGGAGCACAAACTCAGCAGAGTGCGTGCAAAAAAACATTACCTTTAACTACGAGAGAAACGTTCAAGGATTCAGGGCTTTCATTGTCACGTGTACATACATAGCTACGGTGTGGATATCTCATTGAAGATCTGAGGTCACAGGCTCCTCCTCCTACAGTGCAACACAATAACACAGATAGTGCAAGTAAATACAAATAAAATAGAATATAGTAGAAATCATCCTTGTATCTCCGGCACCAGCAGAGTCAGTGCAAATAAATAAATCATTAACCTACTGTTTGAGAAAACTCTTAGGTCTTTTGTAACATACATCCCTTTATCTTAAAGTATTTCTGTTAAAGTCAGAAATCTGAAGAAAATTCAAACATTTGAAAAAAGACTCAAATCTGAAAAAGTCAAAATTGTGAAAAAATCTGAAGAAAAACCGCAGTACCACTTTACAATAAGACTACCCTTATAAAGGATTCATCATTAGGTTGTAAACACTTTATTAATCTTTAAGAACCATTTATAAACCAGTTCTAACATAGTTTGCATACATCAAGCCTTGTTAGGACTGGCTCACTTTATGCTGCGTTTCCATTACAGTTGAGGAACTGGGGCAGTAACTATAGTAACGCAGTGTAGGCGGAGCCGTGACGTCATCTTCAATACGAACCACAAAACTAACATCAGCCGTTAGCTGTTAGCACTCAGAGCTCACAGCTCCTCATATCTGTTCAGAAACTAGACACAAGTGAAACAAGTACAAACCACAGACTGTCTGTGTCATGGAGAATACAGTCGCTGGTTTATTTATGTCTGTAGCAGGGTTTCCGCTAGGATTTTTTCTCGCCGGTCAAATGTCCGGGCAGAATTTATTTTACCGGACAAATTTGAAAGGTACCGGTCATATTTCAATAATAATAATAAGAGTTGTGTAGCAGAGTTTCCGTTAGCAGGTAACTACCGGACTATGAGCAGATATGCTGATGTTTAAAACTCAGTTCACGGGGCTCATTTTTATATTGCTTCAGTTTATAATCGTAACAGATCGAAAAAAATTCAGATTCATTTTTCAATAAATGATTCCACAAACAACATAATTATTACATTCAAACAAACTACTTGTCGTAGATAACGTACATTATTCAAAAGTTTATATCAACTTTGAATAATAACACGGGAGAAAAGGATCCTCTCTTTTCCTCTCTCTCTCTCTCTCTCTCTCTCTCTCTCTCTCTCTCTCTCTCTCTATCTCTCTCTCTCTCTCTCTCTCTCTCTCTCTCTCTCTCTATCTCTCTCTCTCTCTCTCTCTCTCTCTCTCTCTCTCTCCCTCCCTCCCTCTCTCTCCTGACAGCCCGTCAGTTTCTCATGCAGCTCCTGCAGCTCGCTAAACAGTGGGCGGGGCTTCAGGTGATTATGCAGAGCTGCGTGTCTCGGTCTGACTCAGCAGCTGATCTGATCTCTCTCTCGGTCCGGTTATACTTCACTCGCATTTATGTCCATATCGATCAGATCCAGCTCTCCTGATCGGCCTTTATAGAGAGCACAGATCAAACTATTAAGAGTGAATATCGGCCGATAATGACCGGCGGCCGATCTATCGGAGCATCCCTAATTATTACCAGACATTTTGACCGGCAGGTTTTGAATTTACCGGTTTTTAATACATTTTACCAGCTAAAAACCGGTAATTACCGGTTAACGGAAACCCTGGTCTGTAGGCCGTTGTTGTGAGTGTGGACGGTCGGAGCATATACTGCGTTAGCTTAGCCGAACTCCATTCAGACAACACGCATTTTAAAAGGTGTTTCTCTGCCGTCTGTCTGCAGACTTGTCAAAGCATTAATTCATGGTTCTTACTAACCGGTATCAGTATGTTGTTACTTCGGCATCATTTTGAAACGTGTATGACAATTAAATCACGGTCAAATATGTTCATGTTGTTGTCGTTGTAGCCACTCACGTCACTAGTTTAGCATACTCAGCCCGGTTGTTGGCCCCGTAAGAACCTCGATTTTGGAGAGCCAGAAAAACTAAAAAAGTATGCGAACAACCCCGAGTGGAAACGCAACAAAAAACGGGCCGGGTTTGGCACGGCACGCTTAAACCGTGCTACGCGCTGCAGTGGAAATGCGCCATTAGCTTACTTCGTCTTCTTCATCAGCCAGCATCCTTGGTATTTGTTGTTCACTGAGTTGATTCCCCCCCATCCATCTTGATGTTTCTTGGCATCTCTTATGACCATTTATTTTCGAGTTACTAACATTTATAACTACTAAAAGGGAGCCTTATTGGAAAGTGTGAAACAAATCACCATTTATTAATGAGTTACTACCTCTAATAATAAGCAGTACAGATAAATGTGGGCTCACTATTTGGCAAGCAACCGGTCACAGTCGCCCTGTTTATCTCATGTCTTATAAAAGTTCACAACCTGCAAACTATTCGTAAATCCTGCACGAAGAGCGTCTTGTTCGCTTCTCATTTTGTGTGTTTCATATCATTCTAAGAGACGATATTTGCAATAACTAAAGATAGTCCTCTCTTGTTTTCCCTGCAGGAGTCTCCTAGCAACAAGCTTCTCTACGCAAAAGAGATTTCCACATACAAGAAGATGGTGGACGAGTGAGTGTGTTTTATTAAATACACAGGACAGATGTGTGTTTATACATTAGTGCACAGCAGCGTTAAAGCTTCAAATATCAACTTACAAATAAGAACATTGTTATTATTAAATATCTTTTCCCCCAGTAGTTTAAAGTGTTAAAAAACAGAAATGAACATCAAATTCTCTCGTTTAAAATTAACATTGTTAAGCAGAATCAAAGCCCTTTTTTTATTGTGTGTGTGTGTGTGTTCTCTCTAGTTACTACAAGGGCATCAGAGAGATGGTCCCTATCAGCGATCAGGACATGAACACACACCTTGCTGAGGTTTCCAGGGTATGTAAAGAAACTCATTTTAATAACAGAACATGGGAAATGTCTGTTTTAGGTGATTTTTTAACATGTTTGAACCTTTGTTTTGCAGCAACACACACACGAGCTGAACACCGAGTTGGCCTTACATCAGCTGTACCAGTACGCCAGCAAGTACTACGATGTGGTGAGAAACGGCTTTCTGTCAAATAGGAATATGGTGGTTTTCAAGTCAACGTTTTGAGAAAAGTCAATACTTGGATAAAAACAGGTTTAAATTCGAAAAAAATGAAAAACAAGTCAAAAATCAGAGAAAACAAATCTAAATCTGAAAAAAGTCAAAAACTAAGAAACATTTGAAAAAAAGTAAAAATTCTGAAAAAAAGTCGACAAGTTGAGAATAAAAGACAAAATTCTGGAAAATTCGAAAGAAATCGGAAACTAAATTCAAAATCGAAAAAAGTCAAATTTTTGGAAAAAAATACAAAAATCTTAGGGGGAAAAAAGGATGAAAATATATCTGTCACTTTAACAGTAAAAATCTTTACTGTAATTCTTGTACATTTGATACTTTCTGTCATATTAACAAATCAATCCAATGGAGAGCCGCAGTGACGCGTCCTAAAACCCGGAAGTAAGTTAGCATTTTAGCACGTCCGGTTCCTTCGACAAAAACGCAATGCAACTTCTCCATTGGGTTTAGGATAATATCTGAACTCAGGTCTGTGGTTCAGACTCATTGAAGAGACGGATCACGTTTTGTTCTACGACATTAAATCCATCAGCCGTGACCCCGCTGGTGATTTCTGAAGAGTTGACGTGTCTGAAAAACGATGGCTGTTACGGCCCGTCCACACAGCGGCGTGCGTTGAAGCTTGCCGGTGGGCGTGTCTGAAACTCGACCAACAACCAATCACATGAATCTCCCGCCCCTGACACACAAGCAGCGGTTTGATTGGCTAGAGCTTGTACTGGCATATGATTCGATTGGCTGACGCTTCTGCCGAGGCTTCAAAAGTTGAACATTGCTCAACTTTTGCAGCGAGCCACGCCAAGCAAAGCTCCGCGGCGCTTCCCACAATGCAGTTCGGCGAAAAGTGACGTCACCCCATTCAAAGTGAATGGTGAAGCTTTCAACGCACGCCGCTGTGTGGACGGGCCGTTACCAAGTGGCTGAATAGGACTACAGAAGTTGTACGTCATTACACCGAACACGTGAACACTCCTCTAAGTTAGTTTCTGTTCTGCTTGAAAGCAAGTCCCTGCCTCCTGCAGAGTGTTCAAACAAACGCTTCAACTCGTACCATTTAGAATCTGGATGTTTGAATATGGATCTTAAGTTGGCGTGACGTTGAAGCAGCGACCCTGCTGTAGTTCCTTGATAGCATCACGTTAGCATTTAGCTTCAGGCGACTAGATTTATGCTTAGAAAATGATAAAAGTAGGGTAGACATGTGGAGATTATCCTCTGAACAAAACGTGATCCGTCTCTTAAATGTGTCTCAACCACAGACCTTATTTCCAGCTATTTTCCTAAACCCTCTGGAGAAATTGCGTTTTTGTCGAAGGAACCGGAAGGACTTTACTTCCGTGTCTAGGACGCGTCACAGTGGCTCTCTCTGTAGAATGCTGTCTCTTGGATGCTTCAGTGTAATCCTGTAAGCAGTGACTCTTTACCCAAACGTCATTTTGTCGTCTTTTCCAGATCATCAAGTCTCTGGACGAGGACCCGGCGGCCCAGAATAAGCAGCTGACGCTCCGCCTCCAACAGATCGCCGCCGCGCTGGAGAACAAAGTCACTGACCTTTGACCTCAGTGAAGGTCGGATACTAAAACACACAGGAAGTTGTTTTTCCCGGGAATGGACCTAAAAGGAAGACGAGCTCACGGACTCTAAGGAATGTTTTGACCATAAGGACTGAAGTGGGAGGAGCCACAGGAAGCTGATGGCCATATAAGGAGTGACGGAGGGAGAGGTTACGAATGAAGGAAGATTTTTGGACAATTTAAGAGAAAAAAGAGTGGTGGGAACATTCCGGAGAGACAACACCAAGAAGGCCATTTTAAAATGTGTGAAATCAAAGGGTTATTTTTTTAATTCGGTGTGATAGTCGGTCCTTTTTGCTTCTCTGCACCACAATTTATTTTATCATTCAAGGACTAAAGAAGTGCCACTTTTAGGATGAAGAATTTACATAAAAAGACATTACCAAATATTTTCTTTATATACGACGCAGCCCTTTTCTTTTTTTTTGGAAGTACTACCACTTGCGTATCACAGAACTGTGGATTTGAGGTCAATATTTTTTGTTTCCACTAAACGGCAACAAGAGAAATCGGATGTTTTGTCAGTGAAAGAAAATCGTTTCATCCTAACGCGTTTATTTAATCGACCAATGGAAACCCACTACGGTACGCACCACTGGCCAATCAGGGCTCTTGGTTGAGGAGAGTGAATTCAGGGTACGATGTCCAAAAAAAACACATAATTTTAACCTTTTTTTAATCATACCCAAATGTTGTTTTTCATATCCGATCATGTGATGACACCACGCAGACGTGTTATTCTCTGTCTGCAGGCTTTCCATGTCTGAGAAGGATCTTTTTAATGGACTGATACAAAGCCACTTAATTGCTTTATTCTGCAAAGTGTTAATCAGGGTGGTCCATATCCATGTGCAAGAGTGTGTGAGTGTGTGTTCAACATTTGTATCATCACCGGTTTGCTTGTTTTTACTTGTCTGCCTAATCATGCTTAAAAAACACTTTTATCATTTACTGTGATTTGTTTTTATAATCTTTTTAGTTTCACCTCTGATTGCCCTTCGTATATGTAATGCTGCTTTTCGTTTCTGCGCACGTGAGGAGGTGAAGTGTCTTCTGAAGACAGGGTATCCATGCATCCTTCAAAAAGACGTCGAATAAATCAAAATGTGAGGTGTTAAATGTATTAAATCCAGTTATTGTATGGCCTTTTCGTCCATCGTGCTTTGCAAGTGTTCTTAAAACTGCAATATGACAAACAACAAAAGGTACGTCCACTCAAAACACACACACACACACACACACACACACACACACACAGAAACAAAACCATAACGGAAATACTTCTTAGTATGTGTTTGATTTGATGCATTTTAAGTCTCCCTTACACAAGAACTTACATTAAAATACAAATGAAACCACATTTCTGCATATTAGTGTCCTGCAATGTGTCTCAGCAGGAGAGGACTCTTTAAAGTAGAGACACTACATACTGATATACACCTGAACATCAGCAGGAGAGGACTCTTTAAAGTAGAGACACTACATACTGATATACACCTGAACATCAGCAGGAGAGGACTCTTTAAAGTAGAGACACAACATACTGATATACACCTGAACATCAGCAGGAGAGGACTCTTTAAAGTAGAGACACTACATACTGATATACACCTGAACATCAGCAGGAGAGGACTCTTTAAAGTAGAGACACTACATACTGATATACACCTGAACATCAGCAGGAGAGGACTCTTTAAAGTAGAGACACTACATACTGATATACACCTGAACATCAGCAGGAGAAGACTCTTTAAAGCAGAGACACTACAGACTGATATACACCTGAACATCAGCAGGAGAGGACTCTTTAAAGTAGAGACACTACATACTGATATACACCTGAACATCAGCAGGAGAGGACTCTTTAAAGTAGAGACACTACATACTGATATACACCTGAACATCAGCAGGAGAGGACTCTTTAAAGTAGAGACACTACATACTGATATACACCTGAACATCAGCAGGAGAGGACTCTTTAAAGTAGAGACACAACATACTGATATACACCTGAACATCAGCAGGAGAGGACTCTTTAAAGTAGAGACACTACATACTGATATACACCTGAACATCAGCAGGAGAGGACTCTTTAAAGTAGAGACACTACATACTGATATACACCTGAACATCAGCAGGAGAGGACTCTTTAAAGTAGAGACACTACATACTGATATACACCTGAACATCAGCAGGAGAGGACTCTTTAAAGTAGAGACACTACATACTGATATACACCTGAACATCAGCAGGAGAGGACTCTTTAAAGTAGAGACACTACATACTGATATACACCTGAACATAGCAGGAGAGGACTCTTTAAAGTAGAGACACTACATACTGATATACACCTGAACATCAGCAGGAGAGGACTCTTTAAAGTAGAGACACTACATACTGATATACACCTGAACATCAGCAGGAGAGGACTCTTTAAAGTAGAGGCACTACATACTGATATACACCTGAACATCAGCAGGAGAGGACTCTTTAAAGTAGAGACACTACATACTGATATACACCTGAACATCAGCAGGAGAGGACTCTTTAAAGTAGAGACACTACATACTGATATACACCTGAACATCAGCAGGAGATGACTCTTTAAAGTAGACACTACATACTGATATACAGCTGAACATCAGCAGGAGAGGACTCTTTAAAGTAGAGACACTACATAGTGATATACACCTGAACATCAGCAGGAGAGGACTCTTTAAAGTAGAGACACTACATACTGATATACAGCTGAACATCAGCAGGAGAGGACTCTTTAAAGTAGAGACACTACATAGTGATATACACCTGAACATCAGCAGGAGAGGACTCTTTAAAGTAGAGACACTACATACTGATATACACCTGAACATCAGCAGGAGAGGACTCTTTCAAGTAGAGACACTACATACTGATATACAGCTGAACATCAGCAGGAGAGGACTCTTTAAAGTAGAGACACTACATAGTGATATACACCTGAACATCAGCAGGAGAGGACTCTTTAAAGTAGAGACACTACATACTGATATACAGCTGAACATCAGCAGGAGAGGACTCTTTAAAGTAGAGACACTACATAGTGATATACACCTGAACATCAGCAGGAGAGGACTCTTTAAAGTAGAGACACTACATACTGATATACACCTGAACATCAGCAGGAGAGGACTCTTTAAAGTAGAGACACTACATACTGATATACACCTGAACATCAGCAGGAGAGGACTCTTTAAAGTAGAGACACTACATACTGATATACACCTGAACATAGCAGGAGAGGACTCTTTAAAGTAGAGACACTACATACTGATATACACCTGAACATCAGCAGGAGAGGACTCTTTAAAGTAGAGACACTACATACTGATAGACACCTGAACATCAGTAGGAGAGGACTCTTTAAAGTTAAATATAATAAATCTGATATCTCTTAAAATAGACCTCTATCTTTCTCACCGTGCCTTTAAGAGAAGAACTGAAAGAAGATTTGGAAGTAAATGCCAAAAGAAGTATCACGTACATGTTTGTCTTTCTTTGTCATGACATGAGACAATAAGAAAGCTTGGACCATTTTGTCCCTTTGGAAAGATATGTGACATTAAAACATCCTTTTTTGGGAGAAATGTTGAGATTTTACTGAATAATTTCTCAACTTTAAATATGATTTAATATAAAAACCACTTGAAATAGAGGCATTTACAAAGTGCATTAGGAATCATGAATGGTGGAACATTAGTTTAGCGTAAAACCATTGAAAAATACTTCTATATTCCCACATCTTTATGTAGGATTTGGATGTTTAATTTAGAGTTTTTCGGGTTCAGGGAAATGTCAGTGTGTGACGACTGGATGAGGGATCGAAGAGTTAAGCGTCCACTATTTGGAAACATTTTGTTTTAAAGGTCACCTATAATGCAAAATCCACTTCTTCATGTCTCTTCTACATCAACATGTGTCCCCTCTTCTTCATGTCTCTTCTACATCAACATGTGTCCTCTCTTCTTCATGTCTCTTCTACATCAACATGTGTCCTCTCTTCTTCATGTCTCTTCTACATCAACATGTGTCCCCTCTTCTTCATGTCTCTTCTACATCAACATGTGTCCCCTCTTCTTCATGTCTCTTCTACATCAACATGTGTCCCCTCTTCTTCATGTCTCTTCTACATCAACATGTGTCCCCTCTTCTTCATGTCTCTTCTACATCAACATGTGTCCCCTCTTCTTCATGTCTCTTCTACATCAACATGTGTCCCCTCTTCTTCATGTCTCTTCTACATCAACATGTGTCCCCTCTGTGGAAAGAGACTCTGAAAGTTTCAGGAACAAAGATTTTCTCTCTTTTTGATCCATTTCTATAAAAACCTGTTTTTGGATGGACTGGACCAAGTGTTAGTTTTAAAAGCAGGCAGAAAAAAGGTCTTTACTTTTGGGTCTGGAGCCCAAATCTATGAGTCTTCTGAGGGAGGGGAGACGTGGGAGAAAATCCAGATCCTCCAAGTTCAGAATATCCAATAAAAGATGTTTATACAAATGGAAAATCTACTTTTATTCCTTTATTGCTTTGGTGTATTTCAAGAAATACACCAAAGCATCCTTGTAATTGATTTTTTGAATTTTGCTGCAGCTTTTGGTAGAATTAATGTTTTAATTTTGTAATAGAAATAAAGTACATAACAATTAAATAATATAAGAAAAATGTGCAAAAAACAATAATAATATTTACAGTAAATAAAAAATAATAATAATAAATTAAATTAAAAAAGGAAACATTTGCAATAACAATAAAGTAAATACAAAATGTAATATTATATGAACATTATAAATTAGCATAAACTATAATAATAATAATATTTGCAATAAAAATAATGACATTTAAAAAAAAAGGGAAAATGTGACGTAAAAATAAAGTTAATTAATTAATTAAATATAAAATACATTGGAATTAAAGTTAAAAATCTGATATTAAAGATACATAAAATAATATATAAAATAGATAGATTAAAAAAATAAAAAACTATTGTAAAATAAAACAGGAAAAAATAATATACATTATTATTAGTATTTGTTTTTAAATAAATATATGACAACATGAAGTATGGCACATTAAACAGGAAATATTCAACATCAAATACGTGTTTTTAACCATTAAAAAATCAGTTAATACACATTTTTAGAGAAGCCAAAAAATGACTCAAAGGGTGCTCTTCAACCAAACCGGAAGTCAGGTGTTGTAGTTAAACCGTTGAGTGACAGCAGCTGCAGTGGATGTTCTCACAACTCTTGGAGGTAATTATAAGCCTTATAATTCACTTTACAAACACGATACATTTACTTTTAGATTCACTTTGACTTACACTTCCTCGATATATCGTATTTTTGACATTTCTTTGAGAGTAAACAATAGGAAATCCGCCCAGAAGTCATAAGGGAAAAAAGAGGCTTCAAAACTTGCTTGAAAATTATCACATTTTAACGTTTTATTTACTATAAAAGTAATTCTGCGATTTATTTCTGCACGTGCATGGGTTCATTGTAAACAAGGAGAAGTCATGGATAATTCGGGATAGTTTCATAATTGAGCAAATTCTCACCAGTTAAAGAATTATAGGATTCAAAGTAAAACAACGTTTGTTATTATCAACCAATCACAGAGCAGAATCTGGTCATTTTTGGACATTTACACATTTGAAGTATTTTTTCTGTAACTATTTCAATATCAGAAAAAAGTAGAGAAAATAAAACCCTAACATTTCCTGATGGATTACATTTTGGTGAGTGTAGAGCCACCTTTGTCCAGAAGAGGGCAGTATACACTTTCTAAAAAGGTGGATTCATGATTTCCTAAAAGTAGAAGTACTCAGATCCTGTACTTGAGTAAAAGTAGAAGTACTCAGATCTTGTACTTGAGTAAAAGTAGAAGCACTCAGATCTTGTACTTGAGTAAAAGTAGAAGTACTCAGATCTTGTACTTGAGTAAAAGTAGAAGTACTCAGATCCTGTACTTGAGTAAAAGTAGAAGTACTCAGATCTTGTACTTGAGTAAAAGTAGAAGTACTCAGATCCTGTACTTGAGTAAAAGTAGAAGTACTCAGATCTTGTACTTGAGTAAAAGTAGAAGTACTCAGATCCTGTACTTGAGTAAAAGTAGAAGTACTCAGATCTTGTACTTGAGTAAAAGTAGAAGTACTCAGATATTGTACTTGAGTAAAAGTAGAAGTACTCAGATATTGTACTTGAGTAAAAGTAGAAGTACTCAGATATTGTACTTGAGTAAAAGTAGAAGTACTCAGATATTGTACTTGAGTAAAAGTAGAAGTACTCAGATATTGTACTTGAGTAAAAGTAGAAGTACTCAGATCTTGTACTTGAGTAAAAGTAGAAGTACTCAGATCTTGTTCTTGAGTAAAAGTAGAAGTACCAGAGTGTAGGAATACTCTGTTACAGTAAAAGTCCTGCATTCAAAATGTTCCTCAAGTAAAAGTAAAATCACTACAATGTATTGGAGCGCTAGCCAATAGGAGCGTGAGGGAGGATGTGAAACAATTATCCTTCTAGAAAACATCTGGTATGTTTAGTCTGTTAATGTATTTCTTTCATGTATTTCATTTAAAAAAATGAACTTATTTAGTACATCTGGTTGATAACTTTGAGTAGTAAAGCAAATATAGAAAGTCAACAACAACAAGTAAACAGAAGTCATATTTTATTCAGCTCAAACAGAAAAATATTAGAGATCTTCTTATTTAAATGCTCACAGATTAAAATACACACGAGCATCTTAAATAAACAAAATAAATAAAAAGACACTCCTTGGAAGTTTCCTGGGAAGAATATAGACAGTGCAAGGCAAACATATATTATATGGCAAATATAATAAATTAAAGACACTTTTTATAGTATTTCTTATCTAGATATTCACATTTTTACAAACATATTACATATCTCTTTCCAGGAAACTGTCAAGGAAATAATGAAGCCCTTAAGACAAATGTTCATGGGTCTATTTCTCTGAATAATCTCAAATATTTACAAAAATACTCCAAAAAAAAGAACTCTGTAATGCGTCACTAAGTAAAGCGACAATAGTGTTTAATCGGGATCATTTATAAATAATATTTGTGTACTTTTTAAACGATATCATCGGGCATTCACGTTTAGATCTCTCAGCTATAGATGAGGATTTCATCTTGGAAGAAGAATTGATAGCGCCAATAAAAGGGACTTCTCCTTTTTAGGGACATCTACCCAAAAATGTGGTTTACTGGGGGGGGGGGGGGGCTGTTCTTATGTTCTCTGAGGGGTCACCTTCTCACACTTTGAAAACCTCTCCATTATGGAACAATCATTCTTGTATGGGAGTGTCCAGGAGTCAAATGGCCCGTTCAGGAGTCAAATGGCCCGTCCAGGAGTCAAATGGCCCGTTCAGGGGAAGGTCACTAGTTACAGATTGAATTGGGTTAAGATCTTCTAAATGATGAATCTCACCTTTTCCTTACGTGGAAAACTCCCAAAATGTGTCTTGACTGCAGCGAAAACGTTGGAAACCTCCTCACGAGAGTTTAACCCTTCTTACCTTGAACTATCTTCGGTGAGAATCAACGATGCAAAACCTGGTGATATCTAACTTAAATCCAAATAAGGATGCTTGAATGAATCCATTTTCTGTGTTGAAGATGTTGCAATAAGAAATGTATGATAAAGTAGTTTTTACAGAATTATCCATAAAGGAAATGTCTATTTTTCCTTTTAATTAGAATCAAAGTTAGTATTTTATCGAGGAAATCTATTAAATAAAACAGTACGAGATTTTTTAAGAAACAATCTGACACTTTTTATAAAGTATATTTACTCCGTTGTAAATAAATGATGCATTTAGTGAAGCAAAACTTGACAGAGAAATGTATATTATAACATTACAACAGTTTCCTCATGTCCTTTTTCTAACGCGAGACATTTCAGAAGAAAAAAGAGGAAGAAAAACTGCTTCCAAACGAAAAAGAATTGAATTGATATTTAGGTTTAAGCATCCTTTCTTCCATAAAGAAAAAAGACCAAACCTGAGAGGTTTGTTTATAACCCAAAATATGCACTTTCTCCCTTCTTCTTTAGTAAATACCACATTTTCTTCCATTAAAAAGATAAATTAACTATTAGAATACTTTCTCAATGATAAGAACATCATTAACAAAAACCGGTCAAAAATGACACGAGTGGGAAACAATGCGTCTCACACAGAAACAGGAAGTGAACAAATCACAGAACAGATTTTAGTCTGTTTTTTAGGCGGTTGTTGACAAATTAAATAATTCCAGCTTCCTGAATAGATTGTCAGACACCTAAAGCGAGAGAGAGAGTGCGCACGAACGGACGCAAGGCAACTGAAGTTTGGTAATTATGGAGTGGTGCAGGAATGAGCATTTTTCCAACTTCCTGTTCGCTCGTTTGAATGAAAGGATTAGCCGCCTTTAGCTTAGCATTGGGGATGTTAAGTCATGTCGTTCCTTTGTACTGTCTGTCCTGCTGAACAGAACCTCTACGTGTCATAATGGTTGAGACGGAAGGAACCCGGGAGATGCTGGATGTTATTCTGGGATGTTCTAGCTGAGGTAGGTTAAGACGACGGACTGGATGGGCAGCCTGCACACGGGACACAGCTTGTTCCTGTTCTTCAGCTTCCTGGCGCACACGTAGCAGGACATCAGGTGTCCCGTGTTTCCGTGAACGATGCAGCCGTTCTTCGGACGCGACTGACAGATGATACACGGATCCAGACAGGACTCGGGGAAGACGCCATTCTGCAGAAACACTGCGCTCCAGATTAGGGACTCCAGCAGGAGGACGAGGAGTGTTGGGGGAAGATGGGAGGAGCTCCTGGGAGTCCATGGAGGACGAAGAAGGCTGGGAGTCGGGAGTGTTCTGCTGCGAGGAAGAGGACGGCTTGGAGGAAGAGAAGAGCTCCTCAGAGTTTGGGGCTGAAGAGTCGGAGAAGCACTGAGACCTTTTCCCATCGGGGACGTCCACTCCTTCGTTCTCCTCGCCATCTGAACCTACAGGAGACAAAGCGGACATCGGTTAAGGATGCAAAAGTACGAGAGAATTTAAAATGTATTGTAAAAGAAAATGTACGTCTAATATCGATCGCTTTGTTATTTCCCACATCTTGCAATCTACTTATTTAAATAAATAGTTATCACCGCAATAAACCGTATTTAATTTGGTCTTAATGTACATTATTTCATATTCTGTTCTATTTACATGTATTCTTGCACTACTTTTTATTTGTATTTGACTCTATGTTGGAGGAGCTCAGGTCAGAAGAATTACATTGCCATTTCTACTCTGTAGCTTTTGAGCATATGACGATAAAACCTTTGAATCCTTGCAGGTAAACAGCTTCTCTCTACCTGGAGTCTCTCTGGCTGCTGATTGGTCGGTGGGCTTTGTGGGCAGGTCTTTGGAACAGGAGGAGGCGGGCTTTGGGGGAGTGACGCGTCAGATAGCCAAATCCTGGCGCAGCGTCCAGCAGCGAAGACATTTTCCGGGCAGAGGTGGGTTCAACTCGTCACACTTCACACAGCGCCAGTAATCCTGAGAGAGAAACACACACTGTTAGACCTGGTGTGTGTGTGTGTGTGTGTGCACGTGTGTGTGTGTGTGTGTGCGCGCGTGCACACTCACAGCTTCAGTGATCTCTGTGTCTTCATCAAACGAGTCGTTATCCTCCGCCTCAAATATGGTGACCTCGTATACCTGGACAGAGAACAAAATATATAAAACAATCAGTATTTTATTTATTTTCTTACATTATTTCCAGTCTGCTCTGATTGGTTAGCTGGCTGGCTCTGCTTAGAGATGTCCCGCCCCTCACGTACAATGTGTTGGAGCGCTAGCCAATAGGAGCATCACAAAACTCAGGGTATATGTAAAGAAATTATACTTTTCCTTCTAGAAAAAACTCTGGTATGTTTAGTCTTTTATTTCTTTCATGTATTTAATTCTAAAAAATAAACTTGTTTTTTTATTCATAGCAACATTTTAAATAAATAAAATAAATGTATTAATTAAAATACTTTTCACGTACAATGTGTTGGAGCACTAGCCAATAGAAGCACGAGTGTTCCGTAGTGATGTCACCGTGTTCCGGAACTTTAGCGTTTGCAGAACATTTACATGCACAAAAACCTTTATTAAAAACACACTACAGGAGAGGGAGAGGGAGAGGGAGAGGGAGAGAGGGAGAGGGAGAGGAGGGAACCCCCCCCCCCCCCCAAAAAAAAGTAGAATAGGGTCTCTTTAAATACTAAAATGTAAACAGATGAATATTTACCTGGTCGTCTGTGGACATCAGAGAAGCTTCGTCTTCGTTGTAGTCTTCCGAGTCGACGGATTCGACCTCGAACTCCACGCTGAAGTTGTCGCTCTCCGAGTCTGAGGCGGCAACCGTGAGCTCTGACCTGCCAGACTACACACACACACACACACACACACACACACACACACACACACGCGATGAATAAAATGAAAGCTAATGAGTGTCTTTAAGGGTTATTATTGTAAGCTAACAGTGAAATTAAAACAAAAAACACTACAAATAATATTATTTTTCTTAAACCAGCAACTAAAAGCTTAATAAAACAGAAAAACTAATGAAACGTATTAAAAACACAACAAAAATGTCTAAACGAGATGTTTTTGTGTGTAAATACTCACGGTGCTGTGTGAGTCTGACGATTGGCTGCTGTGTCTGTCCTTCGCCAATCCTCCAATCACACACCACGACAGACTCTCATCAAACGTCAGGGAGTAGCTGTCAGACCTCCTCCTCTTCCTCCCTCCTTCTTCATCATCATCTTCCTCCCCTGACTCCTCCTCTTTCTCAGCTTCACCACCCTCTGTGCTGTGTGAGGGTCCTGAGAGAGCGAGGCAGTGATTGGAGTTTAATACCTCAGACTTAAAGGTCACCTATCATGCTATTTGTAGCCAACAGCAAAGGTCTCAGATACAAATATATTAAAAACATGTCTACGAAGTGTTTTGCTCCAAATACCAAACAGATCATTCTAGCCACGCCTCATATCCCTCTATTTCACTTCCTGTTTCTAAAGTGCTGATTTGGGGGATAAAGCTTTAAAAGAGGAGGGGTCTGAGCTCATGCGGGACCCGGCAGCTACTGTCTAAACTAAATGCTGCCGTGATGAAACGCCATATCATGGATTATCAAGGATTCTCTCTGAAACAGTTTGGAGCTCAAAGGCTTTCTCTCTTGCTGGTTATACCACAAGGTGAGTTCCTTTTTACTTCCTGCTTCTTCACACACATGCAGGTTAGCTCTGAGTGTTAGCGATGCTAATGTAAACACCGACCATATTACGTCCAAAACAGTCGGGCATTGTTTCTGATAGCAACTTTCTGATTGGGCCGTGGGTCCACATTTCAGATATTACGTCATATCGGACGCAAATCTGGATCAGCTCCGTTGTTCCCTCGTTTTTAGAGATTTGGGTACGGAGGAAAAGAGAGAGGGTTTTATTTTCTGACGCTGCGTGAGTTCCCTGACACACTGGAGACACATGGTGATGTAGAGAAGACATCAACAAGTGCATTTTGCTTGATGGGTCCCCTTTAAGAGGAGCGAGTACCATGAAAAACGCTCTATAAATAAAATAAAAAGTCTTATTATTAAACTCACCGGCATCGATGCTCCTGCCGCTGCTCCTCCTTCTTCTTCTTCCTCGCCCTTCTGGTGATGAAGAGCGGCTTCCTGAGACTGCCTCCTAAAAGCACAAACACACATTTATTAGATATTCTAAAATATTAAAACTTCCTTTAAAAATCTGTCAGTTTCATTTTTTCTTTGCCTTTTCCCATCATAATCCCTGTAGCGAATGATGACCCTACATGCGGTTTAATATTTAAAATATTCTCCTTTAAAAGTCATTCATAAAAAGTTTCTGATAAATAACAAAAACTTCTCTAAAATAAATGCATGCAGTTGTTGTTTTTAGAGCATTACTGCATGCTTCCAATTTCAATAGAGTGCCACGGTGACGCGTCCTAAACAAGGAAGTAAACTCCTTCCGGTTCCTTCGACAAAAACGCAATCCAATCTCTCCATAGGGTTTTGGAAAATAGCTGGAAATCAGGTCTGTGGTTGAGACACATTTAAGAGACGGATCACGTTTTGTTCAGCCGGATAATCTCCACATGTCTACCCTACTTTTCTAATCATAAATCTAGTCGCCAGAAGCAAAATGCTAACGTTATGCTATAAACGAGCTACAGCAGGGTCGCTGCTTCAACGTCACGCCAACTTAAGATCCATATTCAAACATACAGATTCTGAATGGTACGAGTTGAAGTGTTTGTTTGAACACTTTGCAGGAGGCAGGGACTTGCTTTCAAGCAGAACAGAAACTAACTTAGAGGAGTGTTCACGTGTTCGGCGTAATGACGTGACACGGCCTCGACAACTTCTGTAGTCCTATTCAGCCACTTGGTAACAACCATCGTTTTTCAGACACGTCAGCTCTTCAGAAATCACCAGTGGGGTCACTGCTGATGGATTTAATGTCGTAGAACAAAACGTGATCCGTCTCTTCAATGAGTCTCAACCACAAACCTTAGTTCAGATAGTTTCCTAAATCGTCCGGTGCCTTGCTGAAGGGCACCACGGCAGGGCAGGAGGTGAACTGGGACCTCTCCAAGTAGCACTCCATATTTAGGTCTGTTCGGGGACTTGAACCGGCGACCCTACGGCTCACAGTCCAAGCCCCTACTGACTGAGCCACTGCCGGTTTGCATTGAAATATCTTGTCCTACTTTTGGTCCTTTTCTTACAATTTAATATCTCTTAATGTGTCTGTGTGCACGAAAGCAAATTCCCAGTAAGTGTTAACCTACTTGGCAATAAACCCGCTTCTAATTCAGATTTTTGAGGTAAGATTTGCTCAAAACGGACTCAAACACAACAGTTATATTTGATCTGAGTCTCACCTCGGCCGCTTTGTCTGCCCGAGTCTCACTTTGGGGTTCAATGGGGCTCGCTGGTGAATCTGAGGAGGAAACAGAAAGACACGTTAGTTTTTTATGAATGTGTTCTGAATCAGGAGACAGAGGAAGCGGAGAAGAGGAACAGTTGCATCGTGGAAATGAGAAAGTTATTTTAGACTTCAAACACAGCTCCGTCTCCTAAACAATCCCCTCTCATGTCTATACAGCCAATGTGTTTATTATGTAATCGCTTCCACGAGCCCAGCAGTTCCCCTTTAATTCAAAAGGTACATGTCCCGTCTGACGGCACGGTGTTTCCAAAGGCAATGAGTCCATTACATGTGTTTTTCAAAGCAATTGTGAAAGTGAGATCTCCCTTTGGCAATAAATAAAGAACTGTGTTCAATCTTGACATTTAAATAACACTAAAATGAAAAGTGGATCGGTCTTACCTTGGCTTTTTATCGCCACGAGGTTCTTGGTGATCATAGCGAAGAGAACTCTGAAACAAACATACAATTATATATTATTATCAAGTTTTGATGTGTGTTACTAGGGCTGCTCAATCGTATTTTAATCACGATTACGATTACGGCTTGCAACGATTACGAAAACAACGTAATCGAAATAAAACGATAATTTCTTTATTATTACTTTTTTAATTTCTAGTTTTTCAGTTGAGTTATATTTAAAGTTCAGGGTAATCAACTGTTAAAACACACTGTTCACATTTATTTTCTCCAATAAATGGATGTTTTCAAAGTCAATGAATAATCGCAATTACAATTATTGACCCAAATAATCGAGATTAGATTTTTGCCATAATCGAGCAGCCCTATGTGTTACTATATTATATACCTACTTGCTGTGTTGTTGCACTATGCCATATTATATTAAATGAGATGCATTACTTTCTGCATCCTATATCAGGGTTTTAAATGCAGATTTTCTCCGTAAAGTCATGCCAGAAAACTATATTTCTGTTCCACAACTGTATAATTACTCCACAAACAACATAACTGTCTGTCTCTCCCTCTCCTGACAGCCTGTCTGTATCGTCTCATGCAGCTCACTGACCCGACAGTGAAGAATAAACTATGTATAACTAGTGTAGCTTGTTCCAGAGGTAGATCAAATAGCAGTGTGTTAGGTCTAACTCTTGTGTGTGTGTGTTGCTCCGCTCTCCGGTCCGTCACAGCGGGCGGAGCTGCAGGATTTCTGCTTCACACTCGTTGCATTCCGCTATTTTACTGTCATTTTCGGACACCTTGAAATTCTGCCAGACCGGTGAAGCCATTTCACAGAGAAAAGTGTCATGTATTTTACGTCATGTGATCGGCTCTCCTGATCGGCATTTACAGAGAGCACCGATCGATCGGCCGAGAGTGAAATATCGGCCGATCGATCGGAGCATCCCTAGTTTTTATAATTTTTGAGCAAAATCTAGCATGAAAATTCCTTCCAGATCGGTTTAAGTTGTATTTATTCTTACTAAATTCAACGTATATGAAGTTCAACACCTGCTATAAGGTTTTCATTTGAGAATCTATGGTATTAGTATTACAAATAGTAAAATAAACTGCTTTCCATAACTGGCATAAACGTCCCTTTACTGAGAAAGTCAGTTGTTGTTGTTGTTGTTGTTCCTGTAGAGCAGACCAAAACAAACACTAATAAATCCTCCTCCTCCTCCTCACCGTGGCTCTTTAACAGAGAAGCTGTCGACCCCCAGCACTCGCCCCAGTGCATCCTGGGAGCAGTGGACGATGTGCTGCTGCTTCTGGTCGTACAGCTGCTTCTGGATGATGTACTGACCCAGGTAGAACATCACCTGCAGGACCAATACATCACATATTTAGCATGGGAGACATTCAAAATGTACATAAAACCTCCAATAAATACAAATAAATCCATGTTTACCTCCTTCATGGTAAAAGTGTCTTTAGTGGCTCCAGCTTGTTGCAGCAACGTCTGGAACTCTAGCTTTGGTTTCACCTTAAAAAACACACAAAATGTAGATAAGATTTGAATAACAGACACTCCTACAAAGTTCTCTGACCATGTGTGGACAGACACTACTGTAAAACCAAATAAATTAAAAATAACCATTAACGTTTTCTTATATAGAAACTTTTAAACACAGTTAAAGTTATTTCAAATCAAAAATCGGAGGAAAACAAACAAAAAGTGTATTTTATTCAAAAGGGGACCTAGTCTGCTCTGATTGGTGGAACTTAGAGATGTCCCTCCCCTTAAAGAGGCCAATAGAAGCACAAGTGTTCCAAGTGATGTCACTGTGTTCCGGAACTTTGAGATTTTAGCCTTTGCAGACCGTTTCTAAAAGCTATATAAAAACACACTATAGGAAAGGGAAACCCCCCCCCCCCCCAAAAAAAGCAGATTAAGGGACTCTTTATGTCGCGTCTCTCACCAGTTGGTTCTTGTCTGCAGTGTCGACGTTGAGCTGGCTTTCTGCTGACATTGTGAGGTTGATGGTTTCTGCACACAAACAGGAAATAAAATGATTAGTAATTAGGCTCCAAGGAACTAGGGATGCGAATTTGAAAGCAAATGAATATTCGACCCCCAAAAAAACGGTTAACCGATTAACCGAAATGTATATATCCTATAAAAAAAGAAATGTGAGAAAAATGTTGACAAAAAAACAAAACAAATACATGTTCAAATAAGTTTAGGAACCAAGTCGAATTTGTCAAATGTATTGAGCTGGTGATCACAGTTTGAACAGTTGACAGCTATAGGCCTACAGCTTTCATGCTTAAAACATAACTTGGTTTTTAAATGAAAGAGGGATCGTACACAAACAACATAACGGGTTAGGGTAACGTAACCCGTGACAACAGAGATCAACAACCTATAACAGGGCGCGAGAGAGAGATCAGCACCTGCAGCTCTGCCCGCTGTGAGGGACCGGTGAGCGGAGCAAAACACACCTTTAGACCTGACACATTTAGCTACGGCGTTGTCGTATACATTGAATTATTCCATTGGATAATATGTAATCAGCGTAGGCACCCCTCCCAACAAAAAAAACTCATTCTCATTCGAATACCTGAATAATCGTTCCCATCCCTACAAGGAACCTGCAAGTGAATTAGATTGAAACAAACCAAAACGTTTTAAGTCCTGGCATTGCCTTCAAATGAGCTAAATACTTAAATACTACAACTTTTTTGGGGGGGTTGAGTGTTAGGTTTAATGGTAAGGGTGCAGTATTTGTACATAATACCACAACGAATACACTTCAATATCTGCAGGAATACATAAGCAAGCATGATGTAAAACCATAATTATAGTTTCTGGTGATCCAATTAAGTAAAGGGAAGAGATCGGACCTTGAACCATGTGTCCTTTAATTAATTGAAGTGCTACTATCAGTGGTGACAGTGTTTGATCCTGGTCTGCTGACTCAAACTCTAAAGACCTCTGACCCGTTGATTAGTTTACACAATCCACCGTAACCAATACTTATCTCTTACGGTAGTTTATTATAAGCGCCTCCTGACAGCCTGCAATAGATCAACTAAAACATTGCATAACTACAGCCAGCAGGAGGAAAGATTTAAGACCTGGCCTGTTATCAAACGTTGTCGTTGCGTAACGGAGTGTCTCTATGGTTTAAGCATAACTTCTGGATATCTACAAGATATTGTACTTGAGTAAAAGTAGAAGTACTCAGATCCTGTACTTGAGTAAAAGTAGAAGTACTCAGATCCTGTACTTGAGTAAAAGTAGAAGTACTCAGATCTTGTTCTTGAGTAAAAGTAGAAGTACTCAGATCTTGTTCTTGAGTAAAAGTAGAAGTACTCAGATCCTGTACTTGAGTAAAAGTAGAAGTACTCAGATATTGTACTTGAGTAAAAGTAGAAGTACTCAGATCCTGTACTTGAGTAAAAGTAGAAGTACTCAGATCTTGTACTTGAGTAAAAGTAGAAGTACTCAGATCCTGTACTTGAGTAAAAGTAGAAGTACTCAGATCTTGTACTTGAGTAAAAGTAGAAGTACTCAGATCCTGTACTTGAGTAAAAGTAGAAGTACTCAGATATTGTACTTGAGTAAAAGTAGAAGTACCAGAGTGTAGGAATACTCTGTTACAGTAAAAGTCCCGCATTCAAAATGTTCCTCAAGTAAAAGTAAAATCACGTACAATGTATTGGAGCGCTAGCCAATAGGAGCGTGAGGGAGTATGTGAAACAATTATCCTTCTAGAAAACGTCTGGTATTTTTAGTCTTTTAATGTATTTCTTTCATGTATTTCATTTTAAAAAATAAACTTATTTAGTACATCTGGTTGATAACTTTGAGTAGTAAAGCAAATATAGAAAGTCAACAACAACAAGTAAACAGAAGTCATATTTTATTCAGCTCAAACAGAAAAATATTAGAGATCTTCTTATTTAAATGCTCACAGATTAAAATACACACGAGCATCTTAAATAAACAAAATAAATAAAAAGACACTCCTTGGAAGTTTCCTGGGAAGAATATAGACAGTGCAAGGCAAACATATATTATATGGCAAATATAATAAATTAAAGACACTTTTTATAGTATTTCTTATCTAGATATTCACATTTTTACAAACATATTACATATCTCTTTCCAGGAAACTGTCAAGGAAATAATGAAGCCCTTAAGACAAATGTTCATGGGTCTATTTCTCTGAATAATCTCAAATATTTACAAAAATACTCAAACTCTGTAATGCGTCACTAAGTAAAGCGACAATAGTGTTTAATCGGGATCATTTATAAATAATATTTGTGTACTTTTTAAACGATATCATTGGGCATTCACATTTAGATCTCTCAGCTATAGATGAGGATTTCATCTTGGAAGAAGAATTGATAGCGCCAATAAAAGGGACTTCTCCTTTTTAGGGACATCTACCCAAAAATGTGGTTTACTGGGGGGGGGGGGCTGTTCTTATGTTCTCTGAGGGGTCACCTTCTCACACTTTGAAAACCTCTCCATTAGGGAACAATCATTCTTCCATGTTGTATGGGAGTGTCCAGGAGTCAAATGGCCCGTTCAGGAGTCAAATGGCCCGTTCAGGAGTCAAATGGCCCGTTCAGGAGTCAAATGGCCCGTTCAGGGGAAGGTCACTAGTTACAGATTGAATAGGGTTCATATCTTCTAAATGATGAATCTCACCTTTTCCTTACGTGGAAAACTCCCAAAATGTGTCTCGACTGCAGCTAAAACGTTGGAAACCTCCTCACGAGTTTTTAACCCTTCTTACCTTGAACTATCTTCGGTGAGAATCAACGGTGATATCTAACTTAAATCCAAATAAGGATGCTTGAATGAATCCAAGTCGTTTTCTGTGTTGAAGATGTTGCAATAAGAAATGTATGATAAAGTCGTTTTTACAGAATTATCCATAAAGGAAATGTCTATTTTTCCTTTTAATTAGAATCAAAGTTAGTATTTTATCGAGGAAATCTATTAAATAAAACAGTATGAGATTTTTTAAGAAACAATCTGACACTTTTTATAAAGTATATTTACTCCGTTGTAAATAAATGATGCATTTAGTGAAGCAAAACTTGACAGAGAAATGTATATTATAACATTACAACAGTTTCCTCATGTCCTTTTTCTAACGCGAGACATTTCAGAAGAAAAAAGAGGAAGAAAAACTGCTTCCAAACGAAAAAGAATTGAATTGACATTTCGGTTTAAGCATCCTTTCTTCCATAAAGAAAAAAGACCAAACCTGAGATGTTTGTTTATAACCCAAAATATGCACTTTCTCCCTTCTTCTTTAGTAAATACCACATTTTCTTCCATTAAAAAGATAAATTAACTATTAGAATACTTTCTCAATGATAAGAACATCATTAACAAAAACCGGTCAAAAATGACACGAGTGGGAAACAATGCGTCTCACACAGAAACAGGAAGTGAACAAATCACAGAACAGATTTTAGTCTGTTTTTTAGGCGGTTGTTGACAAATTAAATAATTCCAGCTTCCTGAATAGATTGTCAGACACCTAAAGCGAGAGAGAGAGTGCGCACGAACGGACGCAAGGCAACTGAAGTTTAGTAATTATGGAGTGGTGCAGGAATGAGCATTTTTCCAACTTCCTGTTCGCTCGTTTGAATGAAAGGATTAGCCGCCTTTAGCTTAGCATTGGGGATGTTAAGTCATGTCGTTCCTTTGTACTGTCTGTCCTGCTGAACAGAACCTCTACGTGTCATAATGGTTGAGACGGAAGGAACCCGGGAGATGCTGGATGTTATTCTGGGATGTTCTAGCTGAGGTAGGTTAAGACGACGGACTGGATGGGCAGCCTGCACACGGGACACAGCTTGTTCCTGTTCTTCAGCTTCCTGGCGCACACGTAGCAGGACATCAGGTGTCCCGTGTTTCCGTGAACGATGCAGCCGTTCTTCGGACGCGACTGACAGATGATACACGGATCCAGACAGGACTCGGGAAGACGCCATTCTGCAGAAACACTGCGCTCCAGATTAGGGACTCCAGCAGGAGGACGAGGAGTGTTGGGGGAAGATGGGAGGAGCTCCTGGGAGTCCATGGAGGACGAAGAAGGCTGGGAGTCGGGAGTGTTCTGCTGCGAGGAAGAGGACGGCTTGGAGGAAGAGAAGAGCTCCTCAGAGTTTGGGGCTGAAGAGTCGGAGAAGCACTGAGACCTTTTCCCATCGGGGACGTCCACTCCTTCGTTCTCCTCGCCATCTGAACCTACAGGAGACAAAGCGGACATCGGTTAAGGATGCAAAAGTACGAGAGAATTTAAAATGTATTGTAAAAGAAAATGTACGTCTAATATCGATCGCTTTGTTATTTCCCACATCTTGCAATCTACTTATTTAAATAAATAGTTATCACCGCAATAAACCGTATTTAATTTGGTCTTAATGTACATTATTTCATATTCTGTTCTATTTACATGTATTCTTGCACTACTTTTTATTTGTATTTGACTCTATGTTGGAGGAGCTCAGGTCAGAAGAATTACATTGCCATTTCTACTCTGTAGCTTTTGAGCATATGACGATAAAACCTTTGAATCCTTGCAGGTAAACAGCTTCTCTCTACCTGGAGTCTCTCTGGCTGCTGATTGGTCGGTGGGCTTTGTGGGCAGGTCTTTGGAACAGGAGGAGGCGGGCTTTGGGGGGAGTGACGCGTCAGATAGCCAATCCTGGCGCAGCGTCCAGCAGCGAAGACATTTTCCGGGCAGAGGTGGGTTCAACTCGTCACACTTCACACAGCGCCAGTAATCCTGAGAGAGAAACACACACTGTTAGACCTGGTGTGTGTGTGTGTGTGTGTGTGCACGTGTGTGTGTGTGTGTGCGCGCGTGCACACTCACAGCTTCAGTGATCTCTGTGTCTTCATCAAACGAGTCGTTATCCTCCGCCTCAAATATGGTGACCTCGTATACCTGGACAGAGAACAAAATATATAAAACAATCAGTATTTTATTTATTTTCTTACATTATTTCCAGTCTGCTCTGATTGGTTAGCTGGCTGGCTCTGCTTAGAGATGTCCCGCCCCTCACGTACAATGTGTTGGAGCGCTAGCCAATAGGAGCATCACAAAACTCAGGGTATATGTAAAGAAATTATACTTTTCCTTCTAGAAAAAACTCTGGTATGTTTAGTCTTTTATTTCTTTCATGTATTTAATTCTAAAAAATAAACTTGTTTTTTTATTCATAGCAACATTTTAAATAAATAAAATAAATGTATTAATTAAAATACTTTTCACGTACAATGTGTTGGAGCACTAGCCAATAGAAGCACGAGTGTTCCGTAGTGATGTCACCGTGTTCCGGAACTTTAGCGTTTGCAGAACATTTACATGCACAAAAACCTTTATTAAAAACACACTACAGGAGAGGGAGAGGGAGAGGGAGAGGGAGAGGGAGAGGGAGAGGGAACCCCCCCCCCCCCCCAAAAAAAAGTAGAATAGGGTCTCTTTAAATACTAAAATGTAAACAGATGAATATTTACCTGGTCGTCTGTGGACATCAGAGAAGCTTCGTCTTCGTTGTAGTCTTCCGAGTCGACGGATTCGACCTCGAACTCTACGCTGAAGTTGTCGCTCTCCGAGTCTGAGGCGGCAACCGTGAGCTCTGACCTGCCAGACTACACACACACACACGCGATGAATAAAATGAAAGCTAATGAGTGTCTTTAAGGGTTATTATTGTAAGCTAACAGTGAAATTAAAACAAAAAACACTACAAATAATATTATTTTTCTTAAACCAGCAACTAAAAGCTTAATAAAACAGAAAAACTAATGAAACGTATTAAAAACACAACAAAAAAGTCTAAATGAGATGTTTTTGTGTGTAAATACTCACGGTGCTGTGTGAGTCTGACGATTGGCTGCTGTGTCTGTCCTTCGCCAATCCTCCAATCACACACCACGACAGACTCTCATCAAACGTCAGGGAGTAGCTGTCAGACCTCCTCCTCTTCCTCCCTCCTTCTTCATCATCATCTTCCTCCCCTGACTCCTCCTCTTTCTCAGCGTCACCACCCTCTGTGCTGTGTGAGGGTCCTGAGAGAGAGAGGCAGTGATTGGAGTTTAATACCTCAGACTTAAAGGTCACCTATCATGCTATTTGTAGGCAATAGCAAAGGTCTCAGATATATACATATATATTAAAAACATGTCTATGAAGTGTTTTGCTCCAAATACCAAACAGATCATTCTAGCCATGCCTCATATCCCTCTATTTCACTTCCTGTTTCCAAAGTGCTGATTTGGGGTATAAAGCTTTAAAGAGGAGGGGTCTGAGCTCATGCGGGACCCGGCAGCTACTGTCTAAACTAAATGCTGCCGTGATGAAACGCCATATCATGGATTATCAAGGATCTGAAACAGTCTGGAGCTCAAAGGCTTTCTCTCTTGCCGGTTATACCACAAGGTGAGTTCCTTTTTACTTCCTGCTTCTTCACACACATGCTCTCCAGTACAGGTTAGCTCTGAGTGCTAGCGATGCTAATGTAAACACCGACCATATTACGTCCAAAACAGTCGGGCATTGTTTCTGATAGCAACTTTCTGATTGGGCCGTGGGTCCACATTTCAGATATTACGTCATATCGGACGCAAATCTGGATCAGCTCCGTTGTTCCCTCGTTTTTAGAGATTTGGGTACGGAGGAAAAGAGAGAGGGTTTTATTTTCTGACGCTGCGTGAGTTCCCTGACGCACCGGGGACACATGGTGATGTAGAGAAGACATCAACAAGTGCATTTTGCTTGATGGGTCCCCTTTAAGAGGAGCGAGTACCATGAAAAACGCTCTATAAATAAAATAAAAAGTCTTATTATTAAACTCACCGGCATCGATGCTCCTGCCGCTGCTCCTCCTTCTTCTTCTTCCTCGCCCTTCTGGTGATGAAGAGCGGCTTCCTGAGACTGCCTCCTAAAAGCACAAACACACATTTATTAGATATTCTAAAATATTAAAACTTCCTTTAAAAATCTGTCAGTTTCATTTTTTCTTTGCCTTTTCCCATCATAATCCCTGTAGCAAATGATGCCCCTACATGCAGTTTAATATTTAAAATATTCTCCTTTAAAAGTCATTCATAAAAAGTTTCTGATAAATAACAAAAACTTCTCTAAAATAAATGCATGCAGTTGTTGTTTTTAGAGCATTACTGCATGCTTCCAATTTCAATAGAGTGCCACGGTGACGCGTCCTAAACACGGAAGTAAAGTCCTTCCGGTTCCTTCAACAAAAATGCAATCTCTCCATAGGGTTTTGGAAAATAGCTGGAAATCAGGTCTGTGGTTGAGACACATTGAAGAGACGGATCACGTTTTGTTCAGAGGATAATCTCCACATGTCTACCCTACTTTTATCATTTTCTAATCATAAATCTAGTCGCCAGAAGCAAAATGCTAACGTTATGCTATAAACGAGCTACAGCAGGGTCGCTGCTTCAACGTCACGCCAACTTAAGATCCATATTCAAACATCCAGATTCTAAATGGTACGAGTTGAAGTGTTTGTTTGAACACTTTGCAGGAGGCAGGGACTTGCTTTCAAGCAGAACAGAAACTAACTTAGAGGAGTGTTTACGTGTTCGGCGTAATGACGTGACACGGCCTCGACAACTTCTGTAGTCCTATTCAGCCACTTGGTAACAACCATCGTTTTTCAGACACGTCAGCTCTTCAGAAATCACCAGCGGGGTCACTGCTGATGGATTTAATGTCGTAGAACAAAACGTGATCAGTCTCTTCAATGTGTTTCAACCACAGACCTTAGTTCCAGATATTTTCCTAAATCGTCCGGTGCCTTGCTGAAGGGCACCACGGCAGGGCAGGAGGTGAACTGGGACCTCTCCAAGTAGCACTCCATATTTAGGTCTGTTCGGGGACTTGAACCGGCGACCCTACGGCTCACAGTCCAAGCCCCTACTGACTGAGCCACTGCTGGTTTGCATTGAAATATCTTGTCCTACTTTTGGTCCTTTTCTTACAATTTAATATCTCTTAATGTGTCTGTGTGCACGAAAGCAAATTCCCAGTAAGTGTTAACCTACTTGGCAATAAACCCGCTTCTAATTCAGATTTTTGAGGTAAGATTTGCTCAAAACGGACTCAAACACAACAGTTATATTTGATCTGAGTCTCACCTCGGCCGCTTTGTCTGCCCGAGTCTCACTTTGGGGTTCAATGGGGCTCGCTGGTGAATCTGAGGAGGAAACAGAAAGACACGTTAGTTTTTTATGAATGTGTTCTGAATCAGGAGACAGAGGAAGCGGAGAAGAAGAACAGTTGCATCGTGGAAGTGAGGAAGTTATTTTAGACTTCAAACACAGCTCCGTCTCCTAAACAATCCCCTCTCATGTCTATACAGCCAATGTGTTTATTATGTAATCGCTTCCACGAGCCCAGCAGTTCCCCTTTACTTCAAAAGGTACATTTCCCGTCTGACGGCACGGTGTTTCCAAAGGCAATGAGTCCATTACATGTGTTTTTCAAAGCAATTGTGAAAGTGAGATCCCCCTTTGGCAATAAATAAAGAACTGTGTTCAATCTTGACATTTAAATAACACTAAAATGAAAAGTGGAGCGGTCTTACCTTGGCTTTTTATCGCCACGAGGTTCTTGGTGATCATAGCGAAGAGAACTCTGAAACAAACATACAATTATATATTATTATTTATCAAGTTTTGATGTGTGTTACTAGGGCTGCTCAATCGTATTTTAATCACGATTACGGCTTGCAACGATTACGAAAACAACGTAATCGAAATAAAACGATAATTTCTTTATTATTACTTTTTTAATTTCTGGTTTTTCAGTTGAGTTATATTTAAAGTTCAGGGTAATCAACTGTTAAAACACACTGTTCACATTTCTTTTCTCCAATAAATGGATGTTTTCAAAGTCAATGAATAATCGCAATTACAATTATTGACCCAAATAATCGAGATTAGATTTTTGCCATAATCGAGCAGCCCTATGTGTTACTATATTATATACGTACTTCTGTGTTGTTGCACTATGTCATATTATATTAAATGAGATGCATTACTTTCTGCATCCTATATCAGGGTTTTAAATGCAGATTTTCCCCGTAAAGTCATGCCAGAAAACTATATTTCTGTTCCACAACTGTATAATTACTCCACAAACAACATAACTGTCTGTCTCTCCCTCTCCTGACAGCCCGTCAGTATCTCATGCAGCTCACTGACCCGACAGTGAAGAATAAACTATGTATAACTAGTGTAGCTTGTTCCAGAGGTAGATCAAATAGCACAGTGTGTTAGGTCTAACTCTTGTGTGTGTGTGTTGCTCCGCTCTCCGGTCCGTCACAGCGGGCGGAGCTGCAGGATTTCTGCTTCACACTCGTTGCATTCCGCTATTTTACTGTCATTTTCGGACACCTTGAAATTCTGCCAGACCGGTGAAGCCATTTGACAGAGAAAAGTGTCATGTATTTTACGTCATATGATCGGCTCTCCTGATCGGCATTTAGAGAGAGCACCGATCGATCGGCCGAGAGTGAAATATCGGCCGATCGATCGCAGCATCCCTAGTTTTTATAATTTTTGAGCAAAATCTAGCATGAAAATTCCTTCCAGATCGGTTTAAGTTGTATTTATTCTTACTAAATTCAACGTATATGAAGTTCAACACCTGCTATAAGGTTTTCATTTGAGAATCTATGGTATTAGTATTACAAATAGTAAAATAAACTGCTTTCCATAACTGGCATAAACGTCCCTTTACTGAGAAACAGTCAGTTGTTGTTGTTGTTCCTGTAGAGCAGACCAAAACAAACACTAATAAATCCTCCTCCTCTTCCTCTTCCTCACCGTGGCTCTTTAACAGAGAAGCTGTCGACCCCCAGCACTCGCCCCAGTGCATCCTGGGAGCAGTGGACGATGTGCTGCTGCTTCTGGTCGTACAGCTGCTTCTGGATGATGTACTGACCCAGGTAGAACATCACCTGCAGGACCAATACATCACATATTTAAGCATGGGAGACATTCAAAATGTACATAAAACCTCTAATAAATACAAATAAATCCATGTTTACCTCCTTCATGGTAAAAGTGTCTTTAGTGGCTCCAGCTTGTTGCAGCAACGTCTGGAACTCTAGCTTTGGTTTCACCTTAAAAAGCACACAAAATGTAGATAAGATTTGAATAACAGACACTCCTACAAAGTTCTCTGACCATGTGTGGACAGACACTACTGTAAAACCAAATAAATTAAAAATAACCATTAACGTTTTCTTATATAGAAACTTTTAAACACAGTTAAAGTTATTTCAAATCAAAAATCGGAGGAAAACAAACCAAAAGTGTATTTTATTCAAAAGGGGACCTAGTCTGCTCTGATTGGTGGAACTTAGAGATGTCCCGCCCCTTAAAGAGGCCAATAGAAGCACAAGTGTTCCAAGTGATGTCACTGTGTTCCGGAACTTTGAGATTTTAGCCTTTGCAGACCGTTTCTAAAAGCTATATAAAAACACACTATAGGAAAGGGAAACCCCCCCCCCCCCCCCAAAAAAGCAGATTAAGGGACTCTTTATGTCGCGTCTCTCACCAGTTGGTTCTCGTCTGCAGTGTCGACGTTGAGCTGGCTTTCTGCTGACATTGTGAGGTTGATGGTTTCTGCACACAAACAGGAAATAAAATGATTAGTAATTAGGCTCCAAGGAACTAGGGATGCGAATTTGAAAGCAAATGAATATTCGACCCCCAAAAAAACGGTTAACCGAAATGTATATATCCTATAAAAAAAGAAATGTGGGAAAAATGTTGACAAAAAAACAAAACAAATACATGTTCAAATAAGTTTAGGAACCAAGTCGAATTTGTCAAATGTATTGAGCTGGTGATCACAGTTTGAACAGTTGACAGCTATAGGCCTACAGCTTTCATGCTTAAAACATAACTTGGTTTTTAAATGAAAGAGGGATCGTACACAAACAACATAACGGGTTAGGGTAACGTAACCCGTGACAACAGAGATCAACAACCTATAACAGGGCGCGAGAGAGAGATCAGCACCTGCAGCTCTGCCCGCTGTGAGGGACCGGTGAGCGGAGCAAAACACACCTTTAGACCTGACACACTTAGCTATGGCGCTGTCGTATACATTGAAGTATTCCATTGGATAATATGTAATCAGCGTAGGCACCCCTCCCAACAAAAAAAACTCATTCTCATTCGAATACCTGAATAATCGTTCCCATCCCTACAAGGAACCTGCAAGTGAATTAGATTGAAACAAACCAAAACGTTTTAAGTCCTGGCATTGCCTTCAAATGAGCTAAATACTTAAATACTACAACTTTTTTGGGGGGGTTGAGTGTTAGGTTTAATGGTAAGGGTGCAGTATTTGTACATAATACCACAACGAATACACTTCAATATCTGCAGGAATACATAAGCAAGCATGATGTAAAACCATAATTATAGTTTCTGGTGATCCAATTAAGTAAAGGGAAGAGATCGGACCTTGAACCATGTGTCCTTTAATTAATTGAAGTGCTACTATCAGTGGTGACAGTGTTTGATCCTGGTCTGCTGACTCAAACTCTAAAGACCTCTGACCCGTTGATTAGTTTACACAATCCACCGTAACCAATACTTATCTCTTACGGTAGTTTATTATAAGCGCCTCCTGACAGCCTGCAATAGATCAACTAAAACATTGCATAACTACAGCCAGCAGGAGGAAAGATTTAAGACCTGGCCTGTTATCAAACGTTGTCGTTGCGTAACGGAGTGTCTCTATGGTTTAAGCATAACTTCTGGATATCTACACGTCCAGAAAATCTATTTACTCGTTACATTTCATTTTTCTGGCAACCAAGTGAATTAAAGGTTAGTTTTCCGTCTCCTTTTGGCTCCGTTTCGGTCTCAACCATCAAGTTATTCTGCTTATAAATGCCACACTATGGTTCCCAGGTGGTTACAACGTCTGTCTGTCTCAGCGGATGTTTACAGTGTGTTCAATAAAAGCAGAAAACATCTGCCTTGTGATGCAGGAAATAGGTTTGTTCCAAAAAACCACTAAGAGTATCACGCTTTTCACATCTTTCCTTAAATAGTATAACAATACTGATGAACTTAAAGCAACTGTGTGAGTCAGAGCATGTGGCGGCTGGTTAACGCATTACGCTTCAAATGTGAATATATGATTTCTTCAATACGCTGGGTTTTGGACAGAGTTGCAGATATTAAGTTGACAACTCGATTAGAGGGTCAACATAGAAATAATGAACAACTGTAGAAAACGTTACTTTCAGCTTCTCAAATATGGACTTTTTATATGATATTAAAGTGAGTATCTTTGGGTTTTGACCGAAAGAGACACCTTGAAACTGAGATGGACATTATTCTATATTACCTCGACATTTAATAGAAAAATAATCTGCATTTGCTGTTCTAGTCAAGACATGCCAAAAGTAGACAATCATGAAATAAAATATAAGTTAATTGCAATGAACATTTAAAGTCACACATTTAATAATATAAAATATAGTAAACTTCATTTATACAAACAGCTTTTAAACTTTCACATTAAAAGAAAGAAAGAAATTAACTCAAATCCAACCACTTGAATAAAACTACAACTTAGACCACTAGTTTTATTTAATTTATAAACAGTTACAAGACTGTTAGACAAAAAGTGTATTTGTAAGCTATACATTTGTCTTTATAGTGAACTGAGTGTCTGGGTGTTCGTGAGATGAATGAAAAGTCTTACCAGTATGTACAGAGTAGAGAATCAGCAGTCTGTGCAAAGTGAAGCAGAGAGGAGGAGACAGCAGCCTCTCATATATATACTAGAGCCGCTCAGACATGTCAGGACTAGACCAGCTGAGGAGGCCCAGCCTGGCCTGAGTGGGGCCTATCAGGGCCCATCGGGCCAGTCAGGTCTGAGTCAGCAGTGTGTGTGTGACTAGATTTTAACTATTGAGGGAATTTAACAAGATGTCTGAAGACCTCACCTTTACGAGATGAGCTATTCCCTTTTTTTTTATAGTTAACACTTTATAAACTACTTGAAATATTCTTTAGTTGTATTTCTAGATTCTAAATAACAAATGCACACATTTAAAATAATGTGTGTGTGTGTTCAATTTGACAGTAACAGCTGATTCAATCACACACACACACACACACACACACACACACACACACACACACACACACACACACACACACACACACACACACACACACACACACACACACACACACACACACACACACACACACACACACACACACACACACACACACACACACACACACACACACACACACACACACACACACACACACACACACACACACACACACACACACACACACACACACACACACACACACACTCTGCCAGACATGCCAGTCCAGGGTGAGTCATCCTTACTGTCAAAATGAGCTAACCACGCTAACCAGGCTAACCACACTAACCAGGCTAACCACGCTAACCAGGCTAACCACGCTAACTCATCATAACTAACCAGTTACTCTAGTGTGTGTGTGTGTGTGTGTGTGTGTGTGTGTGTGGTAACTGAGCACAGACCCTGTCTGTCTCGTCTTTCATAACTCTAAGGTCTAATGATGAAAATGTGATAAAAGTACTTTTTTTGGTACTAAAAGCATTCTATAGATAAACGGTGTGTGTGTGTGTGTGTGTGACTAGATTTTAACTATTGAGGGAATTTAACAAGATATCTGAAGACCTCACCTTTACGAGATGAGCTATACCCTTTTTTTATAGTTAACACTTTATAAACTACTTGAAATATTCTTTAGTTGTATTTCTAGATTCTAAATAACAAATGTACACATTTAAAATAATGTGTGTGTGTGTGCACATGTGTGTTCAATTTGACAGTAACAGCTGATTCAATCACACACACACACACACACACACACACACACACACACACACACACACTCTGCCAGACATGCCACTACTAGTCCAGGGTGAGTCATCCTTACTGTCAAAATGAGCTAACCACGCTAACCAGGCTAACCAGGCTAACCACGCTAACCAGGCTAACTCATCCTAACTAACCAGTGACTCTAGTCTGGTTTCAGTGTGTTTCCACAACAAGGCTTTCTCAGGGTTTAAGAGGATGGAGAAGTGGAAACTAAATGCACTTTGGGATGCCCATGAAGTTAAATGTAGTCTTACACAAATGCATTTTAAATATGGTTTAGTTGTTTAAGTCTGAACTGCACTGTAAAGCAGTGATGGCTGAACTAGTAACACTTTGTAAAGGAATATCAACAATACAACTGAATTATAGAAAGACACAAAGCAGCACACGAGGTGGAAATTACATTTACTAAAGTTGAGTATTTCATTTTGTACTACTTTATTCTTCTATTATAGCACATTTTTGGGGGGGGGGATTAATGTATTTTTCACTCTGCCACAATGAATTGATAGTGCTAGTTACTCTGATTTCGAAGACATTAATTAAAATGGTTTCCAATAGGTTAGGCTACCCAGCAGGACATCAAGTAATTAAAATAATCTCCACCTTTACCAGCATTAAAGACAAAACCCCATTATTTATTAACCATTAAAGTAAAGTACTCATTATGCAGAATGGCCCATTACAGAAACAGGTTCATTCTGCAGTCTTTTTACCTTCAGTACTTAAATTAATGTTGATGTTAATGTCGTTTCACTTTAGTTAAGTTTCGGAGATGGGACATTCACTTATAACAAAGTATTTCTAAACTGTAGATGTAGTACTTTAACTTGAGCTAAATATCTTTATACTTTCTGCTGGAAATTCTGCAAGAGTACTTGGTTGTTGACGTACTATGTTTACAATCTACTCTAACAAAAAAAGTAAAACATAAGGGAATGAAACACTTAAAAAAGAAACCGTAATGTATTTTTTAATCATTATTCTTATATGGGGAAATACTTATGTGTTAATGTTTCAGTAAACTTAACATTTTAGGACACAGGGGCAAATGTATATAAAAAGGAGATCTCATTACATGTCACATTATCAGAAAATAAAAATTTTTTAGATTACAGTTCCACATCTAATGATATGACGATGAAGCTGGCTATATTGCGAAAGGCCCGAGGACACGATTTACGACAAACAGCAGCCAACAAGAGACAGAGCGATATCCTGACCTGTGTGACCCAACATTGGGTTAATCTGACCCGACAACAGGGTCACGTCACAGGTCTAACAGACACTTGTGTTCAAGAAAACGTATAAAACCTGATAAGTAATGAAACGACACGAGAAATACATCATAAATATATTTGTATCAGGTATGCGAGCGACTATGAACTTTTTTCTTGGAGTTCGGTCTCCTAAAATGTCAGAAAATTGTAAACGTGTCCATCACAGTTTCTCGAGGTTAAAGGTGAAGTCTTTAAATATCTTCTTTGCCAGTCCATGATATACATTAATATTGTATACAACAGAGAAATGCAGAAAATGACGATGTTTTATTGGGTGAAAACTGCATTTTCTGTAACAAACTAAATACTAAAACGCCAGAAAATAGTAAAAGTGTCCATCCTAGTTTCTATGTTAAAGGAGAAGTCTTTAAATGTCTTCTTTGTCAGTAAAAAAAACTTTAATATGTCAAATACAGCAAATCTCCAAGTTGTTGAAAAGTAAAATAAAAAAATTGTTGTGCGATTTATTTTTCTGTCTAATAGTTACAGCTCTAATATATACACAATGCTACTGTTGGATAAAGGATTCAGAGTTTAACTTAATGTTATGTTTTTTAATTCAAATTACAAATTACATTTCTGCAGAAAACTTGTAAAATTGTGCAAAGAAAGGTGGAAAAAGGGCCAAAATCCCTAAATATCAACACATTTTTAGGAGGAGAACATGCCCAGACTTATTTGGACCTTCAGAGTGAATATGTCTGGGCAGAGGGAGGGTTTTGAATTTGACTTAATATAATGTTTTTTAATTAAAATTACAAGTAAGAAAACATGAAATTTCTGCACAAAACTTGTCAAATTGTGCAAAAAAAGGACACAAAAAGGCACAAATCCAAACACATCTTTAGGAGCTTAACATGCCCAGACCCAATCCGTGCAAGTGTGTCTTATTTGGCCCTTGAGTGAATATGCCTGGGCAGAAAGAGGCTTCAGAAAACATGACTGTTCACCTCCAGCTGACTGAGAGCGTGAGTCAGCTGCTGCTGCACACACACAGGGAATATGCCCAGACATGCCCCTGCTCTCTGTGGTCATCTCCGACTGTCTATAGCACTTTCACATGGGATGAACACAGATAAAATGCATTCAGCACCTCAGGATACAACCAGTACAAGTTAACCTACATGTATATAGAAGAATATCCAAAGAAAATAGTTTAAAATAGACTTAAAAACAAGGACATTTAAGTTTAGGAGGTTTGCTTTCACTCTGTCTGTGGATGCTAACAATGCTTTTCTGGCAGCTATCTCTTGTTAGTGAATTAAATGACACGTTAAAGCTAGTTTTTAATGATTATAACAACATACATGCCTAATAATATGTTAGCGAGTTAGCATTGCATCTCGTTACTTAGTTTTATATGCTATTCCTTGCACACTTACCGGAAAATAATATCCTACTTTTAAATCTTGTTAGCTGTAATTTGGCGCTTTTTATAGTGTATATGTAACAGTTGATGTATATGGCAAAATGTCCCATGTTTGGAGCAATGAAGTAA
This sequence comes from Pogonophryne albipinna, assembly GCA_028583405.1. Classification (NCBI taxonomy): domain Eukaryota; kingdom Metazoa; phylum Chordata; class Actinopteri; order Perciformes; family Artedidraconidae; genus Pogonophryne; species Pogonophryne albipinna. The sequence goes on from JAPTMU010000179.1 coordinate 464,870, forward strand.
AATCTAGTCTTGTACATTACATCTCAGGCTAAAAACACTAAGTCCTCCCTTTTTAATTAACTGCAAGTAACTCAAAACACCAGTTTAATACATTAGTTAAGAGTAAAATCATCCCATATTAAACACAAAATCATCTGCCAAGCAGCAGTTGATTTTAAATGAGTGACCGTTGGCGAACTTTCAAAAACTTAACAAGCTTAGCTACGGTTACCGCTGTCTTAACTAAACTATTAAATACTCTAAACAACTTAACATTAACACCCGTAACAACAAAGCCGTAACTAAAACCTGTAAAAGCAGTGAATTTCAGTTCCAAAAAGTTAATTTAATGTGTCGTTTTTATCGTAACATCGTCCACACATCGTGGCCGCGTTCCCGCTCATAAACCCGGGTACATTCAGCCAAGAAAACACGAGGCTCCGCGGCCTGTTAGCACGCTGCTAACCACCCACTTGTGCTTCTGCAATACAACGTATTTTAAACATATCATATATATATTTCAGTCTTTGTTGTGTTGACCTACCTTGTCAGTGATTCTCGGTTAAATAATATCCTTCAAAAGGCGGTTTTCACCCAGTTTGCTGCACAGTTTGGGGCTCTAAGGTCCAATGTAATGTTAACTCTGCAGTTGTTCCTTCACTTGTCCATGTGACTCTCCTGCTGGCATAACACTGACACTGCACATCTAATAATAATGGAGGGAAGGCATACAATAACAATGATGTTTTTATTTTTGTATTCTCTAATTAGATCACTTTAAGATTATTTGTTCCTGCCAACATCTCAATCAGGATACCTTTATTATTCGTCCCACATAGGGGCATGCACATGATATTAAAATACAAAATTAAAAGTGTCATTAGGAATACATTTCTCCAATTTACATATTGCACACTAGTGTTTATTTATTCCACTAGTAAGCAGTCAACATGGATGTAACTAAAGTCACCATGTATACAAGCTGGAGACTTAGCGGTCCGATAAAAAACTAAAAACCTCCCTTTAATTTATTTTGACACATTTCTCGAAATAATGTCGAAGTTTCTTAAAATAATGACTTAAGAATTGTGCTTCAATCCAAATTGAGTAGTATTATGTTTGTCTCATATTATACTACTACGATTATATAAATATACTACACAGCATGGATTTGTTAATGTACTTGTAGTGTATGTATATTAAACTATTCCTACGTTATTTTAATACGTCGGTTTTGTAAGGGATTTTCTTTAAAGCCGACGATACAAATATAATATTTTTTTAAAAACACAACAAAATGGTACCGCTCAAAATTCTTTTAATTCTTTTTTTTGTCTTAAATATAACTGTAAATAAATTCTTAATTACCTACTCGAAATATTGTTCAGGTTTTTGTTGTAAAAGAGACAACCATGCAGTTTGAAGGCCCTAAGTAATCAGCAATAAGAAGTCCAATTGAAATAAAGATAACGCTACACAAGTACAGGAAAACAAAGGCTTTTATTTTTGAAAAAACGTAACACGATAAAAAAAAAACATCAGTGATTCAGACACCGTGTGTGTGTGTGTGTGTGTTCACGGCTGCAGCTCGTAGCCCAGCGGGTCGAGTCCTCGGTCCAACAGAGCGAGAGACGACTCCCTCAACTTCTGCAGGAACCTCCTCAGCTCCTCCTTAGAGAACACCTGTGAGTAAACAAACAAACAAACAAATGACAATGAATAAAAGACAACAAGAAGAGAATCAAAATATGTTTTAGTGGGTTTACACATACGAGGAACTTGCTTTGGTTTAGCTATTACAAAAACTTGTAACAAATAAAAAACTAAAGACAATTTTTACACAAAATATAAATATGTGAGAAACTGAGTATAGTATTCGTCTTATTTTACTGCATATATTTGTGTATATGTGCATCATGTACAAAGAGTTTACAGGATTTGATGCAGGATTTAAAATATATTGTTGCCTGATGTGCATCAACGAGTTAACGTGTGTGTTCACCAGAGGTGGGAAGTAGGAGTACAAATACTTCGTTACTGTACTTAAGTACATGTTTCTGGTATCAGTACTTTACTCCACTACTTATTTTTCTGAAGACTTCTTACTTTGACTTCTTTCATGTTGAACCCAAATACCTGTACTTTCTACTTCTTACATGTTGAACACAAATACCTGTACTTTCTACTTCTTACATGTTGAACACAAATACCTGTACTTTCTACTTCTTACATGTTGAACACAAATACCTGTACTTTCTACTTCTTACATGTTGAACACAAATACCTGTACTTTCTACTTCTTACATGTTGAACCCAAATACCTGTACTTTCTACTTCTTACATGTTGAACCCAAATACCTGTACTTTCTACTTCTTACATGTTGAACCCAAATACCTGTACTTTCTACTTCTTACATGTTGAACACAAATACCTGTACTTTCTACTTCTTACATGTTGAACACAAATACCTGTACTTTCTACTTCTTACATGTTGAACACAAATACCTGTACTTTCTACTTCTTACATGTTGAACACAAATACCTGTACTTTCTACTTCTTACATGTTGAACACAAATACCTGTACTTTCTACTTCTTACATGTTGAACTCAAATACCTGTACTTTCTACTTCTTACATGTTGAACCCAAATACCTGTACTTTCTACTTCTTACATGTTGAACTCAAATACCTGTACTTTCTACTTCTCACATGTTGAACTCAAATACCTGTACTTTCTACTTCTTACATTTTGAACACAAATACCTGTACTTTCTACTTCTTACATGTTGAACCCAAATACCTGTACTTTCTACTTCTTACACGTTGAACTCAAATACCTGTACTTTCTACTTCTTACATTTTGAACTCAAATACATGTACTTTCTACTTCTTACATGTTGAACACAAATACCTGTACTTTCTACTTCTTACATGTTGAACACAAATACCTGTACTTTCTACTTCTTACATGTTGAACACAAATACCTGTACTTTCTACTTCTTACATGTTGAACACAAATACCTGTACTTTCTACTTCTTACATGTTGAACCCAAATACCTGTACTTTCTACTTCTTACATGTTGAACCCAAATACCTGTACTTTCTACTTCTTACATGTTGAACACAAATACCTGTACTTTCTACTTCTTACATGTTGAACCCAAATACCTGTACTTTCTACTTCTTACATGTTGAACACAAATACCTGTACTTTCTACTTCTTACATGTTGAACCCAAATACCTGTACTTTCTACTTCTTACATGTTGAACTCAAATACCTGTACTTTCTACTTCTTACATGTTGAACCCAAATACCTGTACTTTCTACTTCTTACATGTTGAACTCAAATACCTGTACTTTCTACTTCTCACATGTTGAACTCAAATACCTGTACTTTCTACTTCTTACATGTTGAACACAAATACCTGTACTTTCTACTTCTTACATGTTGAACCCAAATACCTGTACTTTCTACTTCTTACACGTTGAACTCAAATACCTGTACTTTCTACTTCTTACATTTTGAACTCAAATACATGTACTTTCTACTTCTTACATGTTGAACTCAAATACCTGTACTTTCTACTTCTTACATGTTGAACTCAAATACCTGTACTTTCTACTTCTCACATGTTGAACACAAATACCTGTACTTTCTACTTCTTACATGTTGAACTCAAATACCTGTACTTTCTACTTCTTACATGTTGAACACAAATACCTGTACTTTCTACTTCTTACATGTTGAACACAAATACCTGTACTTTCTACTTCTTACATGTTGAACCCAAATACCTGTACTTTCTACTTCTTACACGTTGAACTCAAATACCTGTACTTTCTACTTCTTACATGTTGAACACAAATACCTGTACTTTCTACTTCTTACACGTTGAACTCAAATACCTGTACTTTCTACTTCTTACATGTTGAACTCAAATACCTGTACTTTCTACTTCTTACATGTTGAACACAAATACCTGTACTTTCTACTTCTTACATGTTGAACTCAAATACCTGTACTTTCTACTTCTTACATGTTGAACACAAATACCTGTACTTTCTACTTCTTACATGTTGAACCCAAATACCTGTACTTTCTACTTCTCTCATTTCCCAAACAGCTGGTTCCTTTAGTCTGAATGTGTGTTTGGTGGCGTGATCGTTATTCTTTAGAGTCATTGCGTGCCTATTGATTTGAACACGATCCGTGTATCCATCATTTCCTGGTCTTCTCTAAAGAAGAGGGACCAATGGAAACCTTGTCATGTTGCCGTTGTTCAGCATGGAAACATTCATTAGCTAACAATGACATTATTGTTCTATTAATATAAAGGGAGGTCAGGTACTCTTTAAAACAGCTGCTAGTTATGGGTACTTTTTACTGAAGTACATTTCAAAGCCTCTTTACTTTTACTTGAGTAAAGAAGTTTAGTCAGTACTTCTACTTTCACCAGAGTATTTTTAAACACGAGTATCTGTACTTCTACTTGAGTAAAGGATGTGTGTACTCTTACCTGGTAGAGGCGGTGCTGGTCGGAGGAGATGATGTCAGCGAGCCGCAGCGCCTCCTGGTGTCTGGAGGAGTTCTGCAGGACGCTGAGCAGCAGGAAACTGAGGCGAGGCAAACACAGCGAGCGCAACGCCGCCATCTGGTGGCTGCGCTCTGAATCCTCCTCCGAATCCTGAAAACACAACCAAACAGCCGATTTCATTCCTCACCTCAACTCCATTCTACCTGTCCCTGACTGTAGCTCAATGTTAAATGGTACGGTGTTCATTTTATTTGAACTTGGTCTTAGTCCTGTGTGAAAAGTCCTCATCCTGTTACTTTTGGTCATGTTTTAGTTTAAAGTAATTTTTTTAACTACATTTGACTCAACAGTTTTGCATGCCGATATGGTCACAGGTATTGACACCATATTGCCACGTCTTTGTCAAGATTGTACATATTTAGGCGTAGTTTGCAATAACAACCATTAAACTGGATTAATATATTACTCTTATAATCCAACGAAAGCAAAAAAAAACAAGACAAATAAAATCCAGAAAAAAACAAACCTGAAGAACTAAACAATTCAAATATAGGGACTTATTTTAGCGCCTAAAGATTTCTTACAGTTACTCAATTAAACCTCTGGTTCCTTTGAATGAAACACGGGTTATGTTTCTTATTCATTCACTGGGATAATATGTTAATAAATGTCTTCATCGAGTCGTAAACAGTTACCTGTCTGTTGTCGATCATCCAGCCACCGTCTACGAACAGCAGCACGTTGTAGATTCTCTCTTTCACATCTTCAGTCAGAACGTCCAGACGACCAGACCAGGCAGACAGGGACGACTAACACGCAGAAAAACATTTAATATAGTAAGTATTATTGTCGTTTTAAGTCATAGTACCAGCAAAACAAACTCAATACAATTTTCCATACTCAATTAATAGTTTGGTCTTTTAAAATGCCAGAAAAAAGAACAGTGTCCATCCTAGTTTCTTAATTTTAAAAAGGTGAATTCTTGAAATGTCTTTTTTTTCAGTACAAACGCCATAATATTCACTTTAATATGATGTAAAATGCAGGAAATCTCCAAGTTTCGGGGTAAAAACAGCATTATCTGCCATTTTTGCACGAAAAGTCAAATCAAAATAGTTGGGCGATTATTCTAATTAGTCCAATTGTTGCAACACACACACACACACACACACACACACACACACACACACACACACACACACACACACACACACACACACACACACACACACACACACACACACACACACACACACACACACACACACACACACACACACACACACACACACACACACACACACACACACACACACACACACACACACACACACACACACACACACACACACACGGATAAATGATTTAGAGTTTGACTTAAAGGTCCCATGTCATGGCCATTTCCACTGATCATAATTCCATTGTTGAGGTCTACTAGAATAGAATTATACTGTGCAATTTTCCAAACTCACATTGTTTCTCAAACAGCATCTCTGTAAAGTATGTGTATTCACTCTCTCCACTAAACGGCTCGTTGCAGCTCTTGCCCCCCCCCTCCCTGTGACCCCAGTGTGCTCCGATTGGTCGGGTCGTTGTGAATCGCGCTGAGCTCCGTGGAGGTGTGATTTCCTTGTTTAGCGATACACAGCGAAACACAGCCAAACTCACCCTGAACACACACAAAGTCACAGCCGAAGTAAAAACAATAAGTGTGGCTTGATATTGAGTAAGAAACAGGTTGATAAAGGCTGTGAGAATGGGTCTGCAGAGAGAATTTCGCCACGATCCCAACTGTCTGTTATCAGCCTGCAGCCAGGGAGGAGAAATCAGCAGAGCTGCACTGAGTGTGTGAGGAAGTCCGTGGATTGGTCAATTTGGACCAATCAGCGGGGGCTTAACGTAACGGCTCCGCGGACGTAACGTAACGGCTCCACGGATTGGTCCATTTCGTTCCGGGGACGACATGACATCATGATGTACCCGGAAGAATCAAATGGACAGTGACGTATCTCCAACGAGGCGTTTTGGGAAGGTATTTTCTGTGTTAGAGTTTTACTCGCTACATGGTGTACTTTGAGGGTTTTGACTCTGCACACCGTTTACATGCATTAAAACCTTCATAACAACAAGGGGACGGGAACTAACCGGAAAAGCATGACATGGGACCTTTAATGTAATGTTTTATCATTCAAATCAGTGTTTCCGCCAGACCAGGGCTGAGAGGGCATCCACCCCGAGAGCGATAGTTTTGTGTACTAAAAGCAATCTCTAGATATAAACGGTGTGTGTATTTGTGTGTTTCTACCTGGTACTCCTTCTCTCTCATCTCATTGGCTACTCTCTCGGTGAATTTGGCCTCAGGAGCAGGTGCTGGTTTCTGTGGGGCGGAGCTGCTGTGGCTGAACCAATCAGTGAAGGCCTCGTGGGCTTCCTGTGGGAACATCAACAAGACACATCAAGATCAGTAAACCTTATTGATCCCTATGGAGCAGACTGAAGCTAGAGCGCTCGAATATTTTTCTGTATGTGGCCCTCGGTGAAAAGGGTTTGGACACCCCTACAAAACTTAAGAAGTATGTATTCCCAACAAGAAGGTCTATCATTTCTATATTTTAGGTTGTAAGGTTATAAGGTAACCGTGGTGACGCACCAGGTAGGCTCTGATGCACAGGTGTTCTCTGATGGAGTTCTCGTCCTCCGCGGGGAGAGGAGTCGTCTGTCCGACCCCCGACCACTGAGAGTAAATCTCTCTCATCGAGTCCTCGGGGACTTTGGAGAAAACCGCCTTCGCTGCGTCGTGTTTCTGCATCGCTGAGAGGAAGAGAGACAGACAGGAAGTCAGACAGACAGACAGGAAGTCAGACAGACAGACGCAATGCATCATGGTACATGGAGTCAAAGACTGTAGCCAGGTAACCATCCAGATATCACACAATTTAAATGAATTTTAAGCAAAATGGATGAAAGTTTTTACATAATTTTTTGCATATTTCAAGATTTTATTTTCTGTGTTTCCACTTTATGCATAAATTGAAAAAAGAAGATGGA